>JAACNH010000069.1:46140-162202 GCA_019447015.1 Hymenochirus boettgeri
CTCCAGAATATATAGTGTATAGGGTATCAGCTGTCTCCTGAATATATTCAGGGTTATTCAATAAATAGTTTAAAATGGTGCTAATTTTGCCCCATCCAATCAGATGTTAGCTTTCAAATGTTAAATAAGATCTGATTGGTTGGGGCAAAATTAGCACCATATTAAACGATAAGAACTTTTTTTTTGAATCTCCCTGATAGTGTACTGTCTCCTGAATATATAGTGTATAGGGTATCAGCTGTCTCCAGAATATAAAGTGTATAGGGTATCCGTTGTCTCCAGAATATATAGTGTATAGGGTATCCGTGTCTTCCAGAATATAAAGTGTATAGGGTATCCGTTGTCTCCAGAATATATAGTGTAATATAGGGTATCCGTTGTCTTCCAGAAGATACAGTGATCGGGGTATCCGTTGTCTAAATATAGAGTGTATAGGGATCCGTTGTCTCCAGAATATATAGTGTAGGGTATCCGTTGTCTCCAGAAATAAAGTGTATAGGGTATCCGTTGTCTCCAGAATATAGTGTTAACAGTGTTAATCATTTAGTACGATTGAAAAGAATGTTTTTGACAATTGAATGAATGATCTATCGTCCCAGTGTGGCTTCATTGGCTCCTGAGATAATATAAGTGTATGTGTCATCTAGATGACATTCCCTTGTTAAAGATTCCATCTGGGGCACATCTTCCCTCCCTACCATTCAATTGGTACATCTCCATATGAATCAGAGCCAGAGGAGTATTTATATGTAAATAAGAAATAACCATGTTACTGTCAGCCCTTACAGGGATTATTATGTGGTTTATCAGGTTAGCCCAGTTAGGTTCTCAATGAGCAGATATCATGCTCACTAGGAAGTCTTTGATAACTATTAATATCATCTCATATATAAATACAGAAGTACCCATTCATGGAAATGTAATTTATTTTATTTTATAACAATAAAAATTCACGTGTGAACAGTTTATATTTTAAACAATGGGTCATATAAAGAATCTATATTGCTTTATTATTTTGTCTATTCGTCGCAAGTGGGGCAGATGGATCCCACTGTGGGGTTTTTATTAGGTGGAAATGACTCAGCATGGCAAGCACCATTCATTCTGTAGGTGAAGTTGAATCTAGTGTAGAGGCAGTTATACAGCTGAGTGGCCACTAGACCAATTTTCATTTTGTTGCAAAAGTTCTTTTCTGTGCATATGCTTTAAATTCCCAGTGGGTGTAGCTTTTAGCGGTAATTTACATCAGTGACAAGTGGAGTGATGTCATGTGCCTAAACACATTTACCTTTCCTTCCCTTTAAAATAAATGCTGTGCCCTAGGGTACAGATACAAGATCAGTGTTAAGGCTTTTTAGCTAACTTCCTGGTTTTTCAAGTAACAATGATAATTGTTTATCCATTGTAATCCGTGTTGATGTGTAAAAAAATAAAATTTAAATAAAAAATATCAGGAGGAAAAATTTCACATTTCACCTTGGCTCCTTTGTGGGTGGACGTTTTTATTACCAAAATGTTCCATCCAGGTAAGGAGAAGGTTCTAGAAAACCCAGAGGGAGTCTATATTTTTGTCCTGTTAGAGTTCTTCATCCCCTCGTACAGTAAGAAGCCACTGAACCAGTCAGAGGCTCTCAGAATGACCCACTCGGCCCTAACCAGACTATGCAGACTGTGTCCCCAACGCTTAGCTGAAGAATAATATTGAAGTCCCCAATGAGCCAGGTGTGGTCTTGTTTCTACGAGGGGTTTTTCCAGACCCTCGGGCTATAGCCTGCAGAATCCACACGGGCAATTCCATAGTTGGACTTGGAAAGCACAGCTCCACCTTCTCTCCCTGGTAGCCTGTCAAGATGGCGTGATAAAGTAACGTCCGCTTAGAGGGGCTGTAAAGATACCTGGAGGTAAAGACACTACTGTTAGACAATGTAATAAAAACAGAAAACTGCCCCAAGAATATTAACTTCCAAAAGGATGCTGGTCTTTGGAGGTCCTCTAGGATTTAGGTGACTAATGATGTTGTTGACAAAGTGGACATGTTAAAGGACTTGGAAAGACCTCTATCCTTTCTTCCTTCCTTTTCATTTTTTTACCCCTTATTTCAGCCCTTAACACCTTCTGGCTTTCTTCACTTGTCTTCCACACTCTACTCTTCCTCCCAATTCCCACCATATGTATATCGTGCCACCTGGGGACGATATAACCCTAAGACATGAGGAACATTGTCTCTGCTTGGAGATTCTCCATAACACGTTCAGTTCTTCCTTTACTAATATTCCATCACCCAAACCCATTTCTTTTCCTCTTGCTTTTGGTTTTTTTTTTCTCTTTGAGATTTAAAACCCTGTTGCAGTATTATTTTATTATGACTGTAATAACAGAAAAGAGCTAATAACCATTTTACCCCCGGAGATGGATCGTAGGCATTGCCGTCGTTCACTAAGACTTGTCAAAGGCAATTGTTCCAGGATCCAGTTGGGGTAACTGGTGCAGCAGAAAAGGAGACTTCTGGCACCAAAGCAGAACTCCTCTAGGACCTAGAAAAGATACACAAGACAACGTACCATATAAGACCGGGTAGAATAGTGTTAAATATCTTTCCATTTTGACCAGGCTATACAGTACATTAAAGGGGTCTAGACAGGGTTTGCTTTTTCTCTCCATGGCGATGCTTGCTCATGTCTATGGGAGCTTTGTCTATGACGAGGACCTTCCAACCATTGGAAAATAGGAAGAATGGGCAGTAACCTTACGAAACCTTAATAATGGAGCCTCTGTCTAGAGCACAATAATACCAAAGAGTGAGAGGCAGATACACCCATGTAGTAGTTACCCACCCGGTAATATATTCTGTGTGTCTGTCTCGTTCCGAAGTGAAGTCTAGTATCAACTACGCTCTCCAATATACGTGCATCTTATGTGGTAAGTACAATGATAAAGATATTGTGTTTTTATGTTGCCTGCCAGGCTTTAGTGAATTGCTAAGATTCTGCAGGATGGGGATTTTAGTTTGGCAGATCAATCGAGAACTCTCAATAAATGGGGTCTCGGTTAAGTGACTAGAATTCACTTTCATTTCACAGGTGCTGATTACCTTGTTCTCCTGTAGACCTAAAAATAAGAGAGAAAAAGTAATATACATTTTAAATAATCCTACAGAAATCTGGTTCGTATTATAGCTTATTTACTCTGGGTGGATGTTTGAGTCCATTGTGAAACTCCATATATGGTCCCTAGGAACTCCACTGTAATGTTGACTTTAAGGCTCTCTGGAGTCCATGGAGAAACTCAACCACTTGTTCCTCTCTAGAGTTATAAAGAAACTTCATACATGTTCCTACAATCCCACTGTAATGTTAACTCTATGGCTCCCTGAAGTCCATGGATAAACGTCATACATGGTCGTAATATGGTCCTTATAACCCCACGTAATGTTTAACCTCATGGTACTTGGAGTCCATGGAAAAACTCCATAAAAGTATCCTACAATCCACTGATGTTGACTCTCTGAGCTCCTGGAGTCCATGGAAACTCCATACGTGGTTTACAATCCACCACTTACTGGAAAAAGCTCATGGGAGCCCAAAACTGCAGTAGCCGAAAAGTAGTGCCGAAGGACAAGGCTGTTCCACATTAGGTGTCGGTCACTAAATTGCTTTCTATACACACTGTACTAATAAATAAACATACATTTCCCTTTTTATATTGATTATTGTCTTTAGTAGCAAAAAAATGTCACTTTCTTACCTGGTGGTCCCACGGGCCCCTGTCTTACCGCTCATCTTTTCCTTGAGGACCAAGAGGACCTTGTGGGCCTGCGAGGTCCTTGTTTTCCCATTGGACCGGGAGGTCCGGGAAGACCAGGGGGTCCTAAATAGAAAATAAAGACAAACATGTTGATTGCAGCATCATTGCGGGGTAATATTAATTTAAGAAAACCATTAAAAGAAACATTGCAGACTATCAGTAACTAAGTGGAGTCCCTTCACATAAACTAGACTGTAGCTTGTAGACTTTTCTGAGGTCTTGGGTTTGGGATTTTTTGGGACTCGCTGGGACTTTTTTAACGTTCAAGGTTTTTCGAATTTAGAACTTTGATTTCGGATTATTTGATCCCCATTGACTTAACTGGGTCCGATTTCGTATTTTTGGAATTTTTCTTCCTGGCACATAGTAGAGAACCCCTGCATATGCAAAATACTTTGTTACTTCTACCAAATATGCGGAAACAAGACATAACAAGGGGATCTCCATTTTATTAGCTTACCGACATGCTCAGTAGCATTAGATTTCCCATGATGCTTAGTTCCTTTGGGATTGTGGACATTTTGTTTTTGGTTGTTATCCAGTAAGAGAAGCTGGGAACTGTAGTATAACCAAATCCCCCAGGATCTTAATAAAAGTGTTGTGGGATGTATTCATTGCTACCACAAAAGGGGGCATTAAATTCCTTAATTCACCATGGCAGCACAAAGATCAGATCTCATCCCCAATTAACTTAGGCAATCACTCGATTTGCCACTAGATGGCAGCACAAAGTTTTTTGTTCACTGTACCTAATCTAAGTATATTTATAAAAATCACAGTTTTAAACATTATTTAGCAAGGATATCCTTAGGTTAGGTTTATATCACAGTAAATACATGCTATATAGAATACGAAGTAGACCACAGTAGGTTAGTAAAAGAGATAAGAGTAGATAGGTGCCGAAACTGTCAAGTTTTTTTGTTCCGTCTTACGGATCTCAGGAAAATCCTGAAGATCCAAAATGAAAACCGACTTTTGGGACTTCGGAGCCCATTTTTGATAATTATCGAACGTTCAGGCTATTCCGAAAATAGCCTTGAATGTTCGATAATCCTCGAAAATACCATTGGGAAACTAATTTCGAGTTTCCGTATTTTCGATAATCCTTGAACGTTTCGGTAATTACAGAAGATAGGCTCCAAAATCCGAATGATCATCTGGTTTTGGACGAAACATTCGGATTTCGGAACCAACAGACGGACCCGGATCCCATATCTAGTTTTGAGGAAGTAAATTAGCCCATGCAAAACATATAGGAGTTTGCAATTTGCCTTGAAATATGTGTATTAACCCAGTGGGTACATAGAAGTCAATGCAGTAGGCACACAGGGAAAGTTTTTAAGGCTAGATGTTTGTGTGCATTTATTTCACATAGAGGTATATATCATTAATAAAGTATTTCTGTTAACAATGGACTTGGTCTAATTCCCTAATATCTTACCCATAAAGTCCTGGACTGTGAAGTTAGGAACTCTGAAGAGAGAACCAACATAGACTGTTCAGGGTATTAATCCTCTGTTTATTCCTTAAGTTGGCTGTTGTGAAGCTTATCGCAACCAGGCACTGTGCGTTTGTGACGGTGATGTTGTACCTCTGGACACAGTTCACAGACCAGACACGTGCTTGTTTAGACTCTCCTTTATCTTCGTGCAAGCTTCCTGACACTTGATCTAGCTTCACGCAGACGTTCTCCAGCTTGGAAAATCTGTCTTCCAAACCGCCCATGGAGCGTCTACAGTCCTGGGGCTCCTCTAGCACCGTGCTCTCAAAGTCGTTAATCTCTTGCACGTTATCAAGTTTCTCTGTGTTGTCCTCTATGTGATCTGTAACATCCTCCTGGATGTTGTTGATTTTCAGAAATGATCTTGTCTTTGGTTGTCCCCAACTCGTGAATATCTGTCTGGTGCTTCCCAACTGTCTCTTGAAGGTCTTTGATGGTGTCATTTATTTGGAACTGAAGGACACTATAATATTGGACAGCTTCCTTGCATTGATTTCAGATCTATATGGAGCTTCCACCAAACACACTAAAGCCATCTAGTGTTTTACGGACCCCTACATTTTATTCATAATATTACTAATATCACTATTCACACCCTGGGGATATTATCATTAGAGATACATTATTTTACATATTATACTATATATCACTATTCATACCTGGGTGATATTATCATTAGATAAACAATTATATATTATAATTTATATATATCACTATTCATACCGGGGATATTATCATTAGAAAACATATGTATATATTATTTACTATGATGATCACTATACCTACACATGGGGTATTTCATGAAAATTATTATTATATATATTATATATCATATCACACCCGGGATTTATATTAGTAACATTATTATATGAATATATTATATATCACTATTCCATACCCTCGGGGATATATCATAGTTGATAAACACTATTATTATATAATATTACTATATATCACATATCATACCTGGGATCTATCATTGATAACATTATTATTATATAATACTTACTATATCACTTATCACACCCTAGGGGATATTATCATTAGATAACATTATCTATATTATTATATATATCACTATCTGAACCCTGGGGATATTATCATGGATAAACATTGTATTATATTATATTTAATATCACTATTCACACCCTGGGGCATATTATCATTAGATACACATATATTATGTAATAAGATTATTATATATCACTATCGATACCCTGGGGATATATCATTAGATAACATCAGTTATTATATATATTACTAATATCACTATTCATACCTGGGATAGTACCATTAGATACATATTCTTATATAAATATATTATATATCACTGTCATACCCGGGGGATATTATCATTAGCTAACCATATTATATTATATAATATTATTATCAATCACTATTCATACCCTGGGGTATTATCATTAGATACATTATATATTATATAATATGGATATTATCACTATCATACCCTGGGGATATACATTAATAACATCATTATTAAGAATATTATTATTTATCACTCTTCATACCCTGGGGAGTATTATCATTAGATAACCATTATTAATATTATTACTATATATCACTATTAGACCCGGGGGATATTATCATTAGATAACTTTTATATAACAGTTTTGCTTCTCCCGGTTAATACCCCGTCTGAGGCCCTCCCAGTATGAATAAGAAAAACCCATCAGCCCTAGTGGCCCCATTAACTTGCGGCTTAAAAAAAGTGGTGGGGTGTCTGATCACCTTATTGTTCCGTTTTCCTCAAATCGCCTGAAACCTGCCGACACCTCGTCAGCCACTCACCCAACAACCACACGCCGACACGGCCACCGCTCTCAGATTCCCAGCACCCACACTTGACCCCGCCACTCCTGGGCACGTGACTGGCAAACGCGCCGGAGCGAGGAGGATGGAGCTTCCCATTGGCCTTATCTTGTCACCCCGCTCCATTTTACTGACGAGATTCAGGGGAGCGGGAGTTGTTAGTCGCGTATACGGTTTTACTGATGGTCGATGCACTGGATCATTTGATGGGTGTTCAGTTCCACTAGCAAATGTTTACTCGCCGGGACCAGGCTAAGGGAAGAATGCTGGCATATTTAGTTACAAACTGTGCAGGACAGAAGGTTGGACAACCCTGTATTATGTGAAATGTGTTAGTAATGATAATTAGTTTAGTATAGAATATATTAGGTGTATAATATGTAATAATAATAATGAAGATTACTGTGCATAAGTATATACATAAGTATTTCAATATCATATAATATGTGTAATATATAAATAAATTAATAATATATAATAATAATGATTGTAATAAGATATAATAATTAAAAATAGGTTAATCATTTTTTAATAATAATAAGAATAATAGATTTTAAAATACATAATAAATATGTAAAATTATAATAATATAATAATATATGTAAAATTTATAAGTAATAATTATAATAATTTTGTAAATAATATAGAGTAATAATGGAATATTAATAAGAATTGGAATTGAAGTAAAAAGAGTATAATTAATATGATAATATGAAGATAGTAATAATGATGTAATAAGGGACTAAGAGATTACATAGTAATTAATGGTATAATAATATGTAAGAAGAGACAAAATATGAAATATAATAGTAATAATGATAAAGTATAATCGAATATAATAATAGATAATTCTAGATGAAGAAGAATGAAGGAGTCATAATATAATGAATATATAGATGAAGTAAAGAGTAATAATAATTAATAGAAGATAATGAAAGTAAGATAAGAGAAAAGAAGAGCTATAACTAGTGGTAAGAAGTATATGTAAGAATAGTAGAAGAAGTAGTAAGAAATGAGTAAGAATAATAAAATAATAATGAATAATGATAGGATAATATGTAATAAAGAATATTGCCTAATTTATAGAGAAGATATATAAGGGAGAGGAATGAGTTATAAGAATGAAGAATGATTAATTGCAAGTAATACTAATATCATCAATATGTGAATAATATGATAATAAATATATATGTTAATATAATGAAATAATAATATGTATAATATTATAATATATAAGATAAATAGTATATCTATATATAATAATATAAGTAATGTAAATATGTAATAATATATAATAATAATAATATGGTAATAATATATCATGAAAAATAAATAATATGTAACAATACATAATAATATCCGGGAACCGTATAGGACCTTGTCAAAAAATAGGAGGGGGGACTGAGACGGGTGGGGGGGGCGGGCACTGTCTCATGGGTTATTTAAAGTTTTGCTGTGTTTGTACACCCAGATCTTGAGAACGACCCGAAGCTGGGTTGAAACGCCCTCGACATAGTGTGTTTTAAAAATAAACTGTTTGAGTTGAAGAGTCCCAGGAGTGCTCCGATCTTTTGGTTATTGTGATATCCTATATTCTACGGAGGCACCGGGTGGTTGTGAAAGAAGGATGAGGAGTGCCGCTCCACCATTTGTAATGCAGTTAATAATATGTAAAATATCTCACTCTGCTCATGTAGATGGGCCCTGAATAAGTAATAAAGTAAAGGTTAAAAGGTTTGGACCTTCCAGACCTTGACGTGGGTGGAAGGCTTTTCATTCATGTGATCCTTTGTTTATAAAGTATGCCAGAGTGCAGAGAAGTGCATGAGATGACATGTATAGCTGATTGTGACCCGCTGAGGCAATGTGTATTGGAGAACCGGGAATGTTAATTCGTGTTTGAGTGATACGATACGTAATATGATATTGTATGGGGCCCAGGAAAGTGCATTGATTATCTTTATATTTTATAAGTATGCCAGTGTGCAGATAATATGGTATTGTATGGGGCCTAGGAATGTGCAATGATTATCTTTTTCTATGTTTATAAAAGTATGCCAGTGTGCAGATATATGATATTGTATGGGGCCTAGGAATGTGCATGATTATTTTTCTATGTTTATAATGTATGCCAGTGTGCAGATAATTATGATATTGTATGGGGCCCAGGAATGTGCATTGATTATCTTTCTATGTTTATTAAAGAGTATGCCAGTGTGCAGATAATATGATATTGTATGGGGCCAGGAATGTGCATTGATTATCTTTTCTATGTTTATAATGTATGCCAGTGTGCAGATAATATGATATTGTATGGGGCTAGGAGAATGTGCATTGATATCGTTTCTATGTTTATAATGTATGCCAGTGTGCCGATATATATGATTTTGTAGGGGCCTAGGAATGTGCATTGATTATCATTCTACTGTTTATAATGTATGCCAGTGTGCAGATAATATGATATGTATGGGATCTAGGAATGTGCATTGATATCTTTTCTATGTTTATAATGTATCCAGTGTGCAGATAATTGATATGTATGGGATCTAGGAATGGCATTGATTATCTTTTCTATGTTTATAATGATGCCAGTGTGCAGATAATATGATATGTATGGGGCCTAGGAATGTGCATTGATTATCATTCTATGTTGTATAAATGTTTGACCAGATCAGTAGCACTTCCACAAATGTATTGTTGTAATTTTAGCCTAAGGATTGCTTCTGCAATCCTTCTATTGTATATTATATGATTATACAATCAATAATTAATAAATATATAATAATATTAAATATAATCATATGTAATAATAATTATATTCCGTTATAATAATGATATATAATAATATAATAGTAATAATATTATAATACTGAGATATAATCATATGTAATCTTAATATAATATTATATAATTAAATAATAACAACTGCCCATGAGTTATATGGTTAAGATGGGGGGTAGGATGTGTGATATTGGAGATTCTGATTAGGCGATCGGTCGGGATTGTTTTTTTTCCTATCAGAAAAACTTTTTTATCAGACCATTCCAATTGTTGTGTGTATGGCCTCCTGAACATAATAACCCTATAGTACCTATGAAACTATTAAAACCCTTAGTAAATAAATCTACATATAACATATCTACTGCTGTGTGAAAATCCAAATGGTGTTTCACTTGATGCTAGGTAAGGGGCCATACACAGGGAGAGGGCACTGCTTAGCTGGCTTTAGAACTGTTTGTTTTGTTATTGTTTTCCAGATATATAACTATATAGTCTACCAGCTGTCTACAGAATATATTTGTATAGTCTACCAGCTGTCTACAGAATATATGGTATAGCGTACAGTGTCTACAGATAATTGCGTATAGCGTCAGGTCTACGGATTATTGCTATAGGGTACGCTGTCTGAATATATGCGTAGGTACCAGCGTCTACAGAATATATTGCGTTATGGTACAGCTGTCTCAAATATATTGCGTATAGGGTACCAGCTGTCTACAGATATATTGCGTATAGGTACAGCGTCTACAGAATATATGTGTATAGGGTACCAGCTGTCTAAAAATATATTGCGTATAGTGTACTAGCTGTCTACAGGATATATTGCATATAGGGTACCAGCTGTCTACAAAATATATTGCGTATAGTGTACTAGCTGTCTACAGGATATATTGCGTATAGGGTACCAGCGTGCTAACAGAAATTGCGTATAGGGTACCAGCTGTCTACAGAAGATATTATTAGGGTACCAGCTGTCTACAGAATATATTGCGTATAGGGTACCAGCTGTCTACAGAATATATTGCGTATAGGGTACCAGCTGTCTACAGAATATATTGCGTTAGGGTACCAGCTGTCTACAGGATATATTGGTATAGGGTACCAGCTGTCTACAGAATATATTGCGTATAGGGTACCAGCTGTTCTACAGAATATATTGCGTATAGGGTACCCTGTGTTACAGAAATATTGCGTATAGGGGTACCAGCTGTCTACAGAATATATTGGTATAGGGTACCAGCGTCTACAGAATATATGCGTTATAGGGTCACTGCTACAAATTATGTGTATAGGTACAGCGTTACAGAATATATTGTGTATAGGGTACCAGCTGTCTACAGAATATATTGTGTATAGGGTACCAGCTGTCTACAGAATATATTGTGTATAGGGTACCAGCTGTCTACAGAATATATAGCATATAGGGTACCAGTCATCTTCAGAGAGCATAGTATCTAAGGTATATAGGGTACTAGCTATCTACAGAATATGTACTATAAAGGTGCCAGCCATCATTAAAATTAAAGTTTAGGGTACCAGCCATTGTCAGAATAAAAAGGGATCCTCAAACTATAGCCCTCCAGATGTTGAAAACTACAACTCCAGCGTCCTCAACTACAGAGGGGAGCCAAGGATTTCTAGGAGTTGTAGTTTTTCAAACATCTGAAGGGCATATTTTGAGGATCCCTGGAATAAATATATATAGGGTATCGCCGTCTCCAGAATATATACGAGGATATTCAATAAAAGTTCTTATCGTTTAAAATGGTGCTAATTTTGCCCCAACCAATCAGAAAGTGGTAACATTTGAAAGCGTAACATCTGATTGGTGGGGCCAAAATTAGCACCAAGAACTTTATTGAATAACCCCATAGGGTGAGTGTGATCAGCTGTCTCCAGAATATATAGTGTTTGGGTATCAGCCGTCTCCAGAATATATAGTGTATAGGGTATCAGCTGTCTCCTGAATATATAGTGTATAGGGTATCAGCTGTCTCCAGAATATATAGTGTATAGGGTATCAGCTGTCTCCAGAATATATAGTGTATAGGGTATCAGCTGTCTCCAGAATATATAGTGTATAGGGTATCAGCTGTCTCCAGAATATATAGTGTATAGGGTATCAGCTGTCTCCTGAATATATTCAGGGTTATTCAATAAATAGTTTAAATGGTGTAATTGGCCCCATCCAATCAGATGTTAGCTTTTCAAATGTTAAATAAGATCTGATTGGTTGGGGCAAAATTAGCACCATATTAAACGATAAGAACTTTTTTTTTGAATCTCCCTGATAGTGTACTGTCTCCTGAATATATAGTGTATAGGGTATCAGCTGTCTCCAGAATATAAAGTGTATAGGGTATCCGTTGTCTCCAGAATATATAGTGTATAGGGTATCCGTTGTCTCCAGAATATAAAGTGTATAGGGTATCCGTTGTCTCCAGAATATATAGTGTATAGGGTATCCGTTGTCTCCAGAATATAAAGTGTGGGTATCCGTTGTGGTCTCCGAAATGATAGTGTTATAGGAGTATCCGTTGTCTCCAGAATATATAGTTTGTAGAGAGGTAGCCTTGTGATTCCCGAGAATATAAAGTGTATAGGGTATCCGTTGTCTCCAGAATATATAGTGTTAACAGTGTTAATCATTAGTACGATTGAAAAGAATTGTTTTTGACAATTGAATGAATGAATCTATCGCCCCATGTGTGGCTTCATTGGCTCCTGAGATAATATAAGTGTATGTGTCATCTAGATGACATTCCCATTTGTTAAAGATTCCATCTGGGGCACATCTTCCCTCCCTACCATTCAATTGGTACATCTCATAATAAATCAGAGCCAGAGGAGTATTTATATGTAAATAAGAAATAACCATGTTACTGTCCAGCCCTTACAGTGATATATTATGTGGTTTATCAGGTTTAGCCCAGTTAGGTTCTCAATGAGCAGATCTCATGCTCACCAGGAAGTCATTGATAACTATTAATATTCATCATCATATAAATACAGAAGTACCCATTCATGGAAATGTAATTTATTTTATTTTATAACAATAAAACATTTCACGTGTGAACAGTTTATATTTTAAACAATGGGTTCATATAAAGAATCTATATTGCTTTATTTATTTTGTCTATTAGTCCGCAAGTGGGGCAGATGGATCCCACTGTGGGGCTTTTTATTAGGTGGAAATGACTCAGCATGGCAGCACCATTCATTCTGTAGGTGAAATCTAGTGTAGAGGCGGTTATACAGCTGAGTGGCCACTAGACCAATTTTCATTTGTTGCAAAAGTTCTTTTCTGTGCATATGTCTTTAAATTCCCAGTGGGTGTAGCTTTTAGCGGTAATTTACATCAGTGACAAGTGGAGTGATGTCATGTGCCTAAACACATTTACCTTTCCTTTCCCTTTAAAATAAATGCTGTGCCCTAGGGTACAGATACAAGATCAGTGTTAAGGCTTTTTAGCTAACTTCCTGTTTTTCCAAGTAACAATGATAATTGTTTATCCATTGTAATCCGTGTTGATGTGTAAAAAAATAAAATTTAAATAAAAAATATCAGGAGGAAAAAGTTTCACATTTCACTCCTTGGCTCCTTTGTGGGTGGACGTTTTTATTCACAAAATGTTCCATCCAGGTAAGGAGAAGGTTCTAGAAAACCCAGAGGGAGTCTATATTTTTGTCCTGTTAGATGTCTTCATCCCCCTCGTACAGTAAGAAGCCACTGAACACAGTCAGAGGCTCATCAGAATGACCCACTCGGCCCATAACCAGATCTATGCAGACTGTGTCCCCAACGCTTAGCTGAAGAATAATATTGAAGATCCCCAATGAGCCAGGTGTGGTCTTGTTTTCTACGAGGGGTTTTTCCAGACCCTCGGGCTCATAGCCTGCAGAATCCACACGGGCAATTCCATAGTTGGACTTGGAAAGCACAGCTTCCACCTTCTCTCCCTGGTAGCCTGTCAAGATGGCGCTGATAAAGTAACGTCCGCTTAGAGGGGCTGTAAAGATACCTGGAGGTAAAGACACTACTGTTAGACAATGTAATAAAACAGAAAACTGCCCAAAGAAATATTAACTTCCAAAAGGGATTCTGGTTCTTTGGAGGTTCCTCTAGGATTTAGGTGACCTAATGATGTTTGTTGACAAAGGACCATGTTAAAGGACTTGGAAAGACCTCTATCCTTTCTTTCCTTCCTTTTCATTTATTTTTACCCCCTTATTTCAGCCCTTAACACCTTCTGGCTTTCTTCACTTGTCTCCACACTCTACTCTTCCATCCCAATTCCCACCATATGTATATCGTGCCACCTGGGGACGATATAACCCTAAGACATGAGGAACATTGTCTCTGCTCTGGAGATTCTCCATAACACGTTCAGCTTCTTCCTTTACTAATATTCCATCACCCAAACCCATTTCTTTTTCCCTTCTTTGCTTTTTGTTTTTTCTCTTTGAGATTCTAAACCCTGTTGCACTGTATTATTTTATTATGACTGTAATAACAGAAAGGAGCTAATTAACCATTTTACCCACCGGAGGATGGATCGTAGGCATTGCCGTCGTTCACTAAGACCTTGTCAAAGGCAATTGTTCCAGGATCCAGTTGTGGGTAACTGAGTGCAGCAGAAAAGGAGACTTCTGGCACCAAAGCAGACTCTCCTCTAGGACCTAGAAAAGATACACAAGACAACGTACCATATAAGACAGGGTAGAATAGTGTTAAGATATCTTTCCATTTTGGACCAGGCTATACAGTACATTAAAGGGGTCTAGACAGGGTTTGCTTTTTCTCTCCCATGGCGATGCTTTGCTCATGTCTATGGAGCTTTGTCTATGACAAGGACCTTCCAACCATTGGAAAATAGGAAGAATGGGGCAGTAACCTTACGAAACCTTATATAATGGAGCCTCTGTCTAGAGCACAGTAATACCAAAGAGTGAGAGGCAGATACACCCATGTAGTAGTTACTCCACCCGGTACCTAAGTAATATCATTATGTGTGTCTGTCTCGTTCCGAAGTGAATGTCTAGTATCAACTACGCTCTCCCAATATACGTGCATCTTTATTGGTAAGTACAATGATAAGATATTGTGTTTTTATGTTGCCTGCCAGGCTTTAGTGAATTGCTAATATTCTGCAGGATGGGATTTTAGTTTGGCAGATCAATCGAGAACTCTCAATAAATGGGGTCTCCGGTTAAGTGACTAGAAATTCACTTTCATTTCACAGGTGCTGATTTACCTTGTTCTCCTTGTAGACCTAAAAATAAGAGAGAAAAAGTAATTACATTTTAAATAAATCCTACAGAAATCTGGTCTGTATTATAGCTTATTGTTTACTCTGTGTGGATGTTTGAGTCCATTGTGAAACTCCATATATGGTCCCTAGAACTCCACTGTAATGTTGACTTTATGGCTCTCTGGAGTCCATGGAGAAACTCAACCACTTGTTCCTCTCTAGAGCTTATAAAGAAACTTCATACATTGTTCCTACAATCCCACTGTAATGTTAACTCTATGGCTCCCTGAAGTCCATGGATAAATGTCATACATGGTCGTACATGGTCCTTATAACCCCACTGTAATGTTTAACCTCTATGGTTACTTGGAGTCCATGGAAAAACTCCATAAATAGTCCCTACAATTCCACTGTAATGTTGACTCTCTGCAGCTCCCTGGAGTCCATGGAAACTCCATACGTGGTTCCTACAATCCCACCACTTACTGGACAAAAGCTCATGGGCAGCCCAAAACTGCAGTAGCGAAAGTAGTGCCGAAGGACAAGGCCTGTTCCACCATTAGGTGTCGGTCACTAAATGCTTCTTCTATACACACTGTACTAATAAATAAAATACATTTCCCTTTATATTGATTTATTAGTCTTTAGTAGCAAAAAAATGTCCCTTTCTTACCTGGTGGTCCCACGGGCCCCTGTCTTCCTACAGCTCCATCTTTTCCTTGAGGACCAAGAGGACCTTGTGGGCCTGGAGGTCCTTGTTTTCCCATTGGACCGGGAGGTCCGGGAAGACCAGGGGGTCCTAAATAGAAAATAAAGACAACACATGTTGATTGCAGCATCATTGCGGGTAATATTAATTTAAGAAAAACCATTAAAAGAAACATTGCAGTCCCTTCACATAACTAGACTGTAGCTTGTAGACTTTTCTGAGGTCTTGGGTTTGGGATTTTTTGGGACTCGCTGGACTTTTTTTTAACGTTCAAGGTTTTTCGAATTTAGAACTTGATTTTCGGAATTTATTTGATCCCCATTGACTTAACTGGGTCCGATTTCGTATTTTTGGAATTTTTTCTTCCTGGCACATAATAGAGAACCCCTGCATATGCAAAATACTTTGTTACTTCTACCTAAATATGCGGAAACAAGACATTAACAAGGGGATCTCCATTTTTATTAGCTACAGACATGCTCAGTAGCATTAGATTTCCCATGATGCTTAGTTCCTTTGGGATTGTGGACATTTTGTTTTTGGTTGTTATCCAGTAAGAGAAGCTGGGAACTGTAGTATAACCATCCCCCAGGATCTTAATAAAAGTGTTGTAGGGATGTATTCATTGCTACCACAAAGGGGGCTATTAAATTCCTTAATTCACCATGGCAGCACAAAGATCAGATCTCATCCCCAATTAACTTAGGCAATCACTCGATTTGCCACTAGATGGCAGCACAAAGTTTTTTGTTCACTTTACCTAATCTAAGTATATTTTATAAAAATCCAGTTTAAACATTATTTAGCAAGGATATCCTTAGGTTAGGTTTTATATCACAAGTAAAGTACATTGCTATATAGAATACGAAGTAGACACAGTAGGCTTAGTATAAGATATAAGAGTAGATAGAGATGGCCGAAACTGTCAAGTTTTGTTCCGTTTTACGGATCTCGGAAAAATCCTGAAGATCCGAAAATGAAACCGACTTTTGGGACTTCGGAGCCCATTTTTGATAATTATCGAACGTTCAAGGCTATTTCCGAAAATAGCCTTGAATGTTCGATTAATCCTCGAAAATACCATGGGAAACTAATTTCGAGTTTCCGTATTTTCGATAGTCCTCGAACGTTTGGTAATTACAGAAGATAGGCTCCAAAATCCGAATGATCATCTGGTTTTGGACGAAACATTCAGATTTCGGAACCAAAGACGGACCCGGATCCCATCTCTAGTTTTGAGTAAGTAAATAGCCATGCAAAACATATAGGAGTTTGCAATTTTGCCTTGAAATGTGTTATACCCAGTGGGTACATAGAAGTCAATGCAGTATGCACCAGGGAAAGTTTTTTAGATGTTTGTGTGCATTTTATTTCACATAGAGGTATATATCATTAATAAAATGTATTTCTGTTAACAATGGACTTTGGTTCTAATTCCCTAATATCTTACCCATAAAGTCCTGGACTGTGAAGTTTAGGAACTCTGAAGAGAGAACCAACATAGAACTGTTCAGGGTATTAATCCTCTTGTTTATTCCATTAAGTTGGCTGTTGTGAAGCTTATCGAACCAGGCACTGTGCGTTGTGACGGTGCTGTTTACCTCCTGGACACAGTTCCACAGACCAGACACGTGCTTGTTTAGACTCTCCTTTATCTTGTGCAAGCTTCCTGACACTGTATCTAGCTTCACGCAGACGTTCTCCAGCTTGGAAACTCTGTCTTCCAAACCGCCCATGGAGCGTCTACAGCCCTGGGTCTCCTCTAGCACCGTGCTCTCAAATCGTTTAATCTCTTTCTGCACGTTATCAAGTTTCTCTGTGTTGTCCTCTATGTGATCTGTAACATCCTCCTGGATTTTGTTGATTTCAGAAATGATCTTGTCTTTGGTTGTCCCCAACTCGTGAATATCTGTCTGGTGCTTCCCAACTGTCTCTTGAAGGTCTTTGATGGTGTCATTTATGGAACTGAAGGACACTATAATATTGGACAGCTCTCCTTGCATTGATTTCAGATCTATATTGGAGCTTCCACCAAACACACTAAAGCCATCTAGTGGTTTACTGGACCCAGTCTGTTCTTTGTTCTCCTCCTCGTTCTTTTTCAGGATGACATGGCAAGTACCAGTACATTCTGCTACTTGTTCTTTCAATTTGCCCACTTCTTCTTGTAGGTTGGAACAAACCTGTCCACAACTCTTGTAATCAAACTGGATCATCCTAGTAAGGGACTTTATGCTGTTCTCCAAATCTAGCATTTTACCCTTGGTTTCATTCCGATGATGGGTGAAATCCCGGTTTGCAGAATCATACGTCTCGCTGACGTCAGTAGACATTTTAATCAAAGACTCAGCATTTGCTTCTACCAAGGCCTTCATGTTTGTTAGCTCATCTTCCAAGCCAACCAGGGTTTTATCTATTGAATTTCCTGAGAGCCGAAGATCTTTAATGCCGGAAAAGATGATAAGAATTTGTCCTTCGTTCTCCTCAACTCTCTTCTCCATTTCGGTAACTTTATTCTTAATCTCTGAATTTTTGTTTTGACACTGATCAGCACAATTCTTTACCGTGATTGTGACTTGTTTCTTCAGATTGTCCATGTCCTTGACCACCTTGTCCAGGATATCTTCATTATTACCCTGAATGTTCTTCAAGGATTCAATATCCAGCGCGATATTTGTTATTGTCTGACCCACCGAATCTTGAAATCCCGAGCTGTTCCCTAGTTCTGAAAGGAGAATATTTATTTTGTACTCGTTATTGCTAATGCGGTTTTCAAATTCAGTCCTCAGCTTTTCAATTTCTTCCTGGAGGTAGTTCTGGAGGTCATTCTTGTAGTGGTAATATTGGTCCTCTAGGCTTCTTTGCGTGGTGTTCATTTTGCCCTCAATGTACTCTAGACGGTTGTTCATATATTGGTCCTTCTGTGAACCTTTGCTGTCACCTCCACCCAGCTCATCGTTTAAGCGCACAGTTAGTTCAATAACAGACCCAGTGAGCGTTTCGGCCTTGGTTTCCATATCCTCCACTTTCCTTTGTAGGTCAGATACTTCACTGCAGCAATCTTTTGGAGAATGGTTAGAAACCTCCACCACATGGGCTTGAATCTTCTCAATGGCCTCTCTATTACGCTGATCTATAGAACCAATCAGTTTCTCCAGGCCTCTCATCCGATCCCTATCCTCGTTCTGCTGGTTGCGAAAACCTTCCACGCCAGAAAGGCAAGCAGAACAGGACTGCTGCATTCTCCTCTCCACTTCTTTCAGGATGTCCGCCCGCAGTTCTGTAACTTTCTGGGACATTGTGTTGTCCGAGATGACGGAGTTCTTGTCATTTTTATTATTGACGTTTTCCAGCTCCTGTGAGGTGACTCGGTTGTCGAGTTCAGTTAGCTGTCTCTGTATGTCGTTTAGTGTCTCCTTCATGGGCGGCTGTCCCGGCACCGAATCTGAAAGTTGTTTCCCGTTAAGAAAATTCTCCACTGTTTTCTGAATTTCTGACTGAAACTTTTCATTCATGCCGTGCATTGTGGACTGCATGCTCTGCAGCTCCTTGGTCAACTGCTGCACTTTGTCCTCCAGCTGTTTAACCTTCTCCGAGTCCCCGTGACCTGAGAATACAGACAATAAACCACACATAAGAAGAGTATTTCTAAATGAATTCATCTATACAAGGATATTATTAAAAACATGCAGGAAGTCAATACATTTTATAGACTTGTATTGTTACAGTCATATCAAGTTTGGGAAGGTCAAGATGGCTGGAAAAGTGTTGGAAAAATGCTTATCTGTTTGGCAAGAGTAGGATAATCTGCAAATGAGGAGAGGTAAGATCCATCACTGGGTTGGCTACAAATGGCAGGAAGACAGTAAGACACCAGAAATGGAACTGCAGAGAGACAGGCAAAGGAGAGTTAGATACACAGAGCATCAGATGAAATATTAGCAACAGAGGAGAAAGGTTTTAACTGACACAACTACTCTTATGTTGAACGCCTCGGAAAGGGATTAGGTATCCCAAAAATTTCTCTTGCTGCCTTTGGTGGACCTCAAGGGGATATCTGATAACCAATCAAATGGTCTAAACACTGTTGAGCACCCCCTTTGGTTGCAAAATCTGTGGTTTTGGAACAAAACATATTCATAAGATGGCATCTTGACGTCTACAACCTGACAGTGATCAAAGTAGCGTAGAGGCTCCTCAGCAGACAATGACCACGTAGTGGTATTGGGAGGTGGGTAGGGATGTGTAAACCAGAATCACAGCACATTACAGATGGATTCCAAGATGTCAACTGTGTCAGGCCAACTTGAGACCTTTTATAATAACAATCTAAAGCAAGAGGTTTGAAAACAGTTCCTATTCATCCAGGAGAACTTGGAAATTCACGAGGGGCAATTTCCTACATATGTTATAGGACATGTTTGGGACAAGAAGATAAGACAGAGTTGTCATGGGTAAAGTGTGACATGGTAGCAATATCCATGTAAGATTATAACGCATTGCGGTGCCCCAACTCCAACTAGATTCAAAATGGCCGTTTATGTCTTTATTCACAGCAATCAGGTGGTTTTATAAATAAAACCCTTTCATTGGCCAGTGGGCCATGCCATTAGCTCATCTCCCCACCACAACAGACCCACCTTCCCCTCCGGATCCACTTAAATTCCCACTGCTGGATCCCGATAGGTTGGGCCTCACAGGCTTCGGCCTTGGTTTAGAAGTGGTGACCTGAGCAGATCCAGTGGGGCCTTCCATGCAGTCGTCCCCTGAGTAACCGTGACAGCACTTCCACTCCATGTCAGTCACCATCTTGTAGCTCACTTTGTATCGGGGCTTCATGTAGCTACGGTACCTATTAGAACAGAATTAAACACAATAAAAGGTCAAAACACCATGACTAATTTATCACAGGAAGGTGATAGTGATCAGTAATGGGATTTATAAAGGCCATTCATCACAAAATGCTCATAAATATTCTGTCCACTAGAGGGTATAGTTTTACCAGTATTTGTTAAACATTATATTATGGAGAAGCCTTGTGATGTATCAAGTCATATTGTGTCATGGGAAGTATCATAGTCATATTGTGTCATGGGAAGTATCATAGTCATATTGTGTCATGGGAAGTATCATAGTCATATTGTATCATGGGAAGTATCATAGTCATATTGTATCATGGGAAGTCAATACCAATGTCATAGACACAACACAATTCACCTTGTGTCCTTGTACCTTTATTTGGTCACAGAAATCCTTAGTGAGTTCGTAATATCTTTATAATTTACAGTAGGGGATACATTATTCCTTATAATACATGAGTGGTACCTAAAGATCCCTGTATAACTCAGTCTGTGTCCTTGTACATTTATATAGACACAGAACTCCTCAGTGACTTCTAATATCCTTATAATTTACAATAGGGATACATTATCCTTATAATACATGAGTGGTACCCAGAGTTCCCTGTATAACTCATTCTGTGTCCTTGTACCTTTATATGAACACAGAACTCCTCAGTGACTTCTAATATCCTTATAATTTACAATAGGGGATACATTATCCCTTATAATACATGAGTGGTACCCAGAGTTCCCTGTATAACTCAGTCTGTGTCCTTGTACCTTTATATAGGCACAGAACTCCTCAGTGACTTCTAATATCCTTATAATTTACAGTAGGGGATCCATTATCCCTTATAATACATGAGTGGTACCCAGAGTTCCCTGTATAACTCAGTCTGTGTCCTTGTACCTTTATATAGGCACAGAGCTCCTCAGTGACTTCTAATATCCTTATAATTTACAATAGGGGATACATTATCCTTATAATACATGAGTGGTACCCAGAGTTCCCTGTATAACTCACCCTGTGTCCTTGTACCTTTATATGGACACAGAACTCCTCCAGTGACTTCTAATATCCTTATAATTTACAGTAGGGGATACATTATCCCTTATAATAAAGGCAAAAAAACTAATCTGAATGCTTCCATTTCCAAGATGTCCCTTTTGTATATGGGATTCCAAAACTGCACCGATATTCCAAATGAGGCCTTACCAGTGCCTTGTAAAGAGGAGAATAATATCTTTCTCCCTTGAATCTATTCCCCTTTTTATACAAGACAATATCTTGCTAGCTCTAGCCGTTGATACCTGGCATTGTTTGCTATAGCTGTTAGCAAACAATGCTGTGAAGCGGCGGCGGGTGGTCTCCGCCACTGCAGGGATCGAGGGCGGGGTGGGCGTGCCTCCCGGGGCGGGTGGCGAATACCCGCCGTAAGTTGTCTGCCCATCTCGCCGCAGGGCGGCTAGTATCGGCTAGCAGGGCGGCTAGCAAAACAGCCGATACTAGCAATGCAAAACAGTTACCGCGCTTTATAAATAGAGCGGCGTGAAGAGTTAACGCCTCGTTAACTTTTCGCGGCCCTTTCCACATTATAAATTGCGTTTAAACGGAAAGGTCGGGGAAAAACGGCCGCAAAAAGTTAACGATTGCTTTAGAAATATGCCCCAAAGTCAGGGATAGATCCCAAAACAAAGTTTCCATCACCTTCCACACACTGATGTTAACTGCTAATTTGATTGGAACAAGGCACCTGTTATTCCAGAAGATGCTTCGCTCCAATGCATTTGGAGTGAAAACTTACTAGAGAAAGTTTTCCAGTTACTAAATTTCAATACCAGTTTCCATCTGTTTGGTTACTGGACACAGACAAATAGAAAAACATGGCGTGCTCCTTTCTTATTTTGCTGCACGTTAAGCAGTACTGTATGTTTTTATTAATAGCCCAGAAAAACTTGAATGAACACAACTGTGTTTGGCTTTTCTAAATAATAATACAAACCATATGGCCTAGAAAGCCCCGGACTATAGGGTGAAGGAAATAAATACGGTCAATGACAAATGCACTGAAAAATAAATTTATTCTTCCTATATTATAGATTATATTCTTAAATGTGTATAAGAGATATAAGTCTAATCTCTAGCAACAATCCCATTGGCTGTAAGACAGTAATGGATATTTAAAGGAGACCTTAGCCTAATTTTTTATATTTCTGAATCTGATAACAACCCCCTAAAAACACCAATAAGCTATAAAAATCACGTCATTAAATTGCGAGTATAAAGGGAAGCCTGTTAAGAACTGGGTGAAGTATCTGTGTGTATGGGCAGTGTCAGACCACACCCCCTCACCTCGTCACATGCTTCCTTGCTTTATCTGTCCTGTAAAAGGATTGGCTAGAGATTATTAATGGGTGTGACCAACTGTAACAGTTGGACTGAGCATGTGCAGAGCATAATGGTCGTGACCAAACTGTGTGATACTAGAATGCGGAATAAAGCACAAACCATATGTTTTAGGTAAATTCCCCAGCACCGTATCAAAAGAGAGGGTAAGGCACAGATTATGGTTTATATCAAGGTGTTCTGCCTTCTGGTTCAGTGTTGTTCTGTGGCTTTAGTTGTCCTAACTGTATTCAATTCAAACTTTTCGAACTATTTGTCTCCCATTAGAAAGTGCCATAGATACACAGTCCTTAAAGTTAAGTCTTAAGTTCTTTTGCTTTAGAGAGGAAATTTGTGGTTGTTTTGCATTGGTTTTTTGAAACTAACTTGAGTCAAAGAGTGATACCGTGTAAAGGGAATATTTGTTGACTCAAACATTGTACACACATTTCTGACACATTTTATTGAATTGTTTATTAATGATTTGGAAGTGGGTATTGTCAGCAAAGTTTCTGTGTTTGCTGATGACACTACATTGGGCTGCTCAGTGTCAGGTATAGGAAATCTCAATTAAATCTGATCAAAAGGTTTCTAGCCAACATTAGTATACCCCCTGGACTTAATCTTAAAGGGTAACCCTGGCCTCCATACAAGTGCCCTGTTGAAAAAAGCCTTTTAAATTAGGCTTCTAAGCAGTTGTGGGTGGGGCGAGGGTGCCCTAAACTACAATTAAAGGGTTTTAAGCTAGGGATGGGGGGCTCCGGTGCATGTGCCAGAAACTTCTTAGAGGACAGGGAGGAAGCAGGGACCAGATGTCTCACTGACACCTCCTAATCTTCACTTTTACTGCGAGGAGGATGAGAAGTAAAGTAAGGAATTTTAATACTACAAGTGGGACCAGTTGTGGGTTAAATTTTAGTTTTGGGGGTGGACATGCCCTTTAAAATAAAAATGGTAAGGCTGTAGCAACTGGGAAATGATCATGGAATTGCGCTAAAGCTTGTTTAAACACACGATCGGGCAATTGACGTGTTTCCGAATGGACATTTGAGGGTTACGGTCAATTCGAGAGTTACCAAATGCTAAATTCAAGGGTTACCGAAAGGTAAATTTGAGGTTATCGAAATCAAACGATACATTCAAGGGTTATCGAACGATACATTCGAGGGTTACCGCAAACCAATGATAATTCGAGGGTTACCGAAATTGAATGATACATTAGGGTTACCAGAATTGAATGATACATTCGAGGGGTTACCGAAATCAAACGATACATTAGAGGTTACCAAACGATACATTCGAGGGGGTTACCGAAATCGAACGATACATTCGAGGGTTACCGAACGATACATTCGAGGGTTACGAAATCGAACGATACATTCGAGGGTTACCGAACGATACATTCGAGGGTTACCGAAATCGAACGATACATTCGAGGGTTACTGAACGATACATTCGAGGGTTACGAAATCGAACGATACATTCGAGGGTTACTGAACGATACATTCAAGGGTTACCGAAATCGAAAAATACATTCGAGGGTTACCGAAACGACAATACATCAAGGGTTACCGAATCGAACAATACATTCGAGGGTTACCGAAATCGAATGATACATTTGAGGGTTACTGAACGATACATTCGAGGATTACCGAAATCGAATGATACATTTGAGGGTTCTGAACGATAATTCGAGGGTTACCGAAATCGAACAATACATTCGAAGGTTACCGAAAATCGAACGATACATTTGAGGGTTACTGAACGATACACGAGGGTTACCGAAATCGAACAATAAATTCGAGGTTACCAAAATCGAACGATACATTTGAGGGGTACTGAACGATACATTCGAGGGTTACCGAAATCGAACCATACATTCGAAGGTTACCGAAATCGAACGTAACATTTGAGGTTGCCGAACGATACATTCGAGGATTACCGAAATCGAACGATACATTTGAGGGTTAATGAACGATACATTCGAGGGTTACCGAAATCGAAAAATACATTCGAAGGTTACCGAAATCGAACGATACATTTGAGGGTTACTGAACGATACATTCGAGGGTTACCGAAATCGAACAATACATTCGAAGGTTACCAAAATCGAACGAACTTTGAGGGTTACTGAAAGATACATTCGAGGGTTACCGAAAATCGAACAATACATTCGAAGGTTACCGAAATCGAACGATACATTTGAGGCTTACCGAAAAACAAATTTGAGGGTTACCGAAAATCAAAATTTATTCAAGGGTTAGCGAACGGCCTGTAAATTCGATAATTATTATAAATACAGCCGCGAGTTCGGAACACAAATTAGTTCAAGCCTGAACTAGTTCAAACAGTTGATTTCCCGAACTTGGGTTAATAAAGCAAAAAAAGTAAAAATACAGCCACGAGTTCGGAAAACAACTGTTCGAGCCCAAACTACTTCAAACAGTTCGCTACCAGTTACCGCGACATTTAACTCCAATATAGCATTGGATGCGTGGGTTACGCAAAAACACCCGCACATCCAACGCTATATTTTGCGCCATATTTTAACGCCAGCTAGTAGTCCCGCCAGTGGGTAAATCCCTTACCGGATAGTATCCACGTTCGCAAGTGTGAATTGAATCGCGAAAGGAGCATTTACCCAGTCGATATCGGCTCTGGGTATTAAACCATGTTATTGTTAAGATGGGGGAATAAAGTTCTTCACATGTTTTTAATGTATCCTGCCGATTGGATCATGAGAAGTGCGTTACGGCAGGACACCGGTAGTGACAGGAATAGGATTGGGATATATTTTACGTATATACCAAACCTCACAATAGATATTCATACAAGACTCTTCTCCTTCCCAAGTCCTCTGTTTCTGGTAACGTTTCTCCCTGTCTTCATTTTCACCAGCCGTTCCCTTAAGAGGATGAGTATGAGACAAGAATGTGATGGAGAGAACAGAGAACTGTGGGGAAATAAAAGGCAACGTTATAGTAAATTATATATATATATCTACACCTGCTGTAGACGAACCTCTAAAATAAGTTCAAGGGCCACTAGATGAAATTTAAACTTCTACAAGTGTTGCAGTCAATGCAAAGTACAAAAGGTTCCTCACCTTACTTTGTGGTTGGACTGCTCTTCTGTCGGACCTCCCGTCGCACAAGGGTCCAAACTGCAGGTAAATGAAGTTTTTAACAATATCAGGATCTCCTAACTGCAAATCTTTTTTATCCAAGCTTCCGAAACACAGCATAGAATATACCGATTCCCGTAAACTGGAAGGAACAATGGAGCTTCTGCTACCTAATAAAACATGATGGATGTTAACCAAATACCCAGCCAATTTTCATTTGGTAATGAGCTGTCAAAAAATTCCATTCTTTAAGAACGACCTCTCCCAGAAGTTGGAAGCCCAATGAAAACGAGATATGAGTTTAGATCTACGTAAATCAGGAGAATCGAGTGGAGTTTTCTCTTTCTTACCCTCTCTATACATTCAAGTGACCGTACAGAAAGGTCCTTCCAACATATTGTAGTAATTAGGAAATATGGATTAGTTGTATTGTAGTGGTCCAAGAATAGGGCCAAGGTCAGAGAGTAATTAACACTGAATGGAGATGTTACCAAAAGCATTGACATTTTCTATTTAAGCAAAAAAAAATGATTAATGGAAAAGTCCCCCTATTTAAAAGTAATTTTAATTTTTCATTTGCTCGATGAACAATAATGTATACAATCCATAATAACATCCTATATATCCTATACATATCCATGTTACCTATACATATCCTATATATCCTATACATATCCTATCTATCCTATACATATATATTTACCTATTACAATACCTATATATCCTATACATATCTATAATCCATATACATATCCTATGTATCCTATACATATCCTATATATCCTTATTACCATATCCTTATATCCCATACTATACTATGATATCCTATACATATCCCTTGTATCCTATACATATCCTATATATCCTATACATATCCTATGTATTCATACCTATCCTATGACTAATCCTTACATACTCCTATATATCCTACTATATCCTATAATCCTATACATTCAATCCTAGTAATCCTATACATATCCTATATATCCTATTACATATCCTATAATCCTACATATCCTATATATCATATACATATCCATATGTATCCTATACATATCCTATTTCTATATCCTATTACATATCCTATGATATCCATTATACTATATTATCCTATATATCCTTATATAATATCAAATATCCTATACAATCCTATAATATCCTATAACTATCCTATGTAATCCTATACACTATCCATATATCCTATACATATCCTATGTATCCTATACCATATCCGTATATCCGATACATATCCTATATCCTATACATATCCTATGTATCCTATACATATCCTATATATCCTATACCATATCCTATACATATCCTATATCCACCAATCCCATATACATATCCTATGTATCCTATAAATATCCGATATATCTTACCATATACTAATCCTATACCATATCCATGTATCATACTATCCATATATACTATACAATCCTAGTTCCTATTATACATATCCTATTATCATACAATCCTATCTATCCTATAATATCCATCTACCTAGACATATCCTATGTATCCTATACATATCCTATGTTATCCTATAACAGATCCTATAATCCTATAATACCTAATATCATATACATCTATCATGTATCCTATATACATATCCTATATATCCTATACATATCCTATGTATCCTATACATATCCTATGTATCATATCCATATCCTATGGATCTATATATATCCTTATATATCCTATACATATCCATATCCTATCTATAACTCTATGATATCTATACATATCCTATATATCCTATACATATCCCTATAGTATCCTATACATATCCTATGTATCCTATACATATCCTATGTATACTATACTATATCCTAATCATATTTACATATCCTTATATCCTAATACATATCTATATACCTATACAACTATGTATCTATACATATCCTATGTATCCATAAATACTATGTATCCTATACTACTCACTATACCTATTACATTATCCTATTTATCCTAAATATCCTATATATCCTTAACATATATCCTATGTATCCTATACATATCCTATAGATATATCCTATACATATCCTATGTATCCTATACATATCCTATTATCCTATAATACCTATATATCTGTGACATACTATTTCCGATACATATCCTATGTATCCGTATACATATCCTATATATACTACAGATCTATATCCTATATATGTATTGATCCTATTCCTAATAACCTGACTATACATATCCTATATATCCTATAACATACTAATATCCTATTAATACCTATGTAGCCATAGACCATGTAATCCTATACTATTCATTTAATATCCTATGTATATATTCAACCTTTTATCCTTACAATGAGTATATTTTATTATACATACGAGTATCTATACTCCTATATCCCCAACAGTGCAGTGGAAGAATAACATAAATCTATTACATGTATGGGGAAGATATTATCACGGTAATGGTATAAATAGATAAGAGAAAAAACAGATATACAGTATGTATGTATATGATTTATATAGCGCCACTTGGGGACACAGGCACTGTACATTATAACAATACAGATTATAACAGTATGTATGTAATGTTTATTTATATAGCGCCACTGGGGACGACAGCGAAGTACATTATAACAGTTCAGATTATACAGTATGTATGTATATGTTTATTAATATAGCGCCACTTGGGGACACAGCGCTGTACATTATAACAATCAGATATTACAGTATGTATGTATATGTTTTTTATTTATAGCGCCACTTGGGGACACAGCGCTGTACATTATAACAATACAGATTACACAGTATGTATGTATATGTTTATTATATAGCGCCACTTGGATACACAGTGCTGTACATTATAACAATACAGATTATACAGTATGTATGTATATGTTTATTTATTATAGCGCCACTTGGGGACAGCGCTGTAATCTATAACAATACAGATTATACAGTATGTATGTAAGTTTATTTATATAGCGCCACTTGGGGACACAGCGCTGTACATTATACAATACAGATTACAGTATGTATGTATATGTTTATTATATAGCGCCACTTGAGGACACAGCGCTGTACATTATACAATACGATTATACAGTATGATGTATATGTTTTTATATAGCGCCACTTGGGTACGCAGCACTGTTACATTATAACTATATAGATTAACAGTATGTATATGAGTTATATTATAGCGCCACTGGGGACACAGCGCTGTACATTATAACAATACAGATTAACAGTATGTATGTATATGTTTTATTATATAGCGCCACTTGGGTATGCGCGCTGCTGACATTATAACTATATAGATTATACAGTATGTATGTATATGTTTATTTATAGCGCCATTGGGGACGCAGCGCTGTACATTATAACATACAGATATACAGTATGTATATGTTTATTTATATAGCGCCATTGGGTACAAAAAACAATAACAGATTATACAGTATGTATGTATATGATTATTATATAGGCCACTTGGGACACAGCGCTGTACATTAAACAATACAGATATACAGATGTATGTATATGTTTATTATATAGCGACACTTGGGGACACAGCGTGTACATTAAAACAATACAGATTATACAGTATGTATGTATTTGTTATTTATAAAGCGCCATTGGGGAAACAGCGCTGTACATTATAACAATACAGATATACAGTATGTATGTATATGTTTATTTATATAGCGCCACTTGGGTTACACAGCGCTGTACATTATAACAATACAGATTATACATATGTATGTATATGTTATTTATATAGCGCCACTTGGGGACCACAGCGCTGTACATTATAACAATAAAAGTATACAGTATGTATGTATAGGTTTATTTATATAGGCGCCACTTGGGGACACGCGCTGTACATTATAACAATACAGATTATAAGATGTATAGTATGTTTATTTATATAGCGCACTTGGGGACAGCGATGCACATTATAACAATACAGATTATACAGTGTATGAATATGTTATTTATAGTCGCCACTGGGGACACAGCGCTGTACATTATAACATAAGAATATATACAGTATGGTATGTATATGTTTATTTATATAGCGCCACTTGGGGACACAGCGCTGGCGTTTTAACAATACAGATATTACAGTATGTATGTATAGGTTTTATTATAAGCGCCACTTGGGGACACCGCGCGTACATTATAAACAATACAGTATACAGTATGATGTATATGTTTTTTATATGCGCCACTTGGGTACACAGCGTGTACATATAACAATAAAGTTATACAGTATGTATGTATAGTTTTTATATAGCGCCACTTGGGGACACAGCGCTGTACATTATAACAATACAGATTATAAATTAGTATGTATATGTTTATTATATAGCGCCCACTTGGGTACACAGCGCTGTACATTATAACAATACAGATTATACAGTATGTATGTATATGTTTTATTTATATAGCGCCACTTGGGGACACAGCGCTGACGTTATAACAATACAGATTATACCGTAGTCTGTATATGTTTATTTATATAGAGCCACTTGGGGGCGCAGCGAAGTAACATTATAAACAGTTCAGATTATACAGTAGTATTGCTAATGTTTATTTATATGCGCCACTTGGGTACCACCGCGCGGACTGTAACGTGTTTATTATCATAACAACGGTAACGTGTTTATTATCATAACAACGGTAACGTGTTTATTGTCATAACTACGGTAATGTGTTTATTGTCATAACTACGGTAATGTGTTTATTGTCATAACTACGGTAATGTGTATATTGTCATAACTATGGTAATGTGTTTATTGTCATAACTACGGTAATGTGTTTATTGTCATAACTACGGTAATGTGCTTATTGTCATAACTACGGTAATGTGTATATTATAACTACAGTAATGTGTTTATTATCCTAACTACAGTAATGTGTATATTATTATAACTACAGTAATGTGTTTATTATCATAACTACAGTAATGTGTTTATTACCATAATTACAGTAATGTGTTTATTATCATGAACAAGGACTGGTAGGTAAATTAAGCATTTGAGTGAATAAACCTAGCAAGATCAAGGTTATGGGGCACTACAAGAAAAACACTAGTTTTCCACATAATGTTTGTGTAAGGAGCAGCACCAGGAGAGAATGGGCAGATTTCCTTCACACAACCTGTGATGTAACATGCCAAAGAAGTGTAATTGTCTGTACTTGGTGATATGTAATACTTATAGCACTGTACTTACTGACCTGGACTGTATGTAACGTGCCAAAGAAGTGTAATTGTCTGTACTAGGTGATATGTAATACTTATAACACTGTACGTACTGACTGGACTGTATGTAACGTGCCATAACTACAGTAATGTGTTTATTATCATAACTACGGTAATGTGTTTATTATCATAACTACGGTAATGTGTTTATTATCATAACTACGGTAATGTGTTTATTATCATAACAACGGTAATGTGTTTATTATCATAACTACGGTAATGTGTTTATTATCATAACTACGGTAATGTGTTTATTATCATAACTACGGTAATGTGTTTATTGTCATAACTGCGGTAATGTGTTTATTATCATAACTACGGTAATGTGTTTATTACCATAGCTACGGTAATGTGTTTATTATCATAACGACGGTAATGTGTTTATTGCCATAGCTACGGTAATGTGTTTATTGTCATAGCTACGGTAATGTGTTTATTACAATAACTACGTAATGTGTTTATTATCATAACTACATTAATGTGTTTATTATCATAACTACGGTAATGTGTATATTATCATAACTACGGTAATGTGTTTATTATCATAACTACGGTAATTGGTTTATTATCATAACTACGGTAATGTGTTTATTGTCATAACTACGGTAATGTGTTTATTGTCATAACTACGGTAATGTGTATATTGTCATAACTACGGTTATGTGTTTATTGTCATAACTACGGTAATGTGTTTATTGTCATAACTACGGTAATGTGTTTATTGTCATAACTATGGTCATGTGTTTATTGTCATAACTACGGTCATGTGTTTATTGTCATAACTACGGTAATGTGTATATTGTCATAACTACGGTAATGTGTTTATTGTCATAACTACGGTAATGTGTATATCGTCATAACTACGGTAATGTGTTTATTGCCATAACTACGGTAATGTGTTTATTGTCATAACTACGGTAATGTGTTTAATTTTGTCAGCTACTTACGGTAATGTAGTAATATGTCATAACTACGGTTATGTGTTTATTGTCATACACGGTAATGTGTTTATTGTCATAACTACGTATATGTGTTTATTGTCATAACTATGGTCATGTTTTCATTGTCATAACTAACGGTCATGTGTTTATTGTCATAACTACGGTAATGTGTTATTTCAAACTGGTAATGTATCGATAACACGGTAAATGTGTATATCGTCATAACTAACGGTATGTGTTTTTATTGCCATAACTACGGTAATTGGTTATTGTCCATAAACTACGGTAATGTGTTTATTGTCATAACTACGTAATGTGCTTTTGTCTAACTATGGTAGTGTTTATTGTCATAATTACGGTAATGTGTTTATTATCATAACTACGGTAATTTGTTTATTATCATAACTACATGAATGTGTTTATTACTATAATACAGTAATGTGTTTATTATTATAACTACAGTAATGTGTATATTTTATACTACAGTAGTGTTTATTTCATAACTACAGTAATGTGTTTATTACCATAATTACAGTAATGGTGTTTTATTGATCATACCACAGTAATGTGTTTATTATAAAGGCCATTAGACAAAGCAGATGGTAGCAGAGGGAACGAGGGCTGTAAGTATTGTCCCTGATTGAAACATTGTGAGGTCTAGGTTTTGGGGGGGTCTCTGCTAAAACTGAAATTTATGTTGGAGGGGTGGACATTAAGTTCTCTGCCAATCACTAGCAGCTCAGAATTACCAGCAGAAGGCTGGCAATAGAAAAGGACTGGTAGGTAAATTAAGCATTTGAGTGAATAAACCTAGCAAGATCAGGTTATGGGGCACTACAGAAAAACACTAGTTTTTCACATAATGTTCGTGTAAGGAGCAGCACCAGGAGAGAATGGGCAATTTCCTTCACACAACCTGTGATGTAACAGGCGAAAGAAGTGTAATTGTCTGTAACACTGGGTGGTATGTAATACTATAACACTGTACGTACTGACTGGACTGTATGTAACGTGCCATAACTACAGTAATGTGTTTATTACAACTACAGTATGTGTTTATTCATAACTACAGTAATGCCTTTATTATCATAACTACGGTATGTGTTTATTATCAAACTAATAATGTGTTTATTATCATAACTAAGCGGTAATGTGTTTATTATCATAACTACAGTAATGTGTTTATTATCATACTACGGTAATATGTATATTGTCATAACTACGGTAATGTGTTTATTATCATAACTACGGTATGTTGTTTATTATCATAACTACGGTAATGTGTTTATTACCTAACTACGGTAACGTGTTTATTATCATAACTACGGTAACGTGTATATTATTATAACTACGGTAATGTGTTTATTACCATAACTACGTAATGTGTTAATTACCATAACTACGGCAATGTGTTTTATTATCATAACTACAGTAATGTGTTTATTATCATAACAACAGTTATGTGTTTATTATCATAACTACAGTAATGTGTTTATTCTACTCGGTACTGTTATTGTCTATTACGGTACTGGTTTTACCATAACTACGGTGTGTGTTTATGTCATAACTACGGTAATGTGTTTTTCATAACTATGGTAATGGCTTTCATTGTCATACTACGGTAATGTTTTTATATCATAACTACGGTAAGGTTTATTATCATAACACGGTATGTGTTTATTATCATAACTACGGTAATGTTTTTATTATCAAAATACAGTAATGTTTTTATTGTCATAACTACGGTAAGTGCTTATTTTCATAACTAACGGTCATGTGTTTATTGTCATAACTACGGTCATGTGTTTATTGTCAAACTACGGAATGTGTATTGTCATAACTACGGTAATGTGTTGTCATAAACTACGGTAATGTGTTATTCGTATAACTACGGTAATGTGTTTTATTCCATAACTACGGTAATGTGTATTGGTCATAACTACGGTAATGTGTTTATTTGTCATAACTACGGTTAATTGTATATCGTCATAACTACTAATGTGTTTATTTATTGCCATAACTACGGTAATGTGTTTTTATGTCATACTACGGTAATGTGTTTATTGTCAAAACTACGGTATGTTTTTTGTCATAACTACGGTAAGTTTTATTGTCATAACTACGGTATGGCTTATTGTCATAACTAGGTAATGTGTTTATTGTCATAAGTACGGTAATGTGTTTTTTACATAACTACGGTAATTTGTTTATTATCAAACTACATTAATGTGTTTATACTATAATTACAGTAATGTGTTTTATTATTATAACTACAGTAATTGTGTATATTTATTATAACTACAGTAATGTGTTTATTATCATAACTACAGTAATTGTGTTATTACCATATTACGTAATGTGTTTATTATCATACCAACAGTATGTGTTTATTAAAAAGCACATTAGACAAGCAGATGGTAGCAGAGGAACGAGGGCTGGTAAGTATGCCCCTGATTGAAACATTGGTGGGTCTAGGTTTGTGGGGGTGATCTGCTAAAACTGAAATTTATGATGAGGGGTGGGACATTTAAGTCTCTGCCAATCACTGAGCAGCTCAGAATTACCAGCAGAAGGCGGGAAATAGACAAGATGGTAGGTAAATTAAGCATTGAGTGAATAAACCTAGCAAGATCAAGGTATGTGGCACTACAAGAAAAACACTAGTTTTTTCCACATAATGTTCGTGTAAGGAGCAGCACCAGGAGAGAATGGGGCATTTTCCTTCACACAACCTGTGATGTAACATGCGAAAGAAGTGTAATTGTCTGTACTGGGTGGTGTATGTAATACTTATAACACTGTACGTACTGACTGGACTGTATGTAACGGCCATAACTACAGTAATGTTTTTATTATCATAACTACATATAATGTGTTTTATTATCATAACTACAGTAATGCCTTTTATTTCATAACTACGGTAATGTGTTTATATCATAACTACAGTAATGTGTTTATTCCATAACTAGTAATGTGTTAATGCCATAACTACAGTATGTTGTTTATTATCATAACTACGGTAATGGTATATTGTCAACTACGGTAATGTGTTTATTCATACTACGTAATGTGTTTATTGTCATAACCTATGGTAATGTGCTTATTGTCATAACTACGGTAATGTGCTTATTGTCATAACTAGGGTAATGTGCGTATTGTCATACTACTATGTGTTTTTGTCATAACTACGGAAATGTGCTTATTGTCATAACTACGGTAATGTGCCTTATTGTCTAACTACGGTAGTGTTTTATTATCCTAACTACGGTAATGTGTTTTATTTCATAACTACGGTAATGTGTATATTTATACTACGGTAATGTGTTTATTACCATAACTACGGTAATGTGTTTAATTACCATAACTACGGCAATATGTTTAATTATCATAACTACAGTAATGTGTTTTATTATCATAACTACGTAATGTGTTATGTCATAAATTACGGTAATGTGTGTTATTACCATAACTACGGTAATGTTTTTATTGTCATAACTACGGTATGTTGCATACGGTATGTTTGGTTTATTATCATAACTACGGTAATGTGTTAATTACCATAACTACGGCAATATGTTTATTATCATAACTACAGTAATGTGTTTATTATCATTACAAGTTATGTTTTTATTATCATAACTACAGTAATGTGTTTATTATCATAACTACGGTAATGTGTTTATTGTCATAATTACGGTAATGTGTTTCTTAACCATAACTACGGTAATGTGTTTTATTATCATAACTACGGTAATGTGTTTATTATCATAACTACGGTAAGTGTGTTTTTTCATAACTACGGTAATGTATTTATTGTCATAACTACAGATAATGTGTTTATTACCATAACTACAGTAATCTGTTTATTACATAACTACAGTAATGTGTTTATTATCATAACTACAGTTAATGTGTTTATTACCATAGCTACGGTAATGTGTTTTTATCATAACTACGGTAATGTGTTTATTACCATAGCTACGGTAATGTGTTTATTGTCATAGCTAGGGTAATGTTTATTACATAACTACGGTAATGTGTTTTTTATCATAACTACATAATGTGTTTATATCATAACTATTTAATGTGTATATTAATACCACGGTAATGTGTTTATTACATAACTACGTAAATGTATTTATTTCATAACTACGGAATGTTTTGTTATCATAACTACGGTAATGTGCTTATTATCATAAACATACGGTAAATGTTTTATTATCATAACACGTAATGTGTTTTATCGACTAAGTAATGTTTTATCATAACTATGGTAATTGTTTTTATTGTCATAACTACGGTAATGTGTTATTGTCATAACTACGGTAATGTGTTTATTGTCATAACTACGGTAAGTGTTTATTGTCATAACTACGGTAATGTGTATTATATAACTAACCGGTAATGTGCTTATTGTCATAACTACAGTAAGTGTTTATTGTCATAACTACGGTAATGTGTTTATTATTTCATAACTACGGTTAATGTGCTTATTGTCATACTACAAGTAATGTGTTTTATTGTCATAACTACAGTAATGTGCTTATTATTATAACACGGTAATGCTTATTGTCATAACTACGGTAATGTGTTTATTATCATAACCTACGGTAATGGTGTTTATTGTCATAACTACGGTAAATGTGGCTTTTGTCATAACTACGGTAATGTGTTTTGTCATAGTAATGTGCTTATCATACTACGGTAATGTGTTTATTGTCATAACTACGTAATGTGCTTATTATTATAACTACGGTAATGTGTTTATTACCATAACTACGGTAATGTGTTTATTGTCATAACTACGGTAGGTTTTTTATTGTCATAACTACAGTAATGTGTTTATTGTCATAACTACAGTAATGTGTTTATTATCATAACTACAGTAATGGTTTTATTATCAACTACGGGTAATGTGGTTATTGTCATAACCTACGGTATTGTCTTATTGTCATAACTACGGTAAGGTGTTTATTGTCATAACTACGGTAATGTGCTTATTGTCATAACTACGGTAATGTGCTTATTGCCATAACTACGGTAATGTGTTTATTGTCATAACTACGGTAATGTGTTTATTATCCTAACTACTGTAATGTGTATATCGTCATAACTACGGTAATGTGTTTATTACCATAACTACGGTAATGTGTATATCGTCATAACTACGGTAATGTGTTTATTGTCATAACTACAGTAATGTGTTTATTGTCATAACTACAGTAATGTGTTTATTGTCATAACTACGGTAATGTTGTTTATGTCCATAACTACGGTAATGTGTTTATTGTTAAACTACGGTAATGTGTTTATTACCATCACTACAGTAATGTGTTTATGTCATAACTACGGTAATGTGTTTTTATGATCATAACTACGGTAATGTTTTATTATCATAACTACGTAATGTGTTTATTATCATAATGTGTTTATTGTCTAACAGTAATGTGTTTATTGTCATAACTACTACTAACTACACTACATATGTCTCAGCCAATCCACTTTCGCGGCTGCCGGTCCAGCCCCTTTACTTTCTTCTGTGCACAGAAAAGCACATTAGACAAGCAGATGGTAGCAGAGGGAATGAGGGCTAGTAAGTATGCCCCTGATTAAAACAATCGTGAGGTCTAGGTTTTGGGGGGTGATCTGCTAAACTGAAATTTATGTGGAGGGTGGCCATTTGAGTTTAGTTCTTGAAGACGTTTCGCTAGTCACCGACTGGCTTTCTCAATTCAAATGAGTGTTGTCGCCAATGTTAAGGGCGTGTTTTTTTTGTTTTGACACCTTACTCTGGGCTTTCCTATATCCACCTCTTAGCCACTATTCAATCAACGCCCTTAACACTTGGCTGTGATATGCTAAATCGGGATTTTCCGATACATAATTGCCACAGATCTTGTACAAGTCTCTGAATTGAGAAACCAGTAGGATGACTAGCGACGTCTTCAAGAACTAAACTTCAAGTCTAGTTGATCTAATTGAATACAACACTATGATCCAGCGGAAGGTAAAAAAAAAAAAAAAAACAGTGTGAAGGGGGAAAAACCATTCCTGCCAGGGAGACTGGCCCCGTAGGATGAGGGAAAATGCTGCCACAGAGCTATTATTAAGTTACGTACTTGAAAGGCACAGCACACGCCTCTATCTCTAACATGTGCAAGAACAGGAACTCTCAACTCTCTCCTTTAGATTGGTTTACCAGCCCTCCAGTTATTCAATTGTTAGTCAGCCCCCCCAGTTCAATAGCCAGTGTTTATAAGCCCTTCAGTTCATTAGCCATTGTTGTCACCCTCCAGTTGATTAGTCCATTGTTGGTCAGCCCTCCGTATATTAGCCAGTGTTGTAAGGCCCCCGAGATCATAGCCAGTGTTGTCAGTCCTTCCAATGTTTAGCCAGTATCATCATGACCTCCAGTTCATTAGCATGTGTTGTTGGCCCTCCAGTTCATTAGCCAGTGTTAGTCAGCCTCTTAAGTTATTATTCAGTTGTCAGCCCTACAGTTCATTAGGAACAAAGGAAACTTTGGGGTAATATAAACTTGCCTTAGAAAGAGTATCCAGGGATGAGAACTTAGTGATTCAGGATCTCACCCCAGGTACTTGTAAGGGGTAGGTGAAGATTTAGACTATAATTGTCCTTAAAGGGGAACTAAAGCTCCAGACAACATTGTCCCAATAGACAGAGCACATTCACAACCATACAACAAGCTGTGTGTTTCAACCCCTCCCTTCGCTGTGGCCATTGGGGGATTTTATGAAATTAACTGTGAGTACTAGGGTCAGCTCCACAATCCACCTTAGCTGGGTAAACACCCCAGCAAGTGTCTGTGTACAGCACATGCTCTGCAGTGCTCAACGATCAAAACAAGGAAGTTGCAGCCTTGCTTCCTAGAAGCTGACTGCCAATCAAATTATAGTCACAGAGATCCTCCCCTCTCCATGACACAGAACAGGATTTAAAGTTTTTTTTTGTTTTCAAACACATTCAATGCTCCGTCCTAACAATTATTATTGATTTATATAGCGCCAGCATCTTCGTGGCGTTTACAATTACATATGTCATACTTACATACAGGGGTAATACATGTTATACAAAGTCATACTTATTACATACACAGTAATACCATAAAGTAAACAGAGGGTGGAGTTCTTACAGCACTCCGTGATACAATAGAGAGAGGACCCTGCCAAAGAACTTACAGTCTATCAGCTACAGGATATGGGGGTGAGACAAAGGTGACGGAATCGGTAGGCGTAAGTAGATTGGCAGTGGAGTGAGAAGGCAGGTTGGATCATATTGGTAGTAAGGGGGTAATGTTTAGACCAGGTTATTGCTTGCCTAAAGGTGGTTTTAAGGTTATGTTTGAAGGTGTTAAGGCGAGTTGACGACAGACGGAGGGAAGGGAGTTCAGAGCAGAGGGTCAGCTCGAGTAAGCCCTGAATGCGGGCATGGGAAGAGGTGACAATGATATAATCCTTTACTTTTCATACAAAAAAGAATTCTTTGGCAGTGTATTTCATAGATAGCATGGATGTAAGAAACAGAATACTAACATGTCAGCAAAAATAAAAGTCTGGGGAATAGAACCTGCAACTTGTACATTTACTCTGTCTCTGTCTAAAAGCAAAGCTCTCTCTCTAGCTAAGAGACAACTACATAAACCATTGGTACATGTGATATTGTACTAGGAACATATGGAAACAAAAAATAAGGTAAGTTTTGGGAACTCATACCTTCTGAACTGTATGTGTCTAAACCTGGCTCTTACAAGGGTACCACTGATAAGCTGAAACCCAGGTAACATTTCGAAACTTTTGCATGGAATATAATAGAAATAAAAGCGGTATATTATGGGGTATTGAATTCTGAACTGTGTATTTTTTAATCTGGTGCCTTACTTGGTGCACCATCACTGAATAAGCGGGAGCCAGCTACATTTGGAAGAATAATAAAAAAAAAATGGGATATGGAAGTTCCTGTATAACTTTGAAAGCTGCTTGTTACCCGACCCTGCAGTTTATTTTCCAGCAACTTCACACTGACTGGTTAAATAAATTCAAAGTCTTATCAGGAACTTCCATATTGGTGTGGAGGACATCTGTAACATAGAGACAGTGAATACTGGAGTCAGGACATGGCTCTTCCATGACTTCTTGGGCTGGTGGGTTGTACAAGGCAACAATATGGAAACCTTCTATTTACAGAATCTATTTCTCTCATATACTAAATGCAACGTACCAGAGAATATCTTACAATGTACAAGGTGTTCTGGGGAGGAAAACTTTCACATTGGGTTTTAAATAATTTAAGTTTAGTTCCCTTTAAATAGGGTGAGGATAACCACCCCTAGGGATTGCCTTTCTGATTAATTGTCACTGTTTACTCCACTGCACTCATTGTACAGTTCCATATGGATTGTCTTCACAGCTCTGTATAGTAATATCATTCATTGCTCTGAGCTAGCCATACATGATTCATGAGTCCATTTCTCTTTTCAATCATGTTATTTGATTGTTGATTAGTAAAGATTAATAAGAATCCATTAATAAAGAAATCCAATTGTGGTTCTGTGTTCGACTCTCAATCAAGTCATTTGATCGAAATGTAAAATGATCTTAGACACATTGACCCATGTTTGCTAGCTAGTATTATAGTGTTTGGCTTGTAAAGCCCCCGTACACGGCATCGTTAGGTCCGATTCAATTCGGCGAATTTGATAGATTTGATCAGAATATTGAAGAAATTTTTCCTGTTTTGATGGCGATATCGTCACAGAAAACTGTGATTGGACAAGGAGGAAAATTTTCCGTCAACCGATCTTCTGTATTTTCAGCTGAATCCACGGAAGATCGTCACAGCGCAAGTAGGAAATTACAATAGCTTTCTTTCTGATTGGATTTAAGATATTTCCCCTCTAATTGCAAATCTGATTGGTAAACCATAGGCCCGTTATGGCTAGTTTTAGTGTTGATCTCCACCATTGATCTGTGCATTGTCACCCATCAGCTCCGCAGACACAACTTTACATGTTCATGCAGAAGTAAACAATCTTCCGTAAATGCATCTTACATTTCTCCACTGTTAGCTGTTTAAGTTATCACAATGCATTTATTTACAGAAAAGATTATTTTGTGTTGAATAAAAAGTTAGCAGGAATGAAAGCACATCACTTATATTATTACCTGTACTGCCTTCCATGCCCTGTAGAGGGCACTGTTCCACAAGGTATCTGATGCTGAAGCACATGCAGAACATATCAATGATGAGAATGAATCAATGGTGATATTCAACAACCGGAACATGTCTAAACCTATTACCCCTCTGGGTTTCAAATGTACAACAACAAGTCATACAAACACAAGTTCATACAACACAGTTCAGTTTAGGAATTAATCTTTGCTGAGCTTCCAAGTGCCTGAGTAAGATCATGTATAGGCCAGTGATTGTTAAGGGACACTATCAATTTCATTTAAAAAATATTTACCCATTTTGATGTTCCGTTAAAGTATGATTATACCCTCTTACATGTTACTGCATTATAGGGCATTGATTTACAGCTCATTTACCCTAGACCGGCCGCCTTGGGTAAATGCTCCTTCTCCATGATTCAATGTGGGTAAAATCCTATTGCGGGATTTTAATGGCAGCTATTTGCTGGTGTTAAATCCTGCACTAAAAACTAGCGCAAACGCGATATTAAATCGTGAGCATCGGATGCCGGGTGATCTTTGTGCAACCCACGCATCCGTGCTAATATGGAGTTTAAGCGTCGCGAAGTCGCGCGAGAACTTGGTACAATTTTTTGATTTCCGCAAATAAATATGACATGACTTTCCCAAGTTGAAATGGAACCAAATGCCGTGCTGTACACGTAACAATACAGAGGATGCAAACAAAGGTGCAGGAATTAAAGGGGATCTGTGCCCAAAATGTAAACGGCTTTCCTGTGATAGCCACTTGTCTTGTGTCTACATTGAAAGCGACGGACATTTCTCCCCTGCTGTAATACATAATATCTGAGATTCAAGGTTGGTTTGGCTACTTCACAACACCGACATATTTTTTTTCTTTGACCTGCTTCCCTACCGGCGGTCGAGGCATGTGGCAGTTCTACTCACTTGGTGTTTTTTTCAACTTCCATCTTCCTTATTCCTGCTGAGAGAGCAGTTAAACCTTCGTAAGGGAAGCCATTCGTATTTTGGCCACAATTACTGCTTTTGACAGATATTGAAGTTTGGCCAATAGTCTCCTGGATGCTGATTCTGCATGAAAGAGTCAGAAGAATTAGATGGATTATCAACATGGGGTTTTCCTGATAGGAATCTTGTAAATTCACAATTCTAGGGTGCTGTTGAGTCATTGACCGAACTAACAGTCACAGTGGGAAGTCGCTGATAGATTTATATCTTCCTATTTCTCCTACTTTGTCCACTTTTCGTGTCCCTGTGGTCTCCAGCGTGTCGTATTTCGTTCTGTCCTATTGTTAATCATTCGAACACCTGTGTTTCCTGTGCTTAGTTACAGAAAGTGCCCTTTCCCCCCAACAACCTTATCGATAATTACCAACTGCAGCCGCATAGGAACTAGACACGGGGTCACTCAGAAGGGCTAATATGTTCATTGTAAAACCATAGAGTGCTGTACAGTTGGGTGTATGTTCAGGAAGGGACAATCTCTGGTGACACCCTGAATAATCCAGAGTAACATATTGGTTGCAAAACTAGGAGTATTAATGCATTCTCTCTTAAATTAAAGAGCCTGTGTCATATTAAATATGATTTACATTTTATTTTATATTAATCCTTGTGACTTTCTTTCTGTTTCCCCCACCGTTCTTTAGTGCTGGTGTAGTCCTTATAGGGCTTCTGTTAAATCAAGATTTATATTGACTAGAGTTTGACCACGCTGAGGAGGCTGTTGGGAATGAAGTGACAGTGCAGAAACCACATTGAAATCAATTTTTAAGATAGGGATAGACACAATGTTTCACCTCCTTAACTTGTAGAGTCATATCTGTTGTATTCAGTTATATCACTGGACTTTTAAGTTTAGTTCTTAAAGACTTTCGCTAGTCATCTGACGGATCTCTCAATTCATAATGACAAGAATCTGTGGCCATTATGTACCCCTGGAATCCAATTAGCATATCACAGCCAGGTGTTAGGACACCGTTCCCTGTCGCTTTAAACCGAATAACACACTGTAGGCAGCAATTGGTACATCCGAAAGACCCAATACCGAAACACAAGAAAAGCGACATCATTATGCAGTGCAGTGCAGTGAAGAATGCTCTGATTTGTATGTGGGGGAGACCAACAACAGCAACTGCATTCCACCTATGGCCCAGCACAGGATGAGCCAATTCTCGAGTCAGGACTCAGCCGTGTATGCATCTTAAGGATATAAGGACATACCTTTGAAGATTGTAATGTTAACCATACTGGCGAGGAAAGTGACTGGTTCAAAGAGAGGTGTTAAGGAGGCCATTTATGTGAAAATAAAGAAACCAGCCTAAAAAAGGTGGGGGGGTTCGACACCAACTGTCTGCCATGTACAATGCTGTTTTGCCACCATTACCCTGGGCAGGTTACAGATAACACCTCTTAGGCCTTTAAAACCTTAACATTCAGAAGTAGAGATGGCAGAAAAGACATAGTTTGTTCCGTTTTCGGATTCCCCGGGATCTCAGGAAAATCTGAAGATCCAAAATGGAACAAATTTTCAAAGATTTTTAAATGTTAATCAAGACCACTTTCAGTTTCCGACGTATTTTCGAATGTTTGAGGCTATTTTCGACAAATTAGCTATTTTTTGAAATTTCGAAAATCAATCTGAAACTCGAAAGTGGTTCTGATCGTATTTCAAACGTTCTAAATATTTTCGAAATATTTTCGAAAATAGCTCCGTACATCGAAAATTTGTTCCGAATTCCCCGAATCCGGATGAACTCTCCAGATTCGATAGATCTTTTGGATTTCGGAACCGAGGGGTTCCGTGTCGGATACGGTTCGTGTTGGCCCAGATCCCATCTCTATCAAGAAGGTCCCTAACATTTGGCTGTTGTGTTGCTAATTGGGAGTTTTCAGGGTAACATAATTGCCACAGATTCTTGTACAGTCATTCTGAATTGAAAAGCCAGTCGATGACTAGCGAAACGTCTTCAAGAACAACTTTAAGTCCAGTTGATCTAACTGAATACAACAGATATACCATGACCTGGATGAATGAAACCTTTCACAACTTGTAGGTTAAGTTCTTTATTTCCAACATACCAGTATTACAGACACCCCCTGTATTAGTCACTGACTGTATCATTCTAAACCACAATGCCCAGTCGCGAGCTTGTAAATGTAATGGTTTTCCAAAATATCTACTTCCGATCCACCTGTAATGCTGGCCATACGCTAATTAGATATAAATAGATTTGATGATTGACAGTCACATTTATCTTATAGTACAGTATAGTTAATATACTGCCTCCCTCCCTCGATCATTCATTTTGTGATTTTGGTAACCTGTCCTGCTTTCCAGATACAGATATTATATAAATAAATAAATAGGCAGGCCATGACACACCCAACACCTCCATGCTACACATGTCAGTTTATTGTTTTGTTTATTGGTGTATATGTATGACAGTGAACGTACAGCGGTTTTATATTCATAGTCTAAATGGACAATGTGCATCTAATAGAGAGAGAACACCAAATACTGGATATAGTAAAGATCACAAAAATGTTTCCAATTAACCTTAACACGTCTGTATTGCAGCCAAACAAGAAACAGCTGCCGGCTATTAAGTCATGGAGTCTCATACACCAACAAACCCCGGTCATATGATTGAGCTTGGCCCAATTAAGAAAAAGTTTTACGACAATCACCCCATACAAGACAAAACGATTGTACAGCGTTGGTATTGTACGACCGGGATTTGTTTGTGTATGGCCAATTAGCAGAGGGAATAAAATTGGTAAGTCCTTTCTTGGCATCTTTTTTACATTTAATCATGGAGTTTAGGGTGTTGTTTTTACAATTTTTAAAAGTTTCTTGTAAAAACAAGGAATATCCGGAGGGTGTGGGAGGCTGGAGGGCTCCCCTGCCATGCCAGAGTCCCCCAGGAGGACAGGGAAGGGGCATATACTTCTACACAAAGGAAGGCTCCTACTCTTCAATTTCTTGACTTTGACTGGACACTGGCAGGACAACCATATGGACTGAAAGAAAGTAAGGATTTTATAACACTACATCCACTAGCAGGTTATATTTTGCTTTGGGGGATGACATGCCCGTTAAATAAGGTTATCCTATTGTTCACTTGTTCTGGGAGTCTGTTCTGTGCCCAATCTTCAATCATGGCAGAGCTAGAAGTTTGTATTGGAAGTGTGGGGGGGGTATCGTAGAGTCAAAAGTGCCCAATCTGTCATCCCAAACTGAAAAACTGTCCAAAGAACTGCCCATTCTCATTAGGTACTCTTAGGGTTAGCCCCACGTAATGCAATCAGTTTTATCGGATCACATTTGCATTGTCATTGCCCCTATCTGTGCTGCGATTTGACAATGCATACGGTGACCATTTTTGGTGCGCACTGCATGCGTTGGGATTTGACCCAATTTAAAGGAAAGTGGAAGTGCGTATTGTGATTGGAGTGGTACAGTGGGACCAAGGCTTAGGTATTGTACCGAGATTGTCTGGCCATTTGATATTTTAATTTGGTTTGGTCCTGAGGTATTGCTGAAATGTTACAGTGTGACCAATCCAAACAACTCAATACACTTCAGCCTGTTGTGTCATATGTGAGTTACAACTTTCATTTCCATATGACGACCTCTGCTATTCCTTTAGGCTGAGGTTTGCCCATATACACCTCCTTTAGAAATGGCTAAACCCAGTGGCAAGACAATGTTGACAGCTGCCCCCATTCCAGTGATTCTGAAGCAATGAGACTAGCCATGCCCCTGGGCAAATTTTTCTTATTGCCTCATTAGCACTGCGAAATGTTGGGGACTGATTACTGAGTCCTTAATTCTATTTATTTAACTTACCGGTGTGTATATTACCAGTTTTAGTTTGAAATTCTGGCGTCTCACGGTAATTCCCGTTTTTCAACATATTTTGACATATAATCGATCGCACAGTAGGATTTTTTAACTTGTTCTGTGTTACACGTTTGCTGTTATCAATACCAAGAACACACGGTGTACCAGGTCCAGTTACAAGTACACATTACGTTGACATGATCTCTGGGCCATGATCTATTACAAACGCACAGTGGACATGCACTGGACACGAGAGGAATGAAACACCAGACATAGCTGAGATAATATGTCTCATGGGGATTGGGTAAAGAGGGAGATGAAGTAGACGTAACAATTTGCCATGGATATTGGGGGATCTACATTTCCAACACCTTCACTACATCATTTGCTGGAAACGGACTTATGTTTTATACCCTAAGAAAGAAAAACTAAAATAAAATAGATCACGTCAATCATCTAAAGTCTTGCTATGGGGCCCTGTGATATCTAGCTACACCCCTGCTATATATGACTCTGACTCCATGACATCATTGGTAAAGTACCTAGTAAATTATAACTACAAGAAGGATGCAGTTGAAGTCATAGGAAGCTATAAAGACATGGAACAGGCCCCGCCTTTGTTCCAATGACTAATTAATTTATTAAGTAGGAACTTATTAATCAACAGTAAATGACCAATCATAATAAATGGTCAGATATCACCAGGCAATTTAGATGCCATTATAGATCAATATAATCAATGATTCCCATAGACAGTCAGTGATAAAACCCATAAGATTGTGAGGATCGCGCAAACGGGCCAAGGACGTTTGGCCCCGGATGAGGAGGTACCAACGTTTATATGTCATTATTGTAATGAACACTCGAGCTTAACCCCGCATATGGTACCGCACGCCCATCAATCACTTCCAGTATTAATTAAATGGCTACGCAGATTTCCATACATCCATTTGTGATCATGAAATAATGTAAAGACAATGATTTTATTCATTTAACTGAGAGATCCCGATCATTCAACCTATTCTTTGTGTGTGTAATAAATATATAATATAGTGGTGTGTGTGTGTATATAACTTATATATTCTCTTTCCTAATATTCATGTAGTAGTAGATATGATAAAAACCATGGGATCTGGCTACATTTACATATCATCCTCCCCATGCCCCTCTTGCAACCTGCGTCCTCCTTGGAAGACATTATGTAATAGACAGCCGTGCTGGACTCATTTAGAACAAACTGTGTTATGTTAGTGCCTGACTGCATTCTGCTATTTTTATTATGGCACAGAGAGACAATCAGACACAGGCAGATAACAGTAAACCTTATTGTTTGGTGAACATAAGTCACCGTCACTTCTCTGCTGCTTAGGATTTATTTAGTATCCCACATTACAGTTTCTTGGTTAATTGTCCTGATTTTATTAAAGTGACTATTTAATGTCCCGAAGTCCTGTTAAATATGGAAGCCCGTATTTATTTAAAGTAAATTACAGTATTGTTCAGATTTAAGCTTCATACACTCAGTAAATGTTGCCCACTATAACACCCCCCAACACCATCAAGTGTCCGGCCATCAGGCTTTATGGACGAGCAAAACCTTACAAAGCTTGAGAATCCTGTTACTTGGAACTGAAGCATCTATTTAAAAGGGGAATGGAAGCTTGCGTGGGGATATGATCACTTTATAACAATTATATTAACGCCATATAAACTCTCTGGTGCATTGTCATTAATAGATCATAGGACCTGGATGTATGTAGAATCCTTCATACACCCAATATTCTTCCAGTCAAATTTTCAACTGTAGGTTCTCATGACTTTTTAAAAACTTTCATGGAGATTCAATAAGTTTCTTATTGTTTAAAATGGTGGCTAATTTTGCACCAACCAATCAGAACTTATGTAACATTTGAAAGCTAACATCTGATTGGTTGGGGCAAAATTAGCACCATTTTAAAATAAGAACTTTATTGATAACCCCCTTTATTTTAATTATCACAACCAAAGATTGTTTAACAGTACAGAGATATTACAATATACACATATACAATTTACCGTCCCCGTGTGGAGGGTGTATCCTGGCATTCATTTAGGGATATCTGACTGGCCCACAGGGACCAGATTTTAGTAATTTGGTGGGCAGCCCCGATGTAATAAATCAGTCTAAATAAGGCAGCATTTGGTTTACCATTTATCCACCTACCCATCGCGTGTGGGTGAGGTGGGGGCCATATTGGAGAGAAAACATAGCCCTTCTGGCGTAGAATAATGTTTTTCACATAGAAAATCTTCAGTTAGATCGGGTCCATTTCTCCTCTGTTGAAATCACCAACCTGGGCACCAGGTAGGCAGGATGGTTGAGAGGTAGTGAGTTACCCTATCCAGAATCTGGCAATATACAAGGCCAATCCCATAAGAGGTGATAAATCGGCAGGGGTTTGATGTGGTTCTCAGGACTTTATTGATTTCATATTTTTATCTTAGTTTGTAGTGCCCGGCCTCACCTTGATCTATATCCCAAACCATGACAGTTTACTGGATTTGTATGGTCCACTTATGGTGGCCAAATATCCATTTCACTGGGGGTTCCCCTGTCTGGAGTCTTGCTGCCCCTCTGACAACAATTAACACCGTTTTATTAAAACATCAAATCTACTAAACCGTCGCAGTATGTAGTTAAGCTTAGACACCACGTAGGAAATAAAGACGTAATAATAAATTATATAAATGTATCCGTATATAACTGGACCGTAATAAACCTTTCACCTAGAAGGTTTGGCAAGTAATTGTCATCTCAAATGAATTCTTGTGTTGTTGGTCCTCTGAGATAATGAGGATTTATTTTTGTTTTGCTTTAAAGGAATTGATAGTGAGGCCTGGTCGCGTTACTGTAGAGGTTTGCTACTTGGTAATGGGTTTGCTGAGTGAGTAGGTTGGATTACAATGGGACGTTCACATTGATCTATGGGTCACAAGACTTCTTTTTCTTTGGCTGGAAACATACAGTAAATGCATTTATTTTATATTTTATTTTGATGTGTAGCAGTAGCACAGTATTGTTGTGAATGTGGCATGAAAGATGTTGATTATATTACCATACCACATGCCACTGACAGTTCAGCAACTTTAGGCTGGGGGAACTTGTGAAGTTATTTGTTACTGACGCTGCATAACACTTCATTGAAACGCCATTACATTTTGCTACATATAGCAAAAAACTTAATTAGGAATTATTACATCGGAATGTTTCTAATGTATACAACAATAATAAAAAAATGCTTCGAAATCTGACTTCCGGTTTGCAGGACCCCTAGTAGAGACCGTTATGGTCTTGCCCTTGACCCACGGCCTGGGTGGATTCAGTTGCTCAGTAGAGATCTGAGCATGTTTGACCACCCAACAGCCAATCAGTAGAAATTACTTAGTAACATTCAAGGATGTGGTGCATTCTGGGAGAGGGAAGAAGGGACCGTTACAGAACTAAAATGTCAGCTCACTAATGTCAACAAGCAGGGAACAGCAAGTGGTATAAATTCAACTGATTTTTTAAATGGAGAATATGTAGAATAAAAACAAGAGCTAGCACTCGGTCCCATTCCAACCACTACCACATACAGAACAACGCTAGACCACAAGAGTAGCGCTTCGTCCATCCAACCACTAACACATACAGAACAAAGCTAAACACCAAGAGCTAACACTCTGTCCAATTCCAATAACTTACCATAGACAGACCAAAGGCTAAAAACAAGAGCGAGAACTCTGTTCCCGTCCAACACTGCCAAATACCAGAACAAAGATAGACAAAGAGGCTAAGCACTCTGTACCATTCCAACCAATACCACATTACAGAACAAAGCTAGACACAAAGAGCTAGCACGCGTCCCATCCAACCACTACACATAAAGAAACAAAGCAGACACAGAGCTGCACTCTGTCCCATTCCAACCACACACCTACGAACAAAGCTAGACACAAGGCTAGCACTCTGTCCATTCCAAATCACTACACCTACCAGAACAAAGCTAGACACAAGAGCTAGCACTCTGTTCCCCATTCCAACCACTACCACATTACAGGAACCAAAGCTAGGAGGGCACAAGAGCTAGCCCACTCGTCCCATTCCAACACTTGCCACATTACAGAACCAAGCTAGACACAAGGCTAGCCACTATGTCCCATTCCAACACTACCACATACAGAACAAAGCTCTAGACACAAGAGGCTAGCACTCGTCCCATCCCAAACAATACACATACAGAACAAAGGCTAGACACAAGAGCGAGCACTCTGTCCCATTCTAACCACTTACCATTAAGAACAAGCTAGACAAAGAGCTTAGCATCGGTCCCATTCCAACCACTACACGTACAGAACAAAGCTTAGGACACAAGACTAGCACTCTGTCCCATTCCAACCACTACCACAACAGAACAAAGCTAGACAAGAGCTAGCACCTGTCCCCATTCCAAACACTACACACATACAGAAAAAACGCTAGACACACGAGCTAGCATTCTGCCCATCCAAACCACGACCAATACAGAACAAAGCTAGACACAGAGAATAGACTCTGTCCCATTCCAACCACTGCCCACATACAGAACAAAGCTAGACACAGAGCAGCACTCTGTCCATTCCAACCAAACACAAAGAACAAAGCTATGGACACAAGAGCTAGGCACTCTGTCCCATTCCCACCAATCACCAATAACAGAACAAAAGCTAGACACAAGAGCTAGCACTCTGTTCCATTCCAACCCAATGCCACATACAGAACAAAGCTTAGACACTGAGCTAGCACTCTGTTCCCATTCCAACCATACCACATTACAGAAACCAAAGCTAGACACAAGAGGCTAGCACTCTGTACCATTCCAAACCACGCCACATTTTACAGAACAAGCTAGCACAAGAAGCTAGCAACTCTGTCCATTCCAACCATACACATACAGAACAAAGCTGACACAAGAGCGAGCGCTCTGTCCCATTCCCCAACACTACCACTACGAACAAGCTAGCACAAGAGATAGCCTCTGTCCCATTACCAATCAACCACATACAGAACAAAGCTAAACACAGAGCTTACACTCGTACCATTCCAATCACTACCACATACAGATACAAAGTAGACACAGAGCTAGCACTCTGTCCCCTTCCATTAAAGAATTAGTATTGTAGTATGGTCTACAATGAGAAAAGGGATTCAGTCAAACAACATTTTAGGCACACATTAAGATCTGGCACAATTATGTTACACAGACATTGAGATCTGATAGTCAGTGCTACAGTGTTACACACACATTGAGATCTGACAGAGTGTTACAATGTTACACACACATCTAGATCTGGCCCAGTTAGCATTTCAGTGTTCCACACACATCTAGATCTGGCACAGTAGGGTACAGTGTTACACACATCTAGATTTGGCACAGTTACCTATACTGTGTTACACACACATCTAGATCTGGCACAGTTAGCGTTACAGTGTTACACACACATCTACATCTGGCACAGTTAGCGTTACAGTGTTACACGCACATCTAGATCTGGCACAGTTAGCGTTACAGTGTTACACACTCAGTGAGATCTGGCAACAGTTAGCATTTAAGCATACACACACATTTGGACCTTGCCACGGTTAGTGTTTACAGTGTTATCAAACACATTGAGATCTGACACAGTGTTACACACACATCTAGCAAATTGACAACGTGTTACACAACACAGTCAGAGTCGGGCAACAGTTAGTGCTAGGTGTTAACACACATCAGACTGACACCGTTAGTGCTACGGTGTTACAAACACATCTAGATCTGACACAGTTAGTACTACAGTGTTACACACACATCTAGATCTGACACCGTCAGTGCTACGGTGTTACAAACACATCTAGATCTGACACAGTTAGTACTACAGTGTTACACATACATCTAGATCTGACACCGTTAGTGCTACGGTGTTACAAACACAGATAGATCTGGACACAGTTCACCACCAAGTTAGTATACGGGTTACACACACATCTAGCGTCTGGACAGTGTTATGGTGTAAACACACACATCTAAACTGGCACAGTTAGTGCTACAGTGACACATGAGATTGGCACAGTGTGATTAAAGTGTTACACAACACATCTAGATTCTGACCACAGTTAGTTGCTACCAGTGTTAACACAACATCTAGATCTGGCCACAGTTAGTGATACATGTGTTAACACACATCTAGATCGGTGCACAGTTAGTGCTACCGGTTGTTACACACACATCGAGATCTGGGCACAGTGTTACGGTGTGTTCAACCACATCGGATTCTGGCACAGATGTTCCGGGGTTACACAACACATCTAGATTGGCACAGTGGCGGTGTTATCCACAAATCTAGATCTGGCACAGCTGTGTTACGGTGTTACACACCACATCTAGATCTGGCAACAGTGTTCGGTGTTAACAAAATATAGATCTGCACAGGGTTACGGTGTTGTACACCAACACATCTAGATCTGGCACAGTGTTACGGTGTTACACACCATCTAGATTGACACGGTTAGTTGTTACAATTACACAGGGGTGGATCTGGCAGGGGGAAGGAGTAGTTAAAGTTGGATTAATGCAAGGTGACCCAGAGGCTTGTAATAATAATGTTATATTATAGGATACAGGGACCTTCTCTAAATGCTCTGAATTTTACCACCGCACAGATCCGGTTGGTTTGTGCCCTGGGCAACTTCCTGCCCCCTCCTACCTTGTGTGATTTTTAATATGGAGGGGGCCTTTAACATAGCAGCAGGGCTATTCTGTGTGTGTGTGGGTGTGCCCAGACATGGGAGATATGAATCTTGATACAGCGGGTTGACGTGTGTGACATATCAACCTTGTGGGCAGGGGTTTGTAATGAGTTTAAGGGAAACAACAAGGCAGCTCTCATGTAATTTTCCAAGAGGATGTTCCTGTTCCATGTTAATGTATGTGATAATAATCATATTGGTTATATAATCTGTTGTAAACTGGGGTCCTTTAAAGTTCATACTAAGGGAAAGGGGGACAGCAGCTCCTTTCCCCTTACCTCCAGTTTCTCTTCACAGACTCGAAAAACAGCTCCCAACTGCAGCCTCAGTGCAGACAGGGAACAGTTGGGATTCCACACAAACCGCCATAAAGTGAGCAGTAAACAAAATGATACATACACGGTCTTGTATTGTCGGACTAATGGGGCCACCCATACAGATACGACAGGTTGCGAGTGGGGCTGTGCCGACGGTTGGGGACAAAACCGTTTGTCCGGAAAACCGCGTGACAGCAGTCCATAGAGGAGCGACATTAACTGTCCATAGTCCGGAAAAATGGACGGAAGTGCAGTAATAGGGAAAAAAAAGGCTCCAGGCTCCTAATCCAAGGGAATCCTACCAGGGAATCCTTATCATGCGGGAAGCACCTACTAGGGAATAATAGGAATCCTAATAATATAATAATAATAGGTGAATTAATCATAAGAATAGGCCTAATACGAACCTAATTCATAATCAATAATAGGGCATCAGCAGGACTACTCATCTAGGAACTAATAATCATCCTAGGCCTCAAATAAGAAGGAATAATACATTAATCATCCTCGGGAATAATAAGGAATAATAATACATAGGAATAATAATACTACTAGGAAAGAATAAGGAATAAAAGAAAATAAGGCATCCTAATAATAAGACTACTAATTAATACTGGGCCTACTAAGGACTATAATAATAACATCGGCATAATACTAATAATCTAGGACCTCATCGGATACTCATACTCATAGGGCATAATCCGGAATAATAATAATCATAGGGCATAATAATAATAATAGGAACTATAATACTAATAGGATACTAATAAGGAGTAGAATAATAAGAATACTAATGAAGATAATAATACTAAGGAATAATAATAATAATAATAGGACTAATAAGGGACATCCTAATACTACTCATAAGGACATAAGAAAATAATAAGCATATATAATAATACTATATGGGACTCCTCCGCCCTCTCCACTCCTAGGCTCATAAGGGAATACTCATCATCATAGGGAATAATAATCCTCATAGGGGAATCATAATCCCCTCCGGACCGACGCCGACTCATCCTCCTCCTCAGGCCTACTACTCATCCTACTGTAATAAGGCCTCTAATCATACTCGGAATAAGAAGGAATACTCCTCCACTCGGGAATACTAATAACTCATATGGATATAATAATACTCCTAGGGGAAAAGAAGGACTCATCCTAAGAATAATAATAATAAGGAATAAGAATAATAATAATATAGGGATAATCATACTAGGGCATACTCAGGAATCCTCATAATACTAGGGACTCCTACGCATCATACTACTCGGGCATACTATACTCCTAGGGGCATCTCAGGACTACTCCTCCGGCCTCATAATACTCATAGGCCTACCAAGCATACTCATCATCAGGTAATCATAATTATAGGGACTCCTCCTAAAAGTTCTCCTAATAATGGGAAGTATAAGGCTCCTCATATCAGGGCTCTAATCCTTCCTAGGGCTACTCAGGAATAAGTAATCCTCGGACTCAATCCGTTCAACGGGAAAGAATACTAATCCTACTCCTAGGATACTACGGAATCCTCATCATGCCTTACTCATAAGATAGGGAACGAATACGAATAATACTGACTAGGGCATACTCCTCCTTGGGACTAATAGGATAATCATACTGAATAATCATAATACTAGGGCATCATAAGGACTCCTAATACTCCTAGGGAATCCTCAGGACTCACTACTAGGGGCCTCATCATACTCATCGGGCATACTCAGAGAATCATAAGGGAATAATCCTCCTCATCGGGCAATCTCCTCAGGCCTACTACTACTAAGCGAATAATCAAGACAGGACAATAATAATAATAATAGGGCTACTCAGGAATAATCCTCCTACTCGGGCCTCCTCCGGCCTCCTACGGCACTCATTCTAATCCTCGGAATCATCAAATCCTAATCCTAGGGAAGAATTCAGGCCTACTAATCAATGATAATCATCATGGGCATAAGAAGGAATCATCCTCTCATAGCATCATTAAGGACTACAATCCGGCTATCATAATCAGGGATATAAGGAATAATAATAATAATAAGAATAGGGAATAATTCATGGGCATCTAGGAATATAATATTAATAGGGAATAATACGGTCAGAATATACGACTACCATATTAATCAGGCCTCCTCTACTCCTCTAATCGGACTATCCTCATCCTAATAGGGAATAATACGGCTCATAATATACTCGGGCCATAATAAGGAATACTCATAATAATAGGATACTAGGCCTGTAATCTAATAATCGGGACCTACTATGGCAGAATAATAACGGAATGATTAAATGGATGCCATCATAGGGCCTAATCCTAATAGGGCCTAATCCTAGGGAATGATAATAGGGACTTATCATCGGGCCTGCTCATAAGGACTGATACTAATCGGGAAATACTACTAGGACTCATATAATCGGGAAATAATAACAGTGAATATGAGACTAGGAATAATAATAATACTGAGGGACGATTGTCATAACAGGGCAATAACTACTAGGGGACTAATAATAATAGGGGGGACATGCTCATCGAAATAATCCTACTAAGGAAAATTTAGGGCCGGGCCGGCTCTCCTCGGGCCTCCTCATAGGGACTGCTATACTCCGCCCAAGCACGTGACTCCTGCTCCGAGGGAATAACATAATAATCGGGCCTGCTATCGGAAGGCATGCTACTAGAGCCTGAGACTAATGGGCTAAAACTAATAGGGCATAGTATTATAGGGACTAATTATAATAGGGCATATTATTAATAGGGAATAACAAATCCTAGGAATATTATTCTAGGGACTAATAATAATAGGGACGATTATTACTCGGGAAGCCCTCCTTAACGGCATATTATTAATAAGGGGCTCATCATACGTGGAGATAGTTACCGAATAATCACCAGGCAATCATGATAATAGGAATAATAATAGGGAATCATAATAAGAGGGGCATATTATTATAGGGACTAATAACGAATAAGCTACTCGGGAATAATTAGTCATAAGCGGGAAGAATCAATAATGAGGGAATCTTATTCCTCGGGAATAATAACAGGGCATAAGCCATAGGGCCTTATATTACTCGGAATCTAATAAGAATCGGACTATGCTACATAGGGCATATCATAACGAATCCTGATTAATAGGAATAGTATTAATAGGGAATAAGAATTTACTAGGGCAATATTATCATCGGCCTAATAACAGGGAATAATGATACTAGGAATATTATTAAAAAAAATAGGACTCAAATAATCGGGAATATTAGGATAGGGAATAATAACGGATAAGGATACTAGGGAATTATATTACTAGGAAAATGTTAATCGGGAATAATTGTCATAGGAATATTTAATAGGGCCTCATAAGACTAGGGATATATAATAGGGAATAATAAACGGCCTCCTGATACTTAGGGAATAATTAAGAGGAATACTCATAAAGGGAAGATATTATGAGGGAATAATAGTTAATAATGATAATAGGGAATATTATAATAGGAATCATAATAATACGAGGGATGATGAGTGAATAGGATAAATCCGGAATACTGATTACTCGGGAATCTTATTAATAGGTCATCATACTACTAGGCCATTCTTCCTAGGGAATAATACAAGGGAATCCATGAATACTAGGGACTCTTCTTAATAGGGAATAATAACGGAGGAATCAGGCTTCTCATAGGGACTTCTTCATCGGGACTCTAACAGGGGAATCATGATAATAGGAAGCTTAATAGGGATACTAGAAGGGAATCATGCTCCTGCGACTATTCTAATAGGGAATCATCACAAGGAATAAGGATAATCGGGAATATTATTAATAGGGAATAATAACCGGGAATAATAATAATAGGGAATATTATTAATAGGGAATAACGGAATACTAAATAATCGGGAACCCAACCTAGTACTAGGGACGCATACCAGGGAAGTACTAAATAAATAGGGAATATTTTCCGCGGGCCTACTAAACAGGAATAATGATAATAGGGAATATTATTAATAGGGAATAATCATAATAGGGATTCTTATTCAGTAGGAATACTAACGGAATAATGATAATAGGGAATAGTATTAATCGGGAATAATAATAATAGGGAATCTGATTAATAGGGAATAATAATAATAGGGAATATTAGTAATAGGGAATAATAACGGAAGAATGATAATACGGAATATTATTAATAGGACCTAATGATAATCGGGACTATATTCATCGGCCTTAACTCATCATAGGGAATCGGATTACTAGGGAATACTACCGGGAATACTGCTATAGGGAAGATCTAATGAGGGAAGAATGATATAGGGACTATGATTAATAGGAATAATAATAATAGGAAGTATATTAGAGGGACATCAAACCGGGACTAATGATAAGGGGGACAATATTATGATAGGGCATAAAATAATAAAGGGATTATTCTTTAATAGAATAAACGGAACAATGATAATAGGGGACTAGGATAATCGGCCTCCTAATAATAGGGACTCTTTTCCTCGGAATAATAACCGGGAATAATGATCATAGGACTATTATAATAGGGGAATACAATACTCGGGCATATGATTAATCGGGAATAATCAAGGGAATAAATGCTAAAGGAGGGAATTGATGAATAGGGAATAATAATAATAGGGAATATTATTAATAGGGAATAATAATAATAGGGAATATTATTAATAGGGAATAATAATAATAGGGACTTGCTTTCTAGTGCCTAATAATAATAGGGACATATTAGTAATAGGGAATACTACCAGGGGAATAAGGATAATCGGGAAATGGACAGGGATCCTGCTAGATTGTCAGTACAATAACAGGAAGACCGGAGGGTCGAGCTGAGGTGCAGTTCCGCATTGGATGAAAAACCCAAATAAACCTGTTTTTTTAACACAAAACTTTCAATGTTCGTCCAAATAGCTTGGGCGCGATATGAGCAATGTTCGGTGGTACAATCTGTCATCCTGGGCTGCCCAGGGCGAAACGACAACAGAATGGAGGGGAAAAACCGAAGGCAGAGCGCGGAACGGGCACCGGTGAAAGCAGCAGTGAGCCGAGAACCAGCCCGGGTGAGGAGACAGATGGGCATTCCATAGTTCATAATATCAGGTGCCAGCACAGAGGGACAAGGGGGGACCAGCAGCGAGGAGCGAGGACACAGCGAGCGAGAGACAGAGGACGCGAGGAGACGAGCAGCGGAGCGAGAGCGAGCGAGCGGCGAGCGAGCAGCTAGCAGCGAGAGAGCAGCGAAGCAGCGAGCGAGCAGCGAGCGAGGAGCGAGCAGAGAGCGAGCGAGCAAGCAGCGAGCGAGCGAGCGAGCGAGCCAGCCGAGCGAGCGAGCGAGCGAGGCGACAGCGAGCGAGCAAGCGAGCAGCGAGCAGCGAGCAGCAGGCGAGCGAGCGAGCGAGGCAAGCGAGCGAGCGCCAGGAGCGAGGCGAGCGAGCGGAGGCGAGCGAGGGAGGAGATGTGAGCGAGCGAGCTGAGAGGCGAGCGAGGAGCAGCGAGAGAGCGGGCGAGGACGAGCGCGAGATGAGCGAGAGGCGAGCGAGAGACCAGAGCGAGAAGCGACAGGAGGAGCGATGCAGCGAGGGAGCGGGAGCGAGCGAGCGAGCGAGCGAGCGAGCGAGCGAGCGGCAGCGAGTCGAGCGAGTAGGAGCTAGCGAGGAGCGAGCGAGCGAGCGAGCGCCAGAGCGAGGAGAGAGCGAGCGCCAGAGAGGGCAGCGAGAGAGAGTATCTAGTCTACTATCGAAGCGATCGATATAGCATCGAGGGATCATCACAAAAGATCCCGTAGGAGGGTGAGAGATCTTATCAGCTTCTATCTGTCTATTATATATTGTCTATTATCATTGCTAGTATCATAATCATCATCTATCTATCATCTATCTATCTATCTATCTATCATCTATCTATCTATCTCATCTTTCTCTCTATCTATCTATCTATCGATCTTCTATCATCGTATCTATATACTATCTCTCTACTCTCTCTCTCTCTCATCTACTATTATCCTATATATCTATATATATCTATCTATCTATCTCTCTATCTATCATCTCTCTATCTATAATCTATCTCTACTAATCATCTATCATCTATATATATCTAATCTATCTATAATCTATCTATTATCTATTCTATATATTTATATCTATTATATCTCTATTTATAATATCTATCTCTTATCTATCATCTATCTTCTATCTCTCTATCTATATCTATCGTATCTATCTATCTATCTATCATACCCCCAACATTACAGTAGTTTATCCATGACGACCCGGTTTTTTTAAGGGTCTTGCCCAGGAAATATATAATATTTCAATTATGTCAATATGGTAATGGGATTTCTTATGATTTGGCGTTTGCAGGGTTATAAGAGATGGAAAGTTTCAGCCGGTCAGCATAACCAAACACAGTGTAAGTAAACTCCTAGATTCCTTATACAGAGGAGGCATTATGGAGTGTAATCGCAAATATCCATGAAAGGGCCTATTGTGCCATTTAATGATTTGTCTGTGGTCACAGCAGGGAAACCTTCCTGTTCCAGGAATGGATTCTCTCAGTAGTACGGATACTCCCTGGCACACGTCCAACAGTATGGCAAAATAACCGCAGACCAACGATCTTCCTTTGGGGGGGGGGTAGGGGTGATTATTTTTACTGAGCAGAGAAGAAATGTTTTAACTTTCATTTTACTAACTCTTCGGAAACCAGCAGATCAATGAAGAAACACAGAAACCTTTTTTATATAAGAAGGGAACATTGTGGTATGTAATATGGGTGGATTCTATTGAAGGAATTGTTCTAATTGCCTGTGGAATTGGGGGCACAAGGGCCATAATTCTAATTCAATGGGGGATGTCAAATAAAATTACACAGATTTTATTATTACTTAGGAGCCTTAGGGATGCCCATCTCCCATAAAGTCACTGATCTGGGAGGATTACATTATCATGTATAATGTCATACCATTACCATATCAGTGGTGATACATTCCATATACAGTGGTGATTAACGTTACCCTATACAGTGGTGATACCTTACCATATAAAATTACCATATACAGTGGTGATACCGTGACCATACAGTGGTGATACCGTTACCATATTACAGTGGTGATACGTTACCATAACCAGTTGGTGATACAGTACATATACAGTGGTGATACCGTTACCATATACAGTGGTGTGATACCGTTACCATATACAGTGGTGATACCGTTACAATACAGTGGTTGATACAGTTTACCATATACATGGTGTGATACTTAATATACAGTGGTGATACGGTACCATATCACAGTGGTGGATACCGTTACACATATACCAGTGGTGCTACCATTTACCATATACCATTACCATACAGTGGTGATCCCGGTTACCATCTACAGTAGGTGTCCGTTTACCATATACGTGGTGATTACCGTTACCATAACAGGGTGAACGGTACATATTTTACAGTGTGATACCGTTTACAATATACAGGTAGTGCTACCGTTAACATATATCGTGGTGATACAGTTTACATATACAGTGGTTGATACCGTTCCAGATACAGTGGTGATTGATACCGTTACCATAGACAGTGGTACGAACCGTTAACCCAGATACAGTGGTGATACCGTTACCATATAAGTGGTGATACCGTTACCATTACAGTGGGATACCGTTACCATAAACAGTGGTGATAGTTACCTTTACAGTGGTGATACCGTTACCATATACAGTGGTGATACCGTTACCATATAACAGTGGTGATACCGTTACCAATACAGTGGTGATCCGTTTACCATATACGTGGTGAACCGTTACCATATACAGTGGTGATACCGTTACCATATACAGTGGTGAACCGTTACCATAAAAAGTTGGTGATACCGGTTACAATATATAGTGGGATACCCATACCATATACAGTGGGTGCTACCATTACAATATATAGTGGTGATGATACCATTACCTAACAGTGGTGATACATTACATATTACAGTAGTGATACCATTACCCAATACAGTGGTGATCCATTACATATACAGTGGGATACCATTACCATACTACATTACCATATACAAGTGGTGATACCATTACATAGACGGGTGATACCATTACCATATAAGTGGTGGTGATACCATTACCATATACAGTGGTGATACCATTACCATATAGAGGGGTGAACCCTTACCATATACAGTGGTGATACCATTACCATATTACAGGGTGATAACATACCAATATACAGTCGGTGATAACATTGACCTTACAGTGTGATACATACCAATACAGTGGTGATACCATTACCATATACAGTGGTGATACATTACAATATACAGTGGTGATACCATACCATAGTACAGTGGTGATACCATTACACTATACAGTGGTGGATACCATACCATATACAGTCGGTGATACCATTACCATATACAGTGGTGATACCATACCATATACAGTGGTGATTACATTACCATATACAGTGGTGATACCAATTACATATTTACAGTGGTGATACATTACCATAAAACAGTGGTGATACCATTACCATATGACAGTGGTTGATACCATTACCATATACAGTTGGTGATACCATTACCATATACTTACCATATACAGTGGTGATACCACTTACCATATACCATTACCTATACAGTGGTGATACCATTACCATATACAGTGGTGATACCATACCCATATACAGTGGTGTGATACCATTACCATAATACAGTGGTGAGACCATTACCATATACAGTGCGATACCATTACCATACAGTTGGCGATACCATTACCCAATACAGTGGCGATCATACCATATACAGGGGCGATACCATTACCAATACAGTGGCGATACCATGTCCATATACAGTGGCGATACCATACCTATCAGTGGTGACTACCGATTACAATATACCATGTGATACCATACCATATACAGTGGTGATACAAGTAACATATACAGTGGGGATCCATTACCAGATTCTACAGTGGTGATTACCATTACCATAAACAGTGTGATACCAATAACCATATACAGTGTGATACCATTACATTACCGGGTGATACCCATTACCCATATAAGTGGGTATACCATTTAACCCTAGACAGTAGTGATACATTATCATTTATACCATTACCATATACAGTGGTGCTACCTTACTATACAGTGTGATACCTAACCATATACAGTGGTGATACCATTCCCATGTTACAGTGGTGATACCATTACCATATACCAGTGGTGAACCATTACCATATACAGTGTTGAACCATTACCATATACAGGGTGAGACCATTACCATATACAGTGGTGATTTGATTACCATTACCCAATACAGTGGTTGATCCATTACCATATACCATTACCATATACGTGGTGATACCATTACCATATACAGTGGTAATACCATTACCATATAACAGTGGTGATACCATTACCATATACAGTGGTGATACCATTACATAAAGTGGTGGATACCATTAACCTATATAGTGGTGATACCATTTACCCATATACAGTGTGATACCATTACCATATACAGTGGTGAATTACCATTACCATCTACAGTGTGATACCCATACCAATACAGTGGTGTACCATTACCATATACAGTGTGATACCATTACCATATACAGTGGTGATACCATTACAATATTATAGTGGTGATTACCATTACCATAACAGTGGTGATACCATTACAAATATAGTGGTTGCTACCATTACCATATTACAGTGGTGATCCATTACCATATACAGTTGTGATACCATTCCATATACAGTGGTGATACCGTTTACCATATAACAGTGGTGATTACCATACCATATACAAGTGGTGATACCATTACCATATACCCAGTGGTGATAACATTACCATATTACAGGGGATTACAATTACGTATATATGGGTGATACAATTCCAAATTACCATTTATAGTGGTGATACAATTTCCATCCAATTACCATTATAGTGTGATACCATTACAATATACGTGGGTGATACCATTAAATATTACAGTGGTGATCCATACAATATACAGTGGGGATACAATTACCATATATAGTGGTGATTGATACAATTTCCATACAATTACCATTTATAGTGGTGATACAATTTCCATACAATTACCATATATAGTGGTGATACCATTACAATATACAGTGGTGATACCATTACCATATACGTGGTGATACCATTTTACAATATATAGTGGTGATACCGTTACCATATACAGTGGTGATACCGTTACATCTACAGTGTGATACCGTTACCATATTACAGTGGTGCTGATACCGTTACCAGATTACAGTGTGGATACCGTTAACCTATACAGTGTGATACCGTTACCAATACAGTGGTGATACCGACCTATACAGTGGTGATACGTTACAGATACCGTGGTGATACCGTTACATATAACAGTGGTGATACCGTTACCATATTACAGGTGGTGATACGTTACCCCTATACAGTGGTGATACCGTTACATTATACAGTGGTGATTTACCGTTACCATTATACAGTGGTGATACCGTTTACACATCTACAGTGGTGATACCGTTACCCATATACAGTGGTGATACGTTACCATATACAGTGTGATACCGTTACCTATACAGTGGTGATAAAGTTTACAATATACAGTGGTGATACGTACCATAACAGTGGTGATACCGTTACATATACAGTGGGATACCGTTTACAAGATTACAGTGGTGATACCGTTACCATATACAGTGGTGATACCGGTACCATTTAGACAGTGGTATTACCGTACCATAGACATTGTGTACAGTTACCATATACATGGTGATACCGTTACCATATTACAGTGGTGATTACCCGACCATATACAGTGGTGATACGTTACAAAAACAGTGGTGATTACGTTAACATATCAGTGGTGATACGTACCATATACAGTGGTGATACCAGTTTACATATACAGTGTGATACCGTTACCATATACAGTGGTGATACCGTTACCATATACAGTGGTGTTACGTTCCAATACAGTGGTGATTACCGTTACCCATATACAGTGGTGGGAACCGTACCATATACAGTGGTGATAACGTTACCATATACCAGTGTGATACCGTTAACATATGACAGTGGTCTACATTACCCATATACAGTGGTGATCCATTACCATATACCGTGGTGATGACCATTACATATACAGGTGTGATACCATAACCAATAACAGTGGCTGATAACATTACCATATACAGTGGTGATACCATTACCATATACAGGGTGATACCCATTACCATAAACAGTGGTGATAACCAGTACCATATACAGTGATGATACATTACCATATTACAGTGGTGATACCATTACCATTACAGGGTGTACCATTACCTATACCATTACCATATACAGTGGTGATCCCTACCATTATACCAGTGGTGATACATTACCATATACAGTGGTGATACCATTACCATATACAGTGGTGATACCATTACCATATTCAGTGGTGATAACATTACCTATTTACCAGTGCGTAATACCATACCAATTACGTGGCGATACCCATTACATATACAGTGGTGATACCATTACCATAGACAGTGGTGATACCATTACCATATACAGTGGTTGATACCATTACAATATACAGTGGTGATAACATTCCCATTATACAGTGGTTGATACCATTACCATTATACAGTGGTGATACATTACATAAACAGGTGGCTGATTACCATTACCATATACAGTGGTGATACCATTACCCATATACGTGGTGATAACATTTACCATATAAAGTAGTGATACCATTACCCATTATACCATAAAACCCCCCCCCCCATATACAGTGTGATACCCTTACCATATACAGTGGTGATTACCATTACCATATTACAGTGGTGATACACAGTACCATATACCCAGTGGTTAATACCATTACCAATACAGTGGTGATCCATTACCATATTACGTGTTGATACCAATTACCATATACAGTGGTGATACATTACCATATACAGTGAGTGATACCATTACCATTACAGTGGTGATACAAATTACCCTATACAGTGGTGATACATTACCATATTACAGTGGTGATACCCATAACACACAGCACCATTACCTTCTACCAGTGGGGAACCATTACCATATACGTGGTAATACCAGGTACCATTATAGTGGTGATGATACCCAGTACCATATACAGTGGTGGATACCATTACCATATACAGTGGTGATACCATTACCATATATAGTGGTGATACCATTACCATATACCAGTGGTGATACCATTACCATTATACAGTGGTGATTACCATTACCATATACAGTGGTGATACCATTACCATATACAGTGGTGATACATAAATATTACGTGGTGATACCATTACCATATACAGTGGTGATACCATTACCATATACAGTGGTTGATACCATGACCCCAATACAGTGGTGATCCATACCATAAAAACATGGTTGATACCAGTTACCCATATACAGTGATGATACCATTACCATATACAGTGTGATTACCATTACCATAACAAGTGGTGATACCATTACATATACCATTACCATATACATGGTGATACCATTACATATGTCGTGGGATACCCTTACCATTTATACAAGTGGTAGGGGTAGATACCATTAACCATACAGTGGTGCTACCATTACATATTACCAGTGGTGATACCATACCATATACAGTGGTGATACATTACCAATAACAGTGGGTGATACATTACCATATACAGTGGCAATACCATTTTAACCCTATACAGGGAGATACATTACCATTTATTACGTGGTGATACCATTTTACCATCACAGTGGTGCTTACCATTACATATACAGTGGTGATACCCTTTACCAATACAGTGGGATAACATTACCATATACGGGTGATACCATTACATAAACAGTGGTGATACATACCCTATACCCCAGTGGTGATACCATTACCATTAACAGTGGGTTGATACCATTACCATATACGTAGTGATACATTACATATACCATTACATACAGTGGTGATACCATTACCATAACGTGGTGATACCAGTACCATAACAGTGGTGATCCATTACCATATACAGTGGGTAATAACCATTACCATATACAGTGGTGATACCATTCCCATATCCAGGTTGATACACCATTACCATATAACAGTGGGTGATACCCATTACCATATACAGTGTGATGAACCATTACCATTATACAGTGGTGATACCATTACCATCTACAGTGGTGATACCATACATATACAGTGGGCTACCATACCATATACCATTACCACTACTACAGTGGTGATTACCATTACCATATACAGTGTAATACCATTACCATATATAGTGGTGATACCAATTTACATATCAGTGGTGATACCATTACAATTATCAGTGGTGTGATTAACTTACCATATATAGTGGGTGATTACCCATTACAATATATAGTGGTGATCCAATACCAGATACAGGGTGATAACATTACCATATACAGTGGTGATACCATATGTACCATATACAGTGGTGTACCATACCATATACAGTGGTGATACCATTACCATATAAGTTGTGATACCAGTCCATATACAGTGGTGATACCATCTACCATATACAGTGTGAACCATTTACCATGATACAGTGTGATACCATTCCCATAAACAGTGGTTGATACCATTACAATATATAGAGTGGTGATACCATTACCATATACAGTGGTGATCCAATACAAATATCTAAGTGGTGATACCCTTACCCTTACAGTGGTGATAACCATTACCATATTACAGTGGTGGATACCAGTACCATATACAGTGGTGATTACCGGTTGTACCATATTACAGTGGTGATCCCATTACCATATACAGTGGTGATACCATTACCATTTACCAGTGGTGATACCATACCATATACAGTGGGGATACATTACCATATACAGTGGTGATACAGTACCATAATAGTGGTGGATACAATTTTCCATCATTACCATTTATAGTGGTGATACAATTCCCATACCAATTCCATATATAGGTGGTGATCCATATACAATATATAGTGTGATACCATTACCATATACAGTGGTGATACCTTACAATAGTATGTGGTGATTACCCATTTACCATATATGGTGGTGATACCATTACCATTATATAGTGGTGATACCATTACGCATATATAGTGGTGATAACATACAAAACAGTGGTGGTGATACCATTACCATTATATAGTGGTGATCTATTACATATACAGTGGTGATTACCATTAAATATTAGTGGTGAGACCATTACCATATATAGTGGGGATACCATTACATATATAGTGGTGGATACCATTACCATATACCAGTGGGTGATACCATACCATATCCAGTGGTGATACATACCATAATAATGGTGATACAATTTCCATACAATTACCATATAGTGGTGAACCATACCATATAGTGGTGATACCATTACCATGTATAGTGGTGATACAATTTCCATACAATTACCATATATAGTGGTGATACCTTACCATATATAGTGGTGATACTATTTCCATACAATTACCATATATAGTGGTGATACCATTACCATATAGAGTGGTGATACCATTTCCATACAATTACCCATATATAGTGGTGATACCATTGATACCCTTACAATATATAGTGGTGATACCATTACATTACAGTGGTGGAAGACCATTACCAATATAGAGTGGTGGATACCATTCCATGTATAGTGTGAACAATTTCCATACCACGTACCATGATATAGGGTGATGAACCAGTTACCCATATATATTGGTGAATTGATACAATTTCCATTACAATTACCCTTATAGTGGTGATACCATTACCATATTAGTGGGTACCATTACAATATATAGTGGATAACCATACCATATATATTGGTGATACCATTACATATACAGTGGTGCATACCATTTACCAATACGTGGTGATACCATTACCATATACAGTGGTGATACCATTACCATATACAGTGGTGATACCATTACATATACAGTGGATGATACCAGACCATAAACCAGTGGTGATACCATTCCATTATACAGATGGTGATACAATAACATATACAGTGTGTATACCATTACCATATACAGTTAGTGATACCATAACATATACCATTACCATATTAAAGTGGTGATACCATTACCATATACAGTGGTGTACCATTACCAGATGACAGTGGTGATACCACTTACATATACAGTGGCTGTACCATTACCATATACAGTGGTGATACCAGTACCATATACAGTGGTGATTACCATTCCATAACAGTGTTGATACCCTTACCATATACAGTGGTGATTACCATAACATATACGTGGTGATACCATTACCACTACAGTGGTGATAACATTACCATAACCATTACATATACAGTGGTGATACCATACCATTATATAGTGGTGTGCATACCATACCATATACAGTGGGTGGATTCCTTACCATATACAGTGGTGATTACCATTTACCATTATATAGTGGTGATACCATACATATACAGTGGTGTACCATTACCATATACAGTGGTGATACCATAACATATACAGTGGTGATACCATTACCATATACAGTGGTGATACACATTACAAATATACAGTGGTGATACCATTACAATATCCAGTGGTGATACCATTACCTATACAGTAGGTGATACCATTAAATATATAGTGGTGAACCATTACCATATACAGTGGTGTTACCAAGTACATATATATGGTGATACCATTACCATATACCCAGTGGTGGATACCATTACCATATACAGTGGGCTTGAATACCGTTACCCATATACAGTGGTGATAACCGTTACCATATACAGTGGTGATACGTTACATATCCCACAGGGGTGAGACGTTACCATATACAGTGGTGATACCATGACAACATATACAGTGGTGCTACCATTCACCATATACAGTGGTGTACCATTACCATTATAGAATGGTGTGATACCAATTTCCTACAATACCATTTTAGTGGTGATACCATTAAAATATATAGTCGGTGATAACCATTACCCATATCAGTGGGTGATACCATTACAATATTAGTGGTGATCCATACCATATATAGTGGTGATACACGTTACCATATACAGTGTGATACCGTTACCATATAACAGTGGTGATTACCGTTACCATTATACCGTGGTGATACCGTTTACCATATACAGTGGTGATGTACCGTTACCAGATACAGTGGTGATAACGTTTAAGATACAGTGGTGATACCGTTCCCATATACAGTGGTGATACCGTTACCATAGACATGTGTGATACGTTACCATATACAGTGGGTGATACCGTACCATATACAGTGGTTGATACCGTTACCATATACAGTGGTGATCCTTACCATATACAGTGGTGATAACGTTAACATATACAGTGGTGATACGTTACCAGATACAGTGTGATACCGTTACCTATACAGTGGTGATTACCGTACATATACGTGGTGATTACCGTTACAATTATACAGTGGTGATACCGTTACCCATATACAGTGGTGATAACGTTACCATATACAGTGGTGATAACCGTTTACCATAAACAGTGGGTGATACCGTTTACCATTATACAGTTGGGTGTACAGTTACCATATACAGTGGTGATACCGTACCAATTACAGTGTGATACCGTTACCATATACAGTGGTGATTACCGTTACCATATACAGTGGTGATACCGTACCATATACAGTGGTGATACCGTTAACCATATTTTACAGTGGGTTGTACCGTTACCATATACAGTGTGATACCGTTACCATATAACAGTGGTGATACCGTTACCATATACCGTGGTGATACCGTTACCATATACAGTGGTGATAACGTACCAATATTACGTGGTGATACCGTACCAATACAGTGGTGATACCGTTACCATATTACAGTGGTGATACGTTACCATATAAGTGGTGTACCTTACCATTATACCGTGTTGATACCGTTACCATATACCAGTGGGATACGTTACTATACAGTGGTGATACCGTTTACCAAGCAGTGGTGATGATATGATACCGTTTACCATAGAAAGTGGGTCGATACGTACATATAAAGTGGTGATACCGTTACCATATACAGTGGTGATACCGTTCACCATATACAGTGGTGATACCGGTACCATATACAGTGGTGATACCATTACCATATACAGTGGGGCTACCATTACAATATTACAGTGGTGATAACATTACCCTATACAGTTGGTGATACCATTACCAGCTTACAGTGGTGAACCATTACATATACAGTGGTGATCATTAACCATATAAGTGGTGATACCATAACATAGACAGTGGTGATACCCTTTACATATACAGTGGTGCTACCATACCTATTCCAGTGGTGATTTTGTTTTTTGTTTGACCCAAATTTTTTTTTTTTTTAAAAAAAAAAAAAAAAAAAAAAACAAACCCCCATATACAGTGGTGATACCATTTACCATATACAGTGGTGATACCATTACCATAGAAAGGGCGTGATACATACCCTAAAAAAGTGGTGATACAGTACCAATACAGTGATGATACCATTACCAGATACAGTGGTGATACCATGACCAATACAGTGGTGATTACCCTTACCATATACCATTACCATATTACAGTGGTGATACCATTACCATAACAGTGGTGATAACATTACATATACAGTGGTGATACCATACCATATACCGTGTGATACCATTACCATATACAGTGGTGATACCATTACCATAGACAGTGGACGATACCCTTACCAATATAAAGTGGTGATACTCATTTACCAATACAGTGGGGATACCTTACAATATACAGTGGTGATACCAGTACCATATACAGTGGTGATACCATTACCCCATATTACAGTGGTGATACCATTACCATATACAGTGTGATACATTACCATAAACAGTGGTGATACCATTACCATATACAGTGGTGATTACCATTACCATATACAGTGGTGATAACATTACCTATACAGGAGTGATACCATTACCATATACCATTACCATATACAGTGGTGATACAATTACCATATACAGTGGTGTACCATACCTATACAGTGGTGATACATTACCCTATACAGTGGTAATACCATTACCATATACAGTGGTGATACCATTACAATACAGTGGTGATCCATTTACCATATACGTGTTGAGACCATTACATATACAGTGGTGATACATTACCATATACAGTGGTGATACCATACCATATACAGTGGTGATACATTACCATATACAGTGGGGATACCCAGTACCCTATCACAGTGGTGATACCATTACCAATCCCATACCATATACAGTGGTTATACAGTACCATATAACTAGTGGTAAGGTAATACCATTACCATATATAGTGGTGATACCATTTAATATTACAGTGGTATACATTACATCCCCCCACTATACAGTGGTGATACCATTACAATATATGTGGTCGATACCATGACCAGATACAGTGGTGATTTACATTACCAATACAGTGGTGATACCATTACCTATTACAGTGGTGAACCATACCATCTACAGTGGTGATACCATTACCATATACAGTGGTGCTACCATGACCATATACAGTGGTGATACCATTACCTTATACAGTGGTGATACCATACCATAAAAGTGGTGATACAATTACAATATTATAGTGGTGATACCATTACATCATACAGTGGTGATACCATTACAATATCTGTGGTGATACCCCATTACCATTACAGTTGTGATACCATTACATTCCAGTGGTGCTACCGTTACATTATCCAGTGGTGAGACCGTACCATATACAGTGGTGGTGATTACCATTTACAATATACAGTGTGATCCGTACCATATACAGTGGTGATACCATTACAATATACAGTGGGGATACAATTACCATATATAGTGGTGATACAATTTCCATACAATTACCATTTATAGTGGTGATACAATTTCCATACAATACACTATATAGTGGTGATACCATGACAATATACAGTGGTGATACCATTACCATATACAGTGGTGATACATTACAATATTAGTGGTTGATACCATTACCATATATGTGGTGAGACCTACCATAGATAGTGGTGATTCCTTACCATATATAGGGTGATACCATTACATATATAGTGGTGATACCATTACATATACAGTGGTGAACCCATACCCATTATTAGTGGTGATACCATTACCAATACTGTGGTGATACCATTACGCAATATATAGTGGTGGACATTACCATATATAGTGGTGATAACATTACAATATAAGTGGTGGACATACCATAACGTGTGTACCATTACCATATACAGTGGTGATTTTTGTACCCCCCCCATTACCATATATAAATGGTGATACAATTTACAACAATTACCATATAGTGGTGAAGTTCCCCCCGCAGTCCCTTTCGTCACAGTTAGGTGTACAACGCCATCTGTACGAGACCATGTAGTGAGATAGAGTAGATACAATTAAGCCATATCACATACTATTACCATATCTGTGGTGATTACCATACCATATTATAGGGTTGATACTATTTCATACAATTACCATATTAGTGGGTGATACCATTACCAGATATAAGTGGTGCGACCAATTTCAATAACAATTACCATATATAGTGGTGCTACCATTAACCAATATAGTGGTGATACCATACAATATACAGTGGCTGATACCATTACCAAATATATAGTGGTGATACCATTACCATGGATAGTGGTTGATACATTGTTCCATTACAATTACCATATATCGTGGTGTTCCCATACCCTATATTAGTGGTGATACAATTTCCATACAATTACAATATATAGGTGAATACCATTACACATATTTAGATGTGAATACATTACAGATATATGGTGATCCCATTACCATATAATGGGTGATACCATACCAGTTTGAATATAGTGGCTGATAACCCATTACGCAATATGCAGTGGTGGATACCATCTACCATATACAGTGTAGGTGAATGACATTAACATAGTATAGTTCGGTGATACAAGATTTCCGAGGTAAGCATTACCGATTAGTCATAAGAGTGGTGATACCATTTAACCATATATAAGTGGTGATAACCATTACCATGTATAGTGGTGATACAATTTCCATACAATTACCATAGTAGTTGGGTCATATTACCATTACCATATATTAGTGGTAGAACATTACCATATATAGTCCCCCGCCCCGTGTCCCCCCCCCCCCCCCCCTTACACACTGTTCACCCTATTGTCACACCACGCTTTGTTACCCAGTTCCGCCATTTCGACCCCACCTCGCTGCGGGCTCTGCTGAGCCGCGTACCGCGGCCAGCCCCCCCCGCCCACCCCACAAGGAAAGTATGTTTAGGCGGTGTGTGGGAGTGCCCACCTCCTCCCCCCCCCCCCGCCCCCGCTGACTTTTCTGAGTGCCCCCTTCCCCCCGGGTAGCCCCCCATATATAGTGGTGATACCATACCATATATAGTGGTTGATAACAATCCCTACAATTACATATATAGTGGTGGATCCATTTACAATATAAGTGGTGATACCATTACCCAATATACAGTGGTGATACCATTACAATATATAGTTGGTGATACCATTACCATGTATAGTGGTGATACAATTTCCATACAATTACCATATATAGTGGTGATACCATTACCATATATAGTGGTGATACAATTTCCATTACCAATTCCCTATATAGTGGTGTGATACATTACCATATTGGAGTGGTGATACCATTACCATATATAGTGGTGATACCATTACCATATATAGTGGTGATACCATTACCATATATAGTGGTGATACCATTACCATATACAGTGGTGATACCATTACCATATACAGTGGTGATACCATTACATATATATGTGGTGATACAATTTCCTACAATTACCATATATAGTGGTGATACCATTACATATATAGTGGGGTTGCTACCATTTACCAGGTATAGGGTGATACAATTTCCATAACAATTACCTATATAGTGGTTATACCATTACCATATATAGTGGTGTGATTGATACATTACCATATATAGTGGTGATACCATTACCATGTATAGTGGTGATTGATAACAATTTCCATACAATTACCATATATAGACCGGTGATACCATTACCATATATGGTTGATACTATTTCCTACAATACCATGATATACGTGGTGATACCCATTACCTTTATAGTGGTGATACAATTACATACAATTACCATATATAGAATAAAAAATGGTGATACCATTTACAATATATAGTGGTGATACCTTACCATATACAGTGGTTGATACCATTAAATATAATAGTGGTGATACATTACCATTGTATAGTGTGATACATTCCATACAATTCCAATTATGTGGTGATACCAGACCAATATAGTGGTGATACCATTACCATATTTTCAGTGGTTGATACATTAACCAATATAGTGGTGATGATACCAGTACCATATATAGTGGTGATACCATACCCATTATATAGTGGTGAACCATTACCACTACAGTGGTGATACCATTACCATATACAGTGGTGGATTACCATTACAATATTATAAGTGGTGAACAATTTCCATACCAATTCCAATATATCGTGGTGATTGACCATTACCATGTATAGTGGTGATGATACAATTTCCAACAATTACCATATATTAGTGGTTATACCATTGTACCATTAATAGTGGTGATATACCCATACATTACCATATATATGTGGTGATTACCATTACCATATTATAGGGGTGATACCCAATTTCCATTACAAGTACTATATAGTGATGATACCATTTAACCATATATTTGCCGGTAATACAATTTCATACAATTACATATACGGTGGTGATACCATTAAGATATATGTGGTCACACCATACCATATACAGTGGTGAGTCCCATTAACCATATATAGGGTAAATACCATTACCATATATAGTGGTGATTACCCATTACCATATATAATGGTGTAACATACCCTATACAGTGGGAAACTTCCCATAATATCTAGTGGTGTGATACCATGACCATATATAATGGTGATTACCATTACCATAATATAGGGGTGATGGCCATTTTACCGTATACAGTGGTGAACCAGTACCAATATAGTGGTGATCAAATTTCCATACTATTACCATATATAGTGGTGGATACAATTACCATATATAGCGGTGATACAATTACTTACAATTACCATATACGGTGGTGATCCATTACAAGATATAGTGGTCACCACCATTACATATACATGGTGATTACAAATTACCATATATAGTGGTGATACACATACCATAATATAATGGTGATACCATTACCAATATTACAGTGGTGATTACCATTAACCAATAGTGGTGTGATACAATGTATAATATATAGTGGTGACACATTTTCATATATATAGTGGTGTATCACCATTACCATATATAGGTCAAAACTTTACATATTAGTAGTTATACCATTATCATGTAGATGTGATACCATTACATATATATAGAGGGATACAACTACCATTTATAGTGGTGAAACTATTACTATATTAAGTGTGATTAGACCATATATAGTGGGTTACACTATCACATATATAAGTGTAATACAATTCACCAATAGATTGGTTTTTTTGACACCTTACAATTATAGCGGTGTACCATACCGGTATATATATAGTGAATGTTTCCCTATACGTGTGATAAAATTACCAGATATAGTGGTGATAACTACCAAATTGTAGTGGTGATATCATACCAATATAAGCGGTGATACCATTACCATATCTAGTAGTGATAATAATTTCCCTATTATAGTGTGGTACAATTACCATATATAGTAGTGCTACCATTAATGTAAGTAGTGATAAATTTCACTATTAGTGGTGTACAATTACCTATATATAGTGGATACATTCCATTCTGATAGTATTGATATAATTTCCCTAAGTGTTGATACAATTACCATTATAGTGGTGGATACCAGTATGAAAATATAGTAGTGGTTTATAATTACCATTTCTTATAAGCCGGTGATACCAGTATTAAATATAGTCGTGGTCTAAGTACCATATATAGTGGTGATAACAAATTACCATTAATATAGTGGTGATACCAGTATTAAATATAGTAGTGGTTAATTACCAATATATAGCGGTGATACCAGTATTAAATATAGTAGTGGTATAATTAACAGATTATAGCGGTGGTGTACCATTACATAGATAGTGGAGTACAGTACCAGATCATAATAGTTTTAATTACATAATAGCGGGTGATACCAGTATATTATATAGTAGTGATATAATTACCATATATAGCGGTGATACCATACCATAGATAGTGGTAATACCATTAACCATATCCAGTTGGTTTGATACCATACCATATATAGCGGTGATACCAGTATTATATTAGTAGTGATACCCATTACATAGATAGCGGTGATTCCAATTACCATAGATTAGTGGTAATACCCTTACCATATACAGGGTGATACATTACCATATATAGCGGTTAGATACCAAGTATTATATATAGTAGTGATAGAATTACAAGAATGCGGTGATACCATTACCATCTATAGTGGTGATACCAGTATTATATATAGTAGTGAATAATTACAATATAGCGGGTGATACCATTACATAGATAGTGGTATACCAGTATTATATTAGAGTGATATAATTACCCTAGATAGCGTGATACCAGTACCATGATAGTGGAGATACGTACCATATATAATCGTATATAATTACCATAGGATCGCGGTGATACCAGTATGATATATAGTAGTGATATAATTACCAATATAGCGGTGAATCATACATCGATAGTGGGAGAGACATTTACATAATATAGTATATAATTACCATATATAGCGGTGATGATACAGTATTATATATAGTAGTGATAGCATACCTATATAGCGGTGAATCCATTACCATAGATAGGGGAGATACATTACATATATAATAGTTTAATTAATTACCATATATGCGGTGATACCAGTATTATATATAGTAGTGAATAATTACCATATTAGCGGTGTACCATACCATGGAGAGTGGGAGATAACATTACAATATATAATAGTTATATAATTACCATATATAGGGTATACCAGTATTATATATAATAGTTTATATAATTACCATATATAGCGGTGATAACATTACCATAGATAGTGGAGATAACATTACCATATATAATAGTTATATGAATTACCATATATAGCGGTGATACACCAGTATTATAGATAGTAGTGATATTAATTACCATAATGCGGTGGATACCATTACATAGATAGTGGAGATACATTACCATATATATAGTTATATAATTACCATAATAGCGGGATACCAGTATTATATATAGTAGTATATTAAATTACCATATATAGCGGTTGATACCATTCCATAGATAGTGGAGATACATTACCTTAGAATAGCTATATAATTACCATATATAGCGGTGATACCAGTATTATATATAGTAGTGATATAATTACCCTATATAGCGGTGGAATACCATTACATAGATAGGGAGATACATTACCATATATAATAGTTATATAATTACCATATATAGGGGTTGATACCATTACCATATTAGTGGTGATACCAGTATATATATAGTAGTGATATAATTCCATATATAGCGGTGAATCCATTACCATAGATAGTGGTACTAAAATTACCATAGATAGTGGAGATACATTACCATATATACTAGTTATATTAATTACCAAAGATATGGTAATACAATTACATAGACTAGTGGAGATACAGTACCATATATCATAGTTATATTAATTACCATAGATAGTGGTTAATACCATTAACTTATCCTATTCATGTGGTTTTTCACTTTACCTTTGCCAATGAGTAGGCCACACAGACTTTACTTATTAGGAGGAGAAAATCTAACCTATTGGTTATCTAGAGGACACATGGCCCTGGACAATCTGCTATGAGTAGACAAACAAGGGACATGGTTGTTTTTGCTGATATCATCGTTCTAGGGTCTTACAGTGTTTTATTTGGGATTCCAGTGTTTCCTGGTCCAGGAGATTTCCTTACCCTTAATGTTTTAATCTAACAACATTAGTGTCCCATTAGAATCTTTATTTCATGAAGCTAAAGCCAGAGGCTTTAGCTCTGGTCTGACCTTCTCTGACCCCAGTCTGATCATATGAAGGAAAAGTTCAGGCTGTTGTATGAAAGTTTTATGAACGAGTCAGACTTTACTACGGGCGCTCAATGGGGATTTTTATGGTCATTGGCATTTCATTGCCAGTTTAAACATGCTTAAAACCTACACACATTGCGGCCCTGCTAGTCAATTGTAATGTATTTAAAGTGAAACAGTTTAATTGGAGCTGGGATATCTACTATTTTTAAGCCTCAAACAACAATGTGATACCAAATGCAATCAACAGCGATTAACACCAGTAGGGTCAAATGACCTAGTCAACATATCTTTTAAAGATAACAGATCTACAAATACAAGATAGTGATGCACGACACAATGCTGAATGGAGGCTTAAGGTCATGAAGATGGCAAAAAATATGCATCTTTTTTTCTTAAAGTGTATTAACTTCCCTTTAATGTAGTGACTCGGTCATGTGAATAGGGGCGTTGACTCCACATGTACTAAATGCGGTAGGGTAGATGTATTGTGTATCACATCATTTTGTTGGGGCTTGATAAAGGGAGTGAAAAACATTGCCTGGAGTAACACAAGTGTAATAACTGTGTTCTATTTAATACATTTTAGGCTGCTGCCACCCCATATGATTTGCCCGCCTATATATAATACCTTTATTTATAATACCCCCTAGTCTTATAACCCCTATGTATTATCCCCGCCTATAATAATACCTTTAATTATAATACCCCCTATGTATTGTACCTCCTATATATGAACACCTTTTATGGATTATACCCTCTATGTATGATACCCCCTATGTATTATTCCCGCCTATATTAAGACCTTATTATAATACCACAGTATGTATTATACCCCTATGTATTATACCGCTATAATAATACTTTTATTATAATCACCCCCTATGTATTATACCCCTAGGTTATATTTACGCCTAGATTATAATACTTTTATTATAATACCCCCGATGTATTATACCCCCTAGTATTATACACACCTATAATATCCTTTATTTCTAACACCCCCTATGTATTATACCCCTATGTATTATACCGCCTATATTATATACCTTAATTTATTAATACCCACTATGTATGATACCCCTATGTATTATACCGCCTATATATAATACTTTTTTATAAACCCCAGATGGATTATACCCTATGTAGTATACCGCCTATATAGAAATACTTTATTATATACCCTATGTATTATACCCCTGGTAGTATAACGACCTATATATAAACGTTATTTATAATACCCCCTATGTATTATACCGCTATATATATACTTATTTATAATTACCCCCTATGTATTTAGTACCGCCTCTATATATAATACTTTTATTTATAATACACCCCTATGTATTTTACCATATGTTTATAACGCATATATAATACCTTTATTTATAAAACCCCTATGTTATTAACCCTATGTATATACCGCCTATATATAATTAATGTTTATTTATAATACCCCCTATGTATTAGACCCCCTATTTATTATTTAACGCGTAATATAATTACCTTTATTTATAATACCCCCTATGGTATTAGACCCTATGTATTATACCGCCTATATATCATTACGCTTTATTTATAATCCCCCTAATGTATTGTACCCTATGTATATACCGCCTATATTCATAATAACCTTTATTTATAATACCCCTATGTATTGTACCCCTATGTATTATAACCTCTATATATAACCACCTTTTATGTATTATACCCCTACTGTATTATACCCCTATTGTATTATACCATCTATAGATAAACACCTTTTATGTATTATACCCTCTATGTATTATACCCCATGGATTATTACACATCTAATAATAAAACACCTTTTATGTACTGTACCCTCTATGGATTATACCCCCTATGTATTAACCATCTATATATAAACACCGTTTATGTATTATAACCCTCTAGATTATACCCTAGGTATTACCCATCTATATAAACACCTTTTATTGTACGATTACCTCTATGTTATTATACCCCTATGTATATACCATCTATATATAACACCTTTTATGTATTATACCCTCTATGTTATATTACCCCTATGGATTATTACCATAAATATATAACACTTTTATGTACTATCCCCTTATGTATTTACCCCCTATTGTATTTTTCCCTCTATGTATTATGTCCCTATGTATAAATCCTGTGATTATACCACCTATGATTATATCTATATTTAATTTTTACCCTATATGAATTATACCCACTATGTTATTAAACCCTATATGTATTATAACTGGTATGATTATTACCCGGCATGTTTATACCCGTATGTATGATACCCGTAGTATTATACCCTCTATGTAATACCCCTGTATGTATTAACCCTCTATGATTTATACCCCGTATGTATTAACCCGTATGTATATACCCCATATGATTATACCCTGTATGTATTATACCCTGTATGTATTTATACCCGGTATGTATTATACCCCCGGCATGTATTAACCCCAATGTATTATACCCTTACATATTATAACCAGTATGTATTATACCCTCTCTACGTATTTACCCAGTATGTATATACCCTGATATTTGTATTATAACCTCTATGTATAAACCACTCTATGTATTATACCCGGATGTGTATTATACCCTCTTATGTATTAGACCCTCTATGTATTATGCCCAGTCTGTATTATACCTTCTATGATTGAACCCTTTATGTATTATAACCCTGGATGTAGTATAACCCTATGTATGAGACCCGGATGTATTATTCCCGTATGTATTTATAACCCAGTATGTATTGATACCCCGGATGGAGGATACCAGTAGTATGATACCCAGTATGGATTATACCCAGTATGTATGTACCCTCTATGTATTAAAATCCCCTGGGTATATAATCGCGAGGAAGAGATGGCGTATGGAGTAGACGCTGTATGGAGGCTACCCTGATGTATGATAACACGAAGTAGAAAGACCCACGGCGGGAGGAGACCCGATGTAGTAGACGCGGGGAGAGACCACCGAAGGAGAAGACCCCCCGGAGAGGGAACCGCGAGGGAGGAGAACCGTGGGGGTTGGTGGGGTTTTTTTTTTTTTTTTTTTTTTTTTTTTTTTTTTTTTTTTTTTAAGTATAATACCCCCTCTATATTATACCCTGTATGTATTTGCCCCTATATTAACCCATCTATGTATTTTTACCCTCTATGAATCTATACCGGGGGAGCATAACACAGGGGCCCGGCCCTCCCACAGCCTTGAGGCCAGGCCCTGACACACCCCAGCTATGTCCCTCTATGGATTATACCATCTCTGATTATACCTCTATGGAGTATACCACTCTATGATTATACCCTCTATGGATTATACACTCTATGTAGTTAGACCCTCTAGGATTATACCCTCTATGGATTATTAACCTCTATTATATTATACCCTCTATATATTAACCCGCTATGTAGTATAACCCTCTATGTATTATACCCTCTATGTTTATACTCTATGTATATACCCTCTATGGATTATACCTCTATGGATTATTACCTCTATGTATTATACCTCTATGGATTATACCCTCTATGGATTATACCCTCTATGTATTATACCCTCTATGTATTATACCCTCTATGTATTATACCCTCTATGTATTATACCCTCTATGGATTATACCCTCTATGTATTATACCCTCTATGTATTATACCCTCTATGTATTATACCCTCTATGTATTATACCCTCTCAGGGGATTCAATAAAAGTTCTTATCGTTAAAAATGGTGCTAATTGTGCCCCAATTAATCAGATCTTATTTAACATTTAGAACATCTGATTGGTTAGGGCAACATTTGTACCATTTTTAACCAAAACACTTTTATTGAGTAACCCTGTGTATTATACTTCTATGTATTTTACCCCCCATGTATTATACCCACTATGTGTTTTCCCCTTTGTATTTTAGCCTTTGTGTGTTACACCATCTTTATTTTAACCTCTATAAACGACAGGCCCCATTCACCTTACCTATTGCCTCCTGTGCATTCTATATACTTGATGTCAGGACTGGTGTTTGACTATTCCCTATGAACATGGTGGGTGGCAGTCACATAAGCTCCATTGAAAATATGGGAATCACTATAGAACACGATCAGGGAGATTCAATAAAACCAGTGCTGCTAACGCTCTGGATAATCTACCCCAATGCAATTTATCTGGCGTTTGGACTGTGGTTCAATCCCGAGAAAAATTTGCTTACAGCGGGATTTTAACACTACCATGAATCTGGGCGTTAAAATCCGCGCTAACGTACACAATGTGATATTGAACCACAGTCCGGCCGCACGGCGCCTTTTTTTTTTTTTTTCTTCCTATTCTCGCGCAACCAGCGCAAGGAAAAGTTTAAGTCGTTAACTGATAGGAAGCCATAGTGTGACCAAAAAAAAAGTGCAGCGGCTCTCGGTAAATGAGGGGCTGCATATAAGGAAACGAAAATATGTTACATTTCATGCAGTATAATGCCACAGGGAATTGTAGAGGCTGATAAAAGATCAGATCGATAACAGACAGACAGACAGATAGACAGACGACGACAACCAGACAGATAGATAGATATATAGATAGATAACTATATATAGATGATAGATAGATAGATAGATAATAGATAGACAACAGACAGATATCGAATAATAGATAGACAGGCCGATAGATATACTCGTATATACCGAGTATTAGTCGGGTGGGTTATCTCAAGTACAACATGATTGCTCTACTAAAGTCGAGGGTAGAAATTATGACCACTAACTGCCTTCTTTCTGTATGTTTTGAGGCTTTAGTTTGCCCTTTAAATGGACAAGCCAGAATTCCCTACAGTAGTCCCATATGTAATAACCAAATCCAGTATGTCTAGTTCCTGTATGGGGATTGTGCTGTCCATTAAGGGCACTCAGCCTCAAAACATTACAGAATCAGAAGGCAATCTTTTCAACAAAAGATACCATTCTCCTGAATCGTTTGTTTAAGGCATTAATTTCCTTAAATGGAAGGAATCCCACACTACCCCCCATTCCTTGCACTCCAGAAATTTTGAAACTAATAACTCCCAACATGCTTTAGTTGATGGAGTTGTAGTTTCCCCAACAGGCTTCATTGGCCATCACTGCGGCGCCTGAACCCCCCCCCACCCCCCCGGGTCGTATCAAAGGAAAAAAAAATTCATGCAATGGGAAGGTTTGAAGTGTAGTGTTGGCACAGCCGTCCATGCCAGCATGCTGCACTGGTGTAATACAGACAGTAGCTATTTCCCTGGCCCTGTTCTGTCTCACACAACCCCCTCCCCCATAACTGGGGCCCCCTTCACTCGAATCCTAACCGAAATCCGGCAGCTGCACGCCTCCTCTTCTCCATCACGTTCAGTGATGTCACTACGCAAGCGCAGAGTAGTGATGTCATCCCCAGAACAGTGATGCGGAGACACATCATATCACCCATATACCACAGCATATACACTCATACACCCATATACCATCATATCACACCCCTATACAAACAGCAATAACATCATACACACCTATCCCATCATTACAACACCATATACCTATATACACACCATAACGCATCATATCACATCATACACACCATATACACCATCATATACAACACCATATACACCTTATATCCACATCATAACTCATAACAGCCATATACAATCATTACACACCATATACACAGCATCAGTACACATCATACACAACCATATAACACATCATATAACACCTGAACCATCATATACACAACCATAGATCCATCATACACACCATACACATCATATAACAGCATATACACATCCATACACAGCCAGACACATCTATACACAACCATATACAACTCATATACACATCCATATACACCAAGATCACACCATATACACACCATATAACACCTCATATACACCTCCTATACACAGAACCATATACACATCATAATAACACATCATATACCAGTAAACACCCATATACACAACCATAATACACACCATATACACACCATATACACACCATATCACACCATTACCATCATATCGCATCATATACGCATCATATACGCCCCCTATACACACCATATACACATGCATAACACAATCATATACACATCCCATATACACACATTACACACCATATCACACCATATACACATCATATACACCCAGATACACATCATATCCCATCAATACACACATATACACATCATATACATCATATACACACATATACACATCATATACACACCATATACACCTTCATATACACACCATATACACATATATACACCTCATACACACCATATACACATCATTACCACCATATCACACATATACACCTCATACACATCATATACCATCAAATCTACACAACAAACCAATACACATCATATTAACACCATATACACATCATACACATCATATACGCATCATATATGCACCAAATCCACACCATATACACATCATATACACATCATATCACATCATTACACCACACACCATATACACATCATATACAACACCATATACACATCATATACCCCATATACACCATCATAACACAAGTCCATATACACATCAATACACAACAACCATAATACACACCAATACGCATCATATACGCATCATATACGCACCAATATCACATCATATCCCCATATACCAGCATATACACACCATATACACATCATATACACAACCATATTACACATCAGATACAAACGCAATACACACATCATATACCAACACATCATATAACGCAACCATAATACACCCAAACGCATCTATACGCATACCATTAACACATATACAAAGCATATTACACATCATATACACATCATATACCATCATATACACACCATATAACCCACCATATACACATCATATCCAACACCATATACACACCATATACACATCCTATACACAAATCATATACGCCCGCATATACACAATCCCATTATACACACTCTATCACATCATAATACACACCCATATACACTCATTTAACGCACCATATACCCACCATATACGCATCAGAAATACCACCATTACACACATTACACATCATATACACTCATCATACATCACCATATACACAGTCATATCCACATCATATAACCCATAAATACACCCATTATACAACCCATATACACATCATATACCACCAGATAACGCATCATATACGCACCAAACGCACCTATAAACACCAATACCATCATATACAATTATAATATACCCACCATATACACATCATATACACAACCATATACACACACTCATATACACACAATACACACCATATACGCAGCCGATCCCATCATAGGAGAATGCTAGTGACTGTTTGTTTGGCCACGACCAAAGCCAAATCCCTATAGGGAGAGTACTGGCAGAGCCGAGGGAAATTTTAGGTCTTTTCCTGAACGACCGCAAGGCCAGCGGTAAATGCGTGGGCTGCTCTTTTGGGAAAGACGATATTGAGGCTTTATCGACATTGTGTTTCCTAGCATAAGTCTTTATTAAAAGATTACAAATAAGTGGCCCCAGCCAGCAGGCCCTTATGCCCACATCAGATGGGCCCCATTGTCTTTATTCAACCTTAGCATCTGTTACTGTGTATGAATTTACAGTTGCTTCCTATGTGAACAGAGCTGCCATGGAGCTTGTCATCCTAATGAATTTCTTTCTTCTTTTAATAGGTTTGTTCTATCCCTCCTGAGAGGGGGGGGGGGTTTCAAGTTTTCTTTGCTACAAACCAGTAATTGGGTTTTCCAGAGGTCCGTCCTCTCCTCCTAACACATTCAGACAGGGAATGATGTACCCAATGATTAGCCAGGCCTGTTACCTTTCAACAATCCCTATCCCTGCTTGTCCCTTACTCCTCTTCACTTCCTCCTCTATTTTTGCAATCAGACACGTGATAGGCCCTCAGTGATTGTCCCTGTAGATATCCCGAGGTGCCAAACACAATACCCAGTACCCAAGCCTGTCTAACACTGGAAACAGAGGCCTCTTTGTAAACTCAGATTTCTCCCATCCCGCAAGCTTCCTCTGCATACCCAGAATGTTGCCCTGGGCCGGTTTTCCCTTCTGCTATCTGTATGTTATAGTCATGGGATGTGGGGGTGTAATACGCAGCCCTGCCAGGAAAGAAAGGGGTTTACTGGGCGAAAGGACCAAGGGAAAGGAGCCAAATACAGAGATTAAAATAGAATTCGAGTCTGAGGAATGAGAGTCAAGAGTCAAGGTGGAAGGACAGAACCGAGTTAGAATTCACTGTTTCTCTTTTTTTTTTTTTCGCCTTCCTCTGGATCACTTTAGTTAGGTTTTAAAAGGAGGGTATAAAAGGTTGGAACTAGATGGACGTATGTCCTTTATACAACCTCTCAATACTATAGTTACATGTAACTGTTATACACATTCTGGGTAGGGTATAAAGGTTGGACTAGATGGACGTATGTCTTTATATCACACCCTCCTACTATGTTACTATGTAACTGTTATACAGACACTTTTTTTGGTCGGGTATAAAGTGTTGGACTAGATGGACGAATGTCTTTATACACCTCCAATACTAATATTAATATTACTGTTTACAGACTTATGGGTAGGGTAGAAAGGTTGGTGCCTAATGGACGAATGTCTTTATACAACCTCCAATCTATGTTACTAATGTTACTGTTATACGAATTCTGGTAGGGTATAAGGTTGGACTAGAATGGACGTATGTCTTTATACAACCTCCAATACTATGTTTACTAATGTAACTGTTTATACCGACATTATGGGTAGGGTATAAGTTTGGACTAGATTGGACGTAGTCTTTAATACAACCCTCAATACTAATGTTACTATGTACCATGTTATACAGACATTATGGGTATGGTAAGGTTTGACAGATGGACGTATGTCCTTATACAACCTCCAAGACTATTTCTTTGTAACTGGTTTATACGACATTGGGTAGGTAAAGTTGGACGAATGGACGTATGGTCCTTATACAACCTCCAATAACATGTTTACTATGTAACTGTTATACAGACATTATGGGTGGGTATAAGGTTGGACTAGATGCGACGTATGTCTTTATACAACCTCCCATACTAGTACTTGTAACTGTTTATAAACAGACTTATGGGTAGGTATAAAGGTTGGACTAGATGGACGTATGTCTTATACACCTCCATACTATGTTTACTATGTAACTGTTTATAGACATTTGGAGGGTATAAAGGTGGGACTAGATGGACGTATGTCTTTATATAACCTCCAATACTTGTACTATGTACCTGTTAGACAAGACATTATGGGTAGGGTAATAAAGTTGGACCTAGATACATATCTTCTTTATATACCCTCAATACTATGTTACTATGTACCTGTTTTACAGACATTATGGGTAGGGTATAAAAGGTTGGACTAGATGGACGTATGTCTTATACAACCCCTCCAATACTAGGTTACTAATGTAACTGTTATCACAGACATTATGGGTAGGGTATAAAGGTTGGACTAGATGGACGTATGTCCTTATACAACCTCCAATACTATGTTACTATGTAACTGGTAATACAACATTATGGGTAGGGTATAAAGGTTTGACTAGATGGACGTATGTCTTTATAAACACCTCCAATACTAGGTTTACGATGTAACTGTTCTACAGACATTTGGGTAAGGTATAAAGGGTTGACTAATGAACGTATGGTCTTTATACAATCTCCATCTATGTTACTATTAACTGTTATAAAGACTTTAGGGTAGGGTATAAAGGTTGGACTAGATGGACTATGTCTTTCTACAACCTCCATACTATGGTTACTATGTAACTGTTTTACAGACATTATGGTAGGGTTAAAGGTTGGACTAGATGACTATGTCTTTATACAGCCTCCAATACTATGTTACTATGTAACTGTTATACGACACTTAGGGTAGGGTATAAAGGTTTGGCTAGATGATGTATGTCAACCTCCAATACTATGTTACTATGTAACTGTTTTATACAGACCATTATGGGTAGGGTAAAAAGGTTGGACTAGATGGATGGTATGTCAACCTCCAATACTATGTTACCTATGTCACTGTTAGAAAACAGAATTATGGTTAGGGTATAGGTTGACTAGATTGACGTATGTCTTTATACAACCTCCAATACTATGTTACTATGTACTGTTATACAGACATTTGGGTAGGGTATAAAGGTTGACTATATGTGACGTATGTCTTTATAAACCTCCAACTATGTTTCTATGTACTGTTTATACAGACCTTATGGGTATGGTATAAAGGTTGGACTAGATGGACCGTATTTCTTTATACAACCCTCCAATACTATTTACTATGTAACGTTATACAGACCAATTATGGGTAGGGTATAAAGGTTTGGACTAGATGGACGTATGTCTTTAACACCTCCACTACTATTTACAATGTAACTGTTATACCATACTTTATGGTAGGGTATAACGGTTGAGACTAGATAGACCTATGTCTTTATACAACCTCCAATACTATGTTTATATAACTGTTATAAACAGACATAGGGTATGGTAATAAAGGGTTTGGACTAGTGGACGTATGTCTTTCTAACAACCCTAATACTATGTTACTATGTAACTGTTAACAGACATTATTGGTAGGGTATAAAGGTTGGACAGATGGACTCATGTCCTTTATACAACCCTCTCCAATAACTATGTTCCTATGAACGTTATAACAGACATATGGTAGGGTAGAAGTTGGACTAGATGACGTAGTCTTTATACAACCTCCAATACTATGTTACTATGTAACGTTCTACGACATTATGGTGGTATAAAGGTTTGGACTGATGGACGTTAAATGTCTTTTATACAACCTCCAATACTATGTTTACTATGTACTGTTCTACCGACATTATGGGTAGGGTTAAAGGTTGGACTAGATAGACGTAATGTCTTTATAACAACCTCCCAATCCTATGTTACTATCTAACTGTTTATAAACAGAACATTTGTATGGGGTAGGTTAAGGTTGGACTAGTTGACTTATGTCCTTTATACAACCTCTAATACTATGTTACTAATGTCAATGTTTATAACAGACATTAGGGTAGGTATAAAAGGTTGGAACTAGATGGACGCATGTCTTTATACAACCTCCAATACTATGTGACTAACTATTAACTGTTATAATCAACAGACATTATGGGTAGGGTATAAAGACTGGACTAGATGGACGTATGTCTTTTATCAACCTCAATACGATGTTACTCATGTAACTGTTATACAGACCTTAATGGCTAGGGTATAAAGTTTGGTGGACGAGATGGACACGTATGGTCTTTATTACAACCTCCAATACTATTTACTATGTACTGTTATACAGACATGATGGGTAGGGTATAAGTTGGACTAGATAGACGTATGTTCTTATACAACCTCCAATACTATGTTACTATTAACTGTTATACAGACATTATGGGTAAGGGTATAAAGGTGGGACTAGATGGAGTAATGTCTATACAACCTCCAATACTATGTTACTATGTAACTTGTATACAGCATTTGGGTAGGTATAAGGTTGGACTAGATGGACGTATTCTTTTAATACAACCCCAATACTATGTTACTATGTAACTGTTTTTATACAGACATTATGGTCAGGGTATAAAGGTTGAACTAGATGGACGTATGTCTTTATACAACTCCATACTATGTTCTATGTTAAACTGTTTATGCAGACATTATGGGTAGGGTAGAAAGGTTTGAATACATTGAACGTTTCTTTATACAACCTCCAATCCTATTTCTATGTAACTGTTATACCGACCTTATGGGTAGGTATAAGGTTGGACTAGATGTAGTATGTCTTTTATACAACCTCCAATACTAGTTACTATGTAACTGTTATCCAGACCTTTAATGGGTAGTGTATAAAGGTTGGAACTGATGGACGTATGTCTTTATACACCTCTTAATACTAATTTACTAGGTAACTGTTATACAGACATTATGGGTATGGTATTAAGGTTGGACTAATGGACGCATGTCTTATACCACCTCCAATAACTATGTTCTATGTGACTGTTATACAGACATTATGGGTAGGGTATAAAAGTTGGACTCGATGGACGTATGTCCTTATAACAACCTCCAATCCTATGTTACTATGTACCTGTTTATAACAACAATTATGGGTAAGGGTATAAAGGTTGGACTACGATGACGATGTCTTTATACACCTCCAATACTATGTTACTTGTACCGTTTATACAACATTATGGTGGGTATAAAGGTTTGACTAGATAGAACGTAAATGTCTTTATACCTCATACTATGTTACTATATAACGGTTATACGACATTATGGGTAGGGTATACAGGTGGACTAGATGGACGTTTGTCTATACAACCTCTAATAACTAATGTTCTATTGGGTAAAAAAAAACCCTGTTATAACAGACATTATGGGTTAGGGTATAAAGGTTGGACTAGATTGGACGCATGTCCTTTATACAACCTCAATACTATGTTACATGTAACTGTTCTACAGACATTATGGTAGGGTTATAAAGAACTGGACTAGATGGACAGTATGTCTTTATACAAAACCTCCCAATACTATTTTACTATGTTAACGTTTATAACAGAATTATGGGTAGGGTAAGAAAGTTTTGGACTAGATGGACGTATGTCTTTATCCAACCTCCACTACTATGTTCTATTAACTGTTAATCACAAGACATTATGGGTAGGGTAATAAAGTTGACTAGAAGGACCGTATGTCTTTATACAACCTCCAATACTATTTTTACTATGTAACTGTTATACAGAGACCTTATGGGTAATGATAAAGGTTGGACTAGAGGACGTATGGTCTTTATATACCACCTCCATACTATGTTACTATGTACCTGTTTACAGACATTGTTGGTAGTGTATCAAGGTTGGACTAGAAATGGACTATGTCCTTTATACACCCTCCAATACTATGTTACTATGTAACTGTATACCGACATTTGGGCAGGGTAATAGGTTGAACGAGAGGCCGTATGTCTTTATACAACCTCCAATACTATGTTCCATGTAACTGTTTATGCAGACATTATGGGTAGGGTATAAAGGTTGGAATAGATTGACGTAAGTCTTTTATACAACCTCCAATCCTAGTTACTATTTACTGTATACAGACATTAGGGTAAGGTATAAAGGTTGGACTAGATGGACGTATGTCCTTTATACAACCTCCAATCTATGTTACTTATTAACGTTATACAGCATTGTGGGTAGGGTATAAAGGTTGGACTGATGGACCGTTGTCATTATAACACCTCCAATACTATGTTCCTATGTAACTGTTAGACAGACATTATGGGTAGGGTATAAAGGTTGGGACTAATTGACGTATGTCTTTTATAACAGCGCCTCCAATACTATGGTTACTATGTAACTGTTTTATACAGAACATTATGGTCGGGTATAACAGGTTGGCTAGTAGACTTGTCTTTATACAACCTCCAATTCTTCTATGTTACTAATGTAACTGTTATACAGACATTATGGGTAGAGGTATAAGACTGGACTAGTGGACGTATGTCTTTTATACAACCTCCAATAATAATTTTACTATGTAACTGTTATCCAGACATTATGGGTCGGGTATAAAGTTTGGACTAGATGGACGTATGTCTTTAGACACCCTCCAATACTAGTTCCTATGTAACTGTTATAACAGACATTATTGGGTAGGGTCTAAGGTGACTAGATGACGTATGTCTGTATAACAACCTCCAATACTATGGTTCCTATGTAACTGTTTATCACGACATTATGGTAGGTATAAAGGTTTGTTGGACTAGATTGAACGTATGTCCTTTATCCACCTCCATACTATGTTACTAGGTCCACTGTTTAACAGAACATTGTGGGTATGTAGAAAGGTTGGACTAGATGACGTTGTCTTTTATACACCTCCAATACTATTTTACTATGTACTGTTATAGGAAACATGAGGAGAGGGGGGGGGAACACGGTGAGCGAATGTACACTCGGCGGGGCAGTGGGCAAGTAATAAAGGAGACGGACTGTGGCTCAGAGCTAGTGATCGGCCATGAGTGTGCTTATAGTCGCAACCCGAACGTGCGGCTAGTGACATTAGAAACTAGAGGATTCGATAGACTGTGTGTGTGAGCGAGTCTTATGGAGTGTGTTGTACATCGGTATGAGACAAGAGGTGTTGGTATGAGATTGTGACGGGGGGGATAGAGTTGATCCCCACCGATTATAATCGCAACGGGTGCTCAGGTGCTCCTAGCAGGTCACAACAGATTTGTACAGTCATACAGTGGTGTGTAGCTGGGTTGAGTAAAACCAGACACTGCGAACAGCTCCCTATGGCGCGGGACAGTATACAGAGTGTGCACACCCGGAGGGTAAGTAAGATTGTGTATGGTGACTAGGCGTGGTACCTAGTATGTCTATGGTATTTGGCAACACACACATTCCCTATTGCTTAGGCTACACAGTTAAGCTCCGTGGTGCAGAGACTGGGTACAATTATTTGGCTGACACTAGCGGTGCTACAAGAGGTTGGTGCTGAGTATGGGGCCGTATGGGATACAGGGTGTATGATGAGCTCCCTCAACTAGCGCGGAATGTGTTTTGCTGATGTGAGTCGGGTGTATACACACGAGCAGTAGACATTCACGGTGTGGTAGGGATATATAGAAGTGTCTGTGAGCTGACCCGCTCTGACTGTAGTGTGAGGACGGATACGTGTTCCTTTCATACAACCTCCAATACTATGTGGTGCTCGACATCTGAGCTAGTCAGGCCGAGGGGAGGGCGAGGCTAGCCCATGGCGGTAAGATGGGTGTGCGGGTAGTGAAGAAGCCGACGTGTAGGTCGACAGGAAATAGAGCGTAGTGTTGCTTTAGAGCAGACCGGACCCAATGTCTGTCTCTCTCGGCCGGATAGTTAGAGGTAGGGGGGGCGAGCGGCGGTAGCGTTACACACACATACATGTGCGTGTGGTGATGGACGGGGTTTCGACAGGTTGGATCTCACATACGTCGGAGCAGGGTAGTGTGTAGCTGTGGGAATGACACAGTAGGCAACCGGGTGGCTGAGCACTACAGAATGAGTTGTACTCAATGGGTGGATCAGTGTTGTCTAGCGGACCAGATTAACACGGGATACTGAGGCCTAGGGAGATGGCAGAACTACGGGCTTGCCGCGTGGCGTAGAATGTGCATTGATTGGTGTCTGGTGAGGTACGCGACCAGACACTGATCCGATCCCTCTATGTGGTCGCGATGATTCGAAGTTGTACCCCTGGCTGTATAAGCAAGCACGGGGGGGGCGTTGTAGGGGAGACACGGAGAGCCATGGGGTAGGTCGAGTGACCCGGCGGAGAGGGGAGGGGAGACACGGGGACCGAGGGGGTAGTGTGTCACACTGGTGGTGTGGGGTCGGGGGATCAACGGAAACACTAACACCACACTGTGGGGTGTATGTGAGCCTAAGAGGAATTACGGAGCCTCTGGGGGATGGAGGGCGAGGCCACGGAAGTACGGTGCTTTAGTTATAGCAACATGCGCGAATGACAATATGGTGGACGTGACGGATAAGCGCTTAGGTAGCAGCCGGCGAGAGGGGGGGTGGGGGGAGACAAGGAAAATCCTGGCGCTCCTATATATACATCAGGGTACAACAAAGGGGTCTGACTAAGCAGGACCGATCGCAGCTGCCGTCGTGTCGATTGATAGTGAGCGAGCAGCATGCGCAACAAAGGGCTAGGTTTCTAGTGCTAAAGCAAGTGTAGGAGTCATAACAGGGACATATGGAGGGTATAGGTTGGACTAGTTGACGATGTCTTATTACACCTCCACAACCAACACATATGTAACTATGATACAGCTTGGATACAACAGGACATATTGATTGAGGAGCTTATAAAGGTTTGGACTAATGGACAAAAATATCTTTCATAAATAACGACCACTGTATACTAAGTACTATGTTCTATGGAGGACCGTCAGACAACATATATGGGTTACACAGAGTAGGGTTAAAGGTTGGACTAGAATGGACGTATGTCTTTAATACACCTCCATACTATTTACATGTACTGTTGCAGACATTATGGCTGTAGGGTATCAAGGTTTGACTAGATGGACGTATGTCTTTATACAACTCAATACTATTTTAACTATTAACTGTATACAGACATTTGGGTAGGTATAAGGTTGACTAGATAGGACGGATGTCTTTATACAACCTTCCATTCTATGTTACTATGTACTGTTATACAGACATTATAGGTAGGTATAAAGTGGACTAGATGGACGTAGTCTTTAGAACAACCTCCAATAATATGTTCCTATGTAACTGTTATACAGACATTATGGGTAGGGTAATAAGGTTGGACTAGATGGACCTATTCTTAACAACATCCATACTATGTATACTAATGTAACTGTTTATACACAGACATTATGGGTGGGTAATAACGGTTGGTCTAGATAGACGTATGTCCTTTTATCCAACCTCCAATACTATGTTTACTATGTAACTGTTTATACAGCATTATGGGTAGGGTATAAGGTTGGACTAGATAGACCGTATGTCTTTATCACCTCATTCTATGTTACTATGTAACTGTTATACAGACATTTCGTAGGGTATCAGGTTGGACTAGATGGACGTATGTCGTATACCACCCCAATAATATGTTACTATTAACTGTTTACAGACATTTTATGGGTAGGTATACAGTTGGACAGATGGACCTATGTCTTTTACAACCTCCAATACTATGTTACTATGTACTGTTTAACAGACAGATGGGTAGGGTATAAATGTTGGACAGATGACGTGGTGTCTTTATACACCCTCCATACTATGTTACTATGTAGCAACTGTTTATACATACATTATGGGTAGGGTACATAAGGTTGATAGATGGACCTATGTCTTTAACAACCTCCATACTATGTTACTATGTAACTGTTTTATATAGAAATTTGTGAGGGTAGAAAGTTGAATAGATGACGTATGTCTTTATACCACTCCAATACTATGTTACTTATGTAACTGTTTACAGACTTATTGTAGGGTATAAGGTTGGACTGTGGACCTATTTCTTTATCCAACATCCAATTATTTACTATGTAACTTTATACAGACTTATGGGTAGGGTATAAAGGTTGGAATCAGATGACGTATGTCTTTTATACAACCTCCAATACTAATGTTTACTATTTAACTGTTATCCAGACATTATGGGTGGTATAAGGTTGGACTAGATGGACTATGTCCTTTATACAACATCCAATACTATGGTGCTATGTAACTTATATAAGACATCATGGGTAGGTTCTAAAGGTTGGACTAGATGGACGTATCTTTATACAACCTCCATCTATTGTTACTATGTAACTGTTTAAGACATCATGGGTAGGGTATAGGTTGGACTATAGGACGTAATGTCTTTATACAACCTCCAATACTTGTTCTATGTAAACGGTTATACAGACATTATGTTAGGGGTATAAAGGTTGACTAGATTGGACGTGGTGTCTTTATACAACATCCAATACTGTGTTACTATGTAACTGTTATACAATACATACCTTATGGTAGGGTATAAAGGTTGGACTAGACGGACGTATGTCTTTATCGACAATCCAATACTATGTTACATGTAACGTTATCAGACATTATTGGGTAGGGTATAAAGGTTTGGACTATATTGACGTATATGTTTTTTACAACCCCAATACTATGTTAACTATGTAACTGTTATACAGACATTATGGGTAGGGTAAAGGTTGTACTAGATAGACGCATGTTTTTTTTACCCTTCCATACTATTTTACTATGTACTGTTTATACAGACATTATGGGTAGGGTATCAATGTTGGACTGATGGCATATGTCCTTATACAACCTCCAATCCTATGGGGGGGGGTTACTATGTAACTGTTTATACAGACATTATGGGTAGGTATAAAGGTTGGACCTAGATGGCGGTATGTCTTTATAACAAACATCCATACTGGTTACTATGTAACTGTTATACAGACATTATGGGTCGGGTTAAAAGGTTGGACTAGATGGACCGTATGTCCTTTATACAGCCCCCATACTATTTACTATGTTAAAAGTTTTATACAGACATTATGGGTAGGGTATCAAGGTTGGACCTAGATTGACTGTGTCTTATACAACCTCCAATACTATGTTACTATGTCACTGTTATACATACATTAGGGTAGGGTATAAATGTTGACTAGATGGACGTAGTATTTATACCAACCTCAATACTATTTACTATGTAACTGTTATATACAGCATTATGGGTAGGGTATAAATGTTGCGCCGAGATTGACGTATGTCTTTATACAACCTCCAATACTATTTACTCTGTAACTGTTATACGACATTATTGGTAGGTATAAAGGTTTGACTAGATGGGACTTATGTCTTTATACAACCTCAATAACTATGTTACTAGGTACTGTTTAACAGACATATGGGTAAAGGGTATAAAGGTTTTGGACTAGATTGATTTGTATACTTTATACAACCTCCAATAAAATATGTTACATGTAACTGTTATAACAGTACATTTGGTTAGGGTAATAAAGGTTGGACTAGATGGACGTATGTCTTTATACAACATCCATACTATTTACATGTAGAAAAAAGGTGGACGGGATAGACAAAGGGGCAAACTAATAGAGTAATAAGATTCTAGCCTGAAAGGTCAGAAACTGACAAATAAAACATTTTATTTTTTATGTAAAATCGCAGACTCAGTAGGGCCTGTGTCATTTCTACCATATCGAATCACCCTCCTTCTTGCGAAAATCCAACATGTAATACAATATATAGAAGCATATTAAAAAGGCAGACACAAGCGAATACAGTATTGCAAAGTGCAGCAGAAACCCACAGGAATTTGTGCGTACGTGGGGCCTCAGCCTAAATACGATATACAGTGGTGTGAAAAACTATTTGCCCCCTTTTCCTGTTTCTTATTCTTTTGCCAATGTTTGTCACACTTAATTTTCTACTCATCAAAACCTTAACATTAGTCAAGCATAACCTAACTGACACAAAATTGCAGTTTTAAATGATGGTTTTTTATTATTTCTGAGAAAAAATAACTCCATCTCCATGGCCCTGTGTGCAAAAGAAATTGGCCTGCCCCCTGAAACCTAATACTGGTTTGGCCCCTTATCAGCAATAACTGCGATCAGCGTTTGCGATAACTTGTAACGAGTCTTTTTACAGCGCTCTGGGCGGAATTTTTATCCCACTCATCTTTGTAGAATTGTTGTAATTCAGCTTATTTGAGGGTTTCTAGCATGAACCCGCCTTTTAAGGTCATGCCACACATCTCACTAGGATTCAGGTCAGGAACTTTGACTAGGCCACTTCCAACTTCTTCCATTTTGTTTTTCCTTCAGCCTTCAGAGGTGGATTGCTGGTGTGTTTTTGGGTATTTGTCCTGCTGCAGCCACCAGATCGCTTAGCTTGAGTGACGAAGCAGATGGCCGTACATTCTCCTTCAGTAGAATTCATGGTTCCATCTATCCCAGCAGCCTTCCAGGTCCTGAAGCAGCAAAACAACCCCAGACCTCCCACTACCACCTACCCATATTTTCCTGTTGGTATATGTTCTTTTGCTGAAATGCTGTGTTTACTTCTACGCCAGATGTAACACGGGACCACGGCACCTTTCCAAAAAGTTCAACTTTTGTCTCGTCGGTCCACAAGGTATTTTCCCAAATCTTGCAATCATTGAGATGTTTTTTAACAAAATTGAGACGAGCCTTAATGTTCTTTTGTGCTAAAAGTGGTTTGCGCCTTGGATATCTGCCATGCAGGCCCGTTTTTGCCCAGTCTCTTTCTTATGGTGGAGTCCGTGAACACTGACCTTAATTGAGGCAATTGGGCCTGTGCAGTTTCTTTAGATGTTGTCCTGGGGTCCTTTTGTGGCACTCGGATGAGTTTTCCTGTGCGCTTGGTAATTTTGGTCGGCCAGCCACTCCTTGTAAGGTTTCATCACTGTTCCATGTTTTTGCCATTTGTGGATCATGTCTCACTGTGGTTTCGCTGTGTCCAAGCTATTGAAATGGCTTTATAACCTTTACCAGACTGATAGCTCTCAATTAAGTTATTTTTTTTAACTTTTTTATAGGGGGGGCAATCACTTTTTCACACAGGGCCCTGTATATTTGGAGTTTTTTTTCTCACTAGAATAATAAAAACCATCATTTAAAAAACTGAATTTTGTGTTCAATTATGTTATATTTTGACTAATATTTAACGGTTTTTTTTGATGAGCAGAAACATTTAAGTGTGACAACATGCAAAAGAATAAGAAAATCAGGAAGGGGGCAAATAGTTTTTTCCACACCACTGTATAATGTTTCAAAACCAATCAAATTCCTAACTTCAGAAAGCTTCCTTAAAGTTACTTTCACTTTCTGTTGAACTTCCTCTCCCCTAGCATGGGGAATCACAAAGTAACTATTGGAAGAATTCCGCTTCAATCACTCATAACTGAGCATGTCTGGGATCACTGTTGGTCTAGGGAGGGGCATGATTTGCAGGATTTCTGTACTGATATTTTACACTGTAATGTCTTCTGTAGGAATTCCAATAAAAGGACAATAGATACCTTGTTTTAATTACCAATTTTCCCGCCTTAAAGTTAGGGGGCGAAGTGCTTAAAGGGTTGGTTGACCTTTAAGGGACATTAAATTATGTTTGTTACCAATAGACTGACCGTGAAGCAGTTAAATTAACATGAAGCAGTACGGAAAGACAGCAAGGAATTCAAGACAGTGTCCATAGAACTGAAATAGTTGACTATCTATCTGCTGTGTCTGGGCCAAGTCTATATCTAATTTCTCTGACTTCCCATCGATTCCTTTCAACATCTTGGCCAATCGATCGAGACTCCCAATCAATTTCAGGAGATTATTGATAGAAAGGCTGATTGGGAACATATTTGGCCAATGGGGGAAGCAGAGGGGAGTGACTAATTGTTGATTAGACTCGATTAACCAATATAGTACAAAAGATGGACTAGCTGGTTAAGTAGCTGTGTATGTGTTAGCTATGTGGTAAGGAATGGGGTCAGGACTGGAAGATGGATGAACACTTAGGGGCATATTTATAAAGGAACGATGTTAGCGCAAAAAAATTACCGGCGCGCACATCGCGGCCTCGGCGGCCGCGCGAAAATCGCGCTATCAGCCCTATTTTATAACGGCGAGCGCTATTCCGCGATACCTATCGCGGCCGCGATGTGCTGCGGTTTTTTACGCCCCTTCGCGGTGATCTATATAGTAATCGCCGCGAAGGGACTTAAATAATCCCTTCCCGACGCCGCTCCTATGGGGCGGTGCCTACCCACCCCCGCCCACACCCCCCCTCGGCGGCAAGCGGCGACCACCCGACGCCACTTCCCAGCAGCCACCTCCCACACCCGTTCCCCGTTTCGCCGGCAATCTCGAAGGGAGGGCTAGAAGGGGGTGCCGGGAAGGCCGCAGCATGTGGTCGCGACACCCGCTGCGCACCCCCTCCCTGCCCAAAACCCCTCAAGCCCCCCGCCCCCGGCCGCTCCTGGGGAGGGACGGGAAGGGAGCCGCTGGGGGGTGAGGCTCCCTCCAGCGGGGCCCTGAGAAGGGCTTTTGGGGCTTGGGGTCCGCAGCCCGAACCGGACCCCCCTCCCCGGCCCTTATAAGGGGCCTGGGGCCGCAGGGGTACCTCTCGGGGGGGTCGGCGGCCTGGGCGGAGCTGGGTGTCGCCGGGACTGGAATAAGAAAGACGTCGCCCACGGGCTCTTTTAAGATCCGCATGGGGTCCCGGTTTCAGCTCGGGACCCCCCGCCAAAGGCACTGTCAGTGCCGCAAGGGCCCTTCTAAAGGCAGGGGAGGGGGTCCCGGGTCGGGCTGGCGGACCCCTCAAGGCCCCAAAGGCCCTTTCTCAGGGCCCCGCTGGAGGGATCCTCCCACCCCCCCAGCGCTCCTTTCCCTCCCCTCCCCGGGAGCGGCCGGGCGGGGGGCTTGGAGGGTTGGTGCCGTGGAGGGGGTGCGCGGCGGGTGGTTCGCGACCACCTGCTGCGGCCCCTTCCCGCAGCCCTTCTATCCTCCCGTTCAAAAAAAAAAAAAAAAGAGATTGCCGCCACGGGGAACGGTTGGGAGGGGCTGCTGGAAGTGGCCGGCGGCGGCGGGTGGTCGCCACTGCCGCGCGGGGTGTGTGGGCGGGGTGGGCGTTTCTCCCGGGGCGGGTGCGACCACCCGCCGCGGGTTGCCTGCCCATCCCCGCCCCTCCCGCCGCGGGAGTTTAGTATCGGCTGACTTCGCCTCTTCAAGGTGGCAAGTAAACAGACGATACAGCCGAGCGAAAACCAGTACCGCCGCTTCTAACGGGTAAGTAGTATCGGCGTGAAAGGTTCACGCTTCGTTAACTTTTCGCGGCCGTTTCCGGGCGGTAAAACGCGATTTATGCGTTAATGGCCGCGAAACGGCCGCGAAAAGTAACGAACCTTTATAAATTGCCCTTAGTGTTACATTATATCATTATATCAGACACTGATCTGAAAGCTGCGGGAAGAATGGGAACATTACAAGGGGCTTCTATATGGGAATGAATTAGGTCCCATAATAAAAATAAAATTCCATTCCAAAAAACCTTCATCCGGTTTAATCCAGTGACGTCCAGATGGAACATATGAGGCTGTTGTAAGATTTTTCGGATGAATTTCTTGTTTAATTTTGTTGCTCGCTCACTGTGATCTGTTATTTTGGTTTTCATTTGTTTTATTCAAAGTCCTAATAGATCCCTGCGATAATTCGTCATATCAGGACAACGTAGGATTCCATATATGGGCCGTAGGGTAACTCATGTCTCAGAGGGGAAAAACCTAGTTAACTCTTCCACTGCCATTTAATTCTGTATCAGATATACCGGGGCCTGCTGATTGTAATGGCAGAACAGACCAGAGGCGACCTTAACAACTGGTGGTAGCAATACAGTACACTTAACTGGTGAGCCATCATCACTTAACTGGTGTAGCAATTCAGTAAGTATTGATGTACTGTATTGCTACACCAGTTAGGACGTGCTGTAATTGCTACAACAACCAGTTGGGACGTGCTGTATTGGGACCCGTTTGGGACGTTCTGTATTGTACACCCCAGTTTGGAGGCGGCTGTATTGCTACAAACCCGTTGGGACGTACCGTGTTGGTACATAGACTCGATGGTTAGTAGGACGTGCCGTGTTGGTACACACTTTGGAGACTGCGTGTTGGTACAAGTTGGATCCGTGTACTGTCGTTTGGTTACAACCAGTTGGATTGCCGTGGTCACGTTGAGTGTAGTGTTACACAGCGCGTGTGGTCATGTGCTCCGTACGTGTACATCAGTTAGACGTACTGTGTTTGGTACAAACCAGTTAGGACGTACCGTATTGGTACACCAGTTAGGACCGTACTGGGTGTGTTGGTTAACACCATTAGGACTTACCGTATTGGTACATCAGTTAGGACGTACTGTTGTGGTACACCACCATTAGGACGTAACCGTATTGGTACAAGCAGTAGGGAGCTAAGCCGTGTTGGGTACACACTCCGTTTAGGACGTACCGTATTGGTACACCGTTGGGACATACTGTATTGGTACAACAGTTAAGGACGTACTGATGTTGGAATACTGATGGTACAGTTAGGACGTACCGTACTTTGGTACACACCAGTTATTTGGACGTACTCGTATTGGTAACAGAGCGATGTTAGGCGTACTGTATTGGTAACATACATTTAGGGTACCGTAAGTACCCGTTAGGACGTCACATGTTAATTGGTACCAGTTAGGACGTACCTTATTGGTACACCAGTTAGGATTTACTGTATTGGTACATCAGTTAGGACTACCGTGTTGGTACAAACCAGTTAGGACGTACTGTGTTGGTACAACAACCAGTTAGTGATTTACCTGTAATTGGTACATCAGTAGGACGTACTGTGTGTACATCAGTTAGGACGACTGTATTGGTACACCAGTTGGACGTCCGTATTGGTACACCAGTTAGGACGTACCGTGTTGGTACACAAACATTAGGACGTACTGTATTGGTACACCACCAGTTAGGATTTACTGTATTGGACATCAGTTAGGACGTTCCGTGTTGGTACACAAGTTAGGACGTACTGTATTGGTACACCAGTTAGGACTTCTGTATTGGTACCATCATAGGACGTACAGTGTTGGTACACCAGTTAGGGACGTACTTATGGTTACACAGTTTAGGACGTACCGTGTTGGTACACCAGTTTAGGACGTACTGTACTGGTTCACAGTTAGGAGTTTACTGATTGGTAACAAATCAGTTAGGACGTACCTGGTGTTGGTACACCAGTTAGGACGTACTGTACGTTGGTACACCAGGTTAGGACGTACTGTGTTGGTACATCAGTTGAGGACGTACTGGTATTGGTACCAGTTAGGACGTACTGTATTGTACACCATTGGGACGTACGTATGGTACACCAGTTAGGACGTACCGTGTTGGTACACCAGTTAGGACGTACTGTATTGGTACACACCAGTTAGATTTACTGTATTGGTATCATCAGTTAGGACGTACCGTGTTGGTACCCAGTTAGGACGTACTGTATTGGTACCCAGTTAGGACGTACTGTGTTGGTACCCAGTTAGGATTTACGAATGTAATGTATTGCTAAACCAGTGGATTACTGTGTGTAACTGATGGCAGTGACTAAGACTCATTCAGAAAATAATAAACATCTAAATCATCTTGAATTGCCATAAATGGTAGAAATCCATGAATGAATTAAACGCCAGTTTAATAAGAGGAGGGGGATTGCTGTGCAAGGTTTATACAGAGCCTGTAATACCCAATATTCAATGGATGGAAACGGCCCTTAGAGCAATAAAAATAATAGGGCCCTAAACATCCTTATTACTACACACGGATGTTCTGGACACACGTGGAACCGATTCCATTTAAGGGGAGGGATTAGGACATTTTCAGGGAAATCAATAAAAGTTCTTATTGTTAAAAATGGTGCTAATTTTGCCCCAACCAATCAGATCTTATTTAACAAGCTAACATCTGATTGTTGGGGCAAAATTAGCCCCATTTTTAAGAATGAGAACTGTTATTGAATCTCCCTGTTTATATCGTAACATAAGGTTTATTGGATTAAAGGCTACAGTGCAGAATTTATGTAAAAAGTAAATAAAACTGTCCAAACAGGTCACTACAACCCTGTACGGCAGTAATCTGGAGGGCCCAGTAACAGGGGCCACTGCTCTGTAATCAATAGAGGACTCTGCTTATTTCCTGGGGTTTTACCATCTACAACTCTCTGTTCAACTCCCAGAATTCCACAAACTTCTGCAGAGAATCATACGGCTAAGGGTGACAATGCACCCTGGGATCCAATGGGATTGCTGAGTGTGAACTATTGACATCATCATGACATCATCAGGGTTGAGCAGAATGGGTAGAAATTTTCCATCTGAAGGCATCTGTTTCCTTTTCTCTTAAATAGAGGGAATCAATGTGATTGTCCCATGTATGTACAGAGGATGGTAGGTTGGTTTGGTAGTGTATACGGATAATGGAAATCTGTCAGCCCCCCCATTAGCACATTCCCTAGCCCGTGTGTTGAGGTTTCCAGTACAGTCGGGTAGAATTCATATGAACATACAGGACATGAAACATCTGGAAGCCACACTGACAACACAGCCAAACATCACACACAGAGCACATTGATCCCACTGAGCCAGTCCCGCTGGGGGAACAGAGACTGTGTTATAACAAGCCGGGAATGCAGAGAGGGACAGTTACATCACACAGTGCCCAGAGCGGGCTGAGAACATTTTCAATCTCCCCTGAATCTCTCTACAGCACTAGGGCAACACCATTAAAACAGGGATATTATATCTATCAGTAACACAGAGGTTCTTATTAGTGGGTACCTCTGCAGTGTATCCCAATGCACATACATAGGGGGTATAAAAATAGGGTATAAGGTATAATAAAAAGGGTAAGGGTATAATACATAGGGGGTAATAATAGCATAAGACGGGGCATAATACATAGGGGTAAATAAGGTACACAGAGGGTAAAAATGCACAGGGGGTATAATACATAGGGCTATAATAAATAGAGGTGTACTATAAATACAGGGTATAATATAGGTATAATACAAGAGGGTAATAATAAATAGAGGGTATAATAAATAGAGGGTATAATACATAAAGGGATAATACACAGAGGGTAAAATGCACAGGGGGTATAATACACAGAGGGTAAAATGCACAGGGGGTATAATACACAGAGGGTAAAATGCACAGGGTATATACATAGAGTTTCAAAATAAAGAGGGGTGTAACTGTGTTTATCATCATAACTACAGTAATGTGTTTATTAAAATAACTACAGTAATGTGATTATTATTATAACTACAGTAATGTGTTTATTATCATAACTATAGTAATGTGTTTATTATCATAACTACGGTAATGTGTTTGTGTTTATTATCATAACTACAGTAATGTGTTTATTATCATAACTACGGTAATGTGTTTCTTATCATAACTACAGTAATGTGTTTATTATCATAACTACAGTAATGTGTTTATTATCATAACTATGGTAATGTGTTTATTACCATAACTACGGTAATGTGTTTATTATCATAACTACGGTAATGTGTTTATTGTCATAACTACGGTAATGTGTTTATTATCATAACTACGGTAATGTGTTTATTATTATCATAATTACAGTAATGTGTTTATTATCATAACTACAGTAATGTGTTTATTATCATAACTACGGTAATGTGTTTATTATCATAACTACGGTAATCTGTTTATTACAATAACTACAGTAATGTGTTTATTATCATAACTACGGTAATGTGTTTATTATCATAACTACTTTAATATGTTTATTATAATTACAGTAATGTGTTTATTTTCATAACTACAGTAATGTGTTTAATGTCATAACTACGGTAATGTGTTTATTGTCATAACTACGGTAATGTGTTTATTGTCAAAACTATGGTAATGTGTTTATTATTATAACTACGGTAATGTGTTTATTATCATAACCACGGTAATGTGTTTATTATCATACCCACAGTTATGTGTTTATTATCATAACTACAGTAATGGGTTTATTATCATAACTACAGTAATGTGTTTATTACCATAACTACAGAACAAAGCTAGACACAAGAGCTAGCACTCTGTTCCATTCCAACCACTACCACATACAGAACAAAGCTAGACACAAGAGCTAGCTCTCTGTCCCATTCCCACCAATACCACATACAGAACAAAGCTAGACACAAGAGCTAGCACTCTGTCCCATTCCAATCACTACCACATACAGAACAAAGCTAAACACAAGAGCTTACACTCTGTCCCATTCCAATCACTACCACATACAGAACAAAGCTAGACACAAGAGCTAGCACTCTGTCCCCTTCCATTTAATAATTAGTATTGTAGTATGGTCCTACACTGAGAAAATGGATCAGTCTAACACATTTTAGGCACACATTAAGATCTGGCACAATTATGTTACACAGACATTGAGATCTTTACGGTGTTACACACAATCTCGATACTGCGCACAGTTGTTACTGGTTTGTGTTAACACAATCACGATTCTGCACAGTGTACGGTTGATTACCACACACATCTAGATCTGGCACAGTGTTACGGTGTTACACACACATCTAGATCTGGCACAGTGTTACGGTGTTACACACACATCTAGATCTGACACGGTTAGTGTTACAATTACCCAGGGGTGGATCTGGCAGGGAAGGAGTTAAAGGTAATGCCATGTGACCCAGAGGCTGTAATAATAATGTTATATTATCGGATACAGGGACATTCTCTAAATGCTCTGAATTTTACCACCGCACAGATCCAGGTGGTTCTAGTTGCCCTGGGCAAATTTCCTGCCCCCTCCTACCTTGTGTGATTTTTAATATGGAGGGAGGCCTTGTAAATAGCAGCAGGGCTATTCTGTGTGTGTGTGTGTGTCCCAGACATTGGGAGATCTGATTGATACATCTGGGTTGACGTGTGACCCTATCACAACCTTGTGGGCAGGGGTTTTTAATGAGTTTAAGGAAACAACAAGGCAGCTCTCATGTATATTTCCAGAGCAGGATTGTCCTGTTCCCATGTTAATGTATGTGATAATAATATATTGGTTATCTATCTGTTTAAACTGGGTCCTTTAAAAGTCTCATACTAAGGGAAGTTGGAGCTCCTTTCCCTACCTCCAGTTTCTCTTCACAGCTAGAAAACCAGCTCCCAAAATGCAGCTCAGTTGCAGACAGGGAACAGTTGGGATTCCAACAACCGCCATAAAGTGAGCAGTAAACAAAATGATAAATACACTGTCTGTATTGTCTGGACTCTATGGGGCCACCACATACAGATACGATATAACCCTCTATGGATTATACCTCATATACCCTCTCTGGATATTGTATTACCGCCCACCTCTCGGCCACCCCTCTATGGATTATACCCTCTATGGATTATAACCCTCTATATATTAGACCCTCTATATATTATATCCCTCTTCTATGTATTAACCCTCTATGTATTTCACCTCTCTATGGTATATCCGATATTACCCTCTATGGATTATACACCTCTAGGATTTACCCTTGTATATACCCTCTATGGATTATACCTCTAATATACCCTCTATGGTGATACCTCAATAAACCCTCTATACTCGTAATTATACCCTCGTATTAACCTTATTTAACTAAGTATACCCTTATTCCTCAGGTTACCTCTAATGATCTGTAAATACCTCTCAGATTTAAAAAGTTCTTATCGTTAAAATGGTGTCTAATTGTGCCCAATTAATCAATCTATTAAACATTAGAACCATGCTGATTGGTTGAGGGCAACATTTGGTACCATTTTTAACAAAACACTTTTGAGTGTAACCCTGTGTATATACTTTATGTATTTACCCCCCATGTATTATACCCACTATGTGTTTTCCCCTTTGTATTTTAGCCTTTGTGTGTTACAACCATCTTTATTTTAACCTCTATGTATTATACCCCCTGTGCATTTTACCCTCTGTGTATTATACCCCCTGTGCATTTTACCCTCTGTGTATTATACCCCCTGTGCATTTTACCCTCTGTGTATTATCCCTTTATGTATTATACCCTCTATTTATTATACCCTCTATTTATTATACTCCTATGTATTATACCCTCTATTTATTATACCCTTTGTATTTTAGCCTTTGTGTGTTACACCATCTTTATTTTAACCTCTATGTATATACCCCTGTGCATTTTAACCCTCTGTGTTATTATAACCCCCTGTGTGCATTTTACCCTGTGTATTAATCCCCCCGTGCATTTTGTACCCTCTGTGTATTCTCCCTTTATGTATTACCTACGCCTCTATTTATTATACCCTCTATTATTATAGCCCCCTATGTATATACCCCGCGTGTTTCATTTTACCACACAATCTGTGTATTATAGCGCCGCTATGTATTATGCCTCTATTTATTAGTCACCCCTCATGTATATACCCGATTTATTTATAACGCCCTAGTTTATTATACCCCTATTATTATACCCCTATTTATTAATACCCTCTATGATAGTGGCATTGGATACACTGGCAGATGTAGAACCTCCACTAATAATGAGATACTCTGTGTTACCTGAACGAGTATACATTATCCCTGTTTTAATGGTGTTTTGGCCCAGTGTCCTGTAAAGAGATTCCGGGGAGATTGAAATGTTCTCAGCCCTGCGGCTGGCTTGCACTGTGTGATGTCGTCCTCTCTGATGCCGTACCCAGCTTGGTATAAACACCGTCTTCTGCTTTCCCTCCCCCCCCAGCTGGGTACTGGCTCAGTGGGATCAATGTGCTCTGCTTTTGTGTGAGTGTTTGGCTTAAGTTGTTTCAGTGTGGCTCTCTTAGATTTTTCATTGTCCTGTATGTTCATTATGATTCTACACCCGACTGTACTGGAAACCTCAACACAGGGCCCTAAAAGGGATGTGCTATGGGGGCTGACAGATTGTCCATTTACCTATCACACTAGCCAAGAGCTAACCTAGCATCCTCTGTACAATACATGGGAGCAATCACATTGATTCCTCTAGTTTAAGGGAGAAAAGGAAACATGATGCCTTCAATGGAGATAATTTCTACCTCTATTCTGGCTGCAACCCTGATGATGTCCGATATGATTCAATAGTTCACTAATCAGCAATCGCCATTGATCCCAGGGTGGCATGTCACCTTTAGCCGTATGATTCTCCTTCTCGCAGAAAGTTTGTTGAATTCGGGAGTGAACAGAGATGTTGTTGAGAATTGGTAAACCCTCAGCGCTAAATAATCAGGGAGGCCTCTATATGATACAGAGGCAGTGGCCCCGTATAGCCTGGCGGGCCTCCAGAGTAACATTCCGTAACAGGTTTATTTGTCGACTTTTGGGACAGTTTATTCTTACTTTTTTAGACATAAATTTCATGCAGCTTTAAGCCTTATTGCCCAATAAACCGTTTATGTTACAAGGTAAACAGGGAGATCTAATAACATTCTCATTCTTAAATAGATGGGGCTACATTTTGGCCGCGTCGAACCACATCAGATGTAGCTTGTTAAGATAAGATCTGATTGGTTGGGCGCCAAATTAGCTACCATTTTTAACAATAAGAACTTTTTTGTAATTTCCCTAAATGTCCTAATCCATGCCCTTAAATGAATCGTGTTCCACGTGTTGTCCAGTACCATCCGTGTGTAGTAGATAACGGCATAGTTTAGGGCGCGGTCTATTACTTTGTATTGGTGCTGCTAAGGCCGTTTCCATCCATTGAATATTGGGTTTTCAGGCTCTGTAATAAACCTTGGTCACGCTCCCCCTCCTCTTATAAACGGCACGTTTAATTCATTCATGGATTTTCTACCATTTATGGGTGGCTATTCAAGATGATTTAGATGTTTATATATTTTCTGAATGAGTCTTAAGTGCACTGCCATTCAGTTACAACATCAGTAATTCTACTATGGTTTAGCCATACATTACATTCAGTATGCATCCTAACTGGGTATACCTAACATCAGTACGCTCGCTACATGGTGTCGGTTGCATACAGTACGTCTAACGTTGGTGTACAATTCACGGTACGTCCTATACTGATGTGACGCAATACAGTAATCCTAACTGTGTAATGAACCAAACATTACGTCCTTCAACTGGTGTGGTACAACACGTACGTCCTACCTGTGTACGCAATCACGGTACGTCTAACTTGGTGTAGCCAATATCAGACGTCCTAACTGATGTTACCAATAACAGTAAACCTTCCTATACTGATGTACCAACACAATACGTCCTAACTGGTGTACGGGCCACACGGTACGCGTCCTCTGGTAACGCAATACGGTACGTCCCAACTGGTGTAGGCCATACAGTACTTCCTACTGCTGTCCCAACACCTACGGTGCTATGTTCATTGATTATGTTTCCTAACTGATGTAGTCCAACACAGTACGTCCGGGGCTAACTGGTGTACCAATGCACAGTACGTCCTAACTGTGTCCCAATACAGTACGTCCTAAACTGGTGGTACCAACACGTACGTCCTAACTGATGTAGCTCAATTTACAGTAAATCCTAACGGGTGTACGCATACAGTACGTCCTAACTGCTGTACCTAACCCGGTAACGTTCGCGCAAATCGGTGTACAACAACGGTAGCGTCCCACGGTGTACGGCATACTAGTACGTCCTACTGGTGTACCAATACCGGTACGTCCGGGCTACGTGGTTACCAATCAGTTACGTCCTAACTGATGTAACCATACAGTACGGTCCTAACTGATGTCACCAGCAAGCAGTAAAACAAAAAAAAAAAAACGTCTAAAACTGTGTACCAATACAGTACGTCCTAACTGGTGTACCAACACGTACGTCCTACTGTTGTATACCACACGTACGTCCTACTGATTGTACATACAAGGAAATCCTATTAACTGTTGTATCCAATACATGTCGTCCTAAACTGGTGTACTGCAACACGGTACTCCTACATACTGGGTGTCCATCCGGTCGTATCGCAACTGGTGTACCAATACGTACGTTCCTTAACTGATGTACGCAATAGCATTGTAACGTCCTAACTTATGTACCAATATAGTAAATGCCTAAGGTGACCAATACAGTACTCCTATACTGGTGTACGCACTACAGTTACGATCCTAACTGATGTACCAATACAGTACGTCTAACTGATGTACCTCAATACTAAAATCCTCACTGGTGTACCTAACACAGGTAACGTCCTAACTGATGGTACGGCAAGTACCGTACGTCCTTAAGCTGATGTACTCATCACATTTAAATCCTAACTGTGTACCAACGTACAGTACGTCCTAACTGATGAAACCAATACCATTAAATCCTGAACCTGGTGTAACGCAATATCCGTACTCCTACACTGTGTACCAACACGGTAGCGTCTCTAACTGTATGTACCAATACAGTAAATCCGAACCTGGTGTACCTATAGCAGTACGTTTCCTAACTGGTGTACCAATACGGTACGTCCCAACTGGTGTACCAAAAAGTACGTCCTAACTGATGTACCGCAATACAGTACGTCTAACTGTTGTACCAATACAGTAGTCCCATACATGGTGTAGCCATACGTACGTCCTAACTAGTGTACCAACACAGTACGTCCTAACTGATGTACGCAATACGGTACGTCGCTAACTGGTGTAGCCAAGACAGTCCGTTCCTACCTTGGCTTACCAATACGGTACGTCCTAACTGGTGTACAATACGGTACGTCCTAACTGTGTACTCAATACGGTACGTCCTAAGCTGGTGGACCTAATACAGTACGTCCCTACTGGTGTAACCTACACAGTACGGATCCTAACCTGTATGTAACTGCAATCAGAGATCTAAATACAGTACAATCCTAACCTGTGTGATTCCCAATACGTTTAGGTCCCTACTGTACATCCTAACTGGTGTACGCTAATACGGTACGTCCTAACATGGTGTTAGGCCAACATAGGGCAAAACGTACGCGCTAACTGATGTAGCCAACACAGTACCTCCTAACAGGTGTACTCTGAATGCACGGTACGTCCTAACTGATGTAGCCACACCGGGACGTCCCGACCTAACTGGTGTAATCCAATACCGTACGTCCTAACTGGTGTACGGCAAACAGTAAATCCTAACTGTATGTACGCAATACAGTACGTCCTAATGGTGTACGCAAGCCGGTACGTCCTATGCAGACTGATTGTATCCACAGGGGGAGGGGACGTACGTCGCTAACTGTTGTCCCAATACAGTAGCTCCTAACTGGTGTACCAACACGGTACGTCCTATAGCTGTATGTACCCAACACGACGGTACGTCCTACACTGGTTTTATTAGCCCACACCGTACTGTCTCTGTCTGACTGGTGTACCACACAGTACGTCCTATACTGGTGTACCTAAACACAGTAGCGTCCTAACTGGTGTACCAATACGGTACGTCCTAACTGTTGTACCAACCCGGTACACGTCTACTGGTGTTACCTAACACGGTACGTCCTAACTTGGTGTACCGGCCAACAGACGTACTTCTCTAACTGGACACTGTGCACCAACTCAAACGTACGTGTCCTAACTGATGTACCATATACGGTACACGCTAACTGTGTACCAATACGTACTAACCTCGCTAACGGGTGTATCGATACGGTACATCCTATACGTGGTGTAGATCCAATTACGGTAGCATTAAATACTCCTAACTCGTTGTACAATACGGTACATTCGGCTAACTGTGTACCTAATATGGTAACGTCCAACTGTGTACCTAAATACCGGTATACGTTCCCAACTGTTGTACCAACACGGTACGTCCGTGCAACTGGTTAGGCAACAAGCGGTAACTCCATGTACTGATGTACCAATAACCGTAGGCATCCTAACTGTGTAGCGCAATACGTACGCTAAGCTTGTGTACCAATACAGTACTTCCTAACTGATGTAGGCGCACACGTTAACCTCCTTCAACTGATGTAGGCAATACAGTCCGTCCTAACTACTGGTGGTACCAAAGCACAGTACCGGTTCTAACTGGTAGCCAGATACATGTACGTCCTAACTGGTGTCCAATAGCTGGTACACTGCCTAACGATCTTGTACCACACAGTATCGTCCAAACTGATGTACCAATACAGTACGTGCCTAACTGGTGTACCAATTTACGGTAACTGTCCTAACTGGTGTACCAATTACTGTAGCGATTCTAACCCTGTTGTACGCAATACGGTACGTCCTAACTGCTGTATCGCAACACAGTAAAGTCTCACTGTGTGACGCATACAGTACGTCCCAACTGGTGTACCTAATACGGTACTCCCATACTGGTGTACTGTCAATACGGTAACTCCAACTGGTGTAGGCCTAATATCGGTGACGTTCCCAAACATGTTGTAAAAAAAACCAATACGGTACAGTCCGCAACTGGTGTACCAACACGGTAACGTCCCTATACTGATGTACCAACACGGCACGTCCCAACTGGTGTACCAACACGGGCACGTCGCGCTAACTGGTGTACCTAACACGGCACGTGCCCCAACTGGTGTACAACATCGCGACCGTTTCCGGTTCCACTGGTGTACCAACATGGGATACGGCACGTCCCAACTGGTGTACGCAACACGGCCACGTCCCAACTGGTGTACCAACACGTCACGTCTCAACTGTTGTAGCCTGAACACGGTGCACGTCCCATGGTGTACGTGCAACATCAGTCCCTTCCCAACGGTGTACCACAGGCACGTCCAACTTGTGTACTCACACTGGCACTCCCAACTGTTTTAGCTCAACATCGGCACTTCCGCAACTGGTGTACCATACACGGCCGTGCTCGCACTGTGTAGCTTGCATCACGGGCACGTCCTCAACTGTGTATCCAATCACGGCACGTCCAACTGGTGTACCAACCAAATCGCAGGCACGTCCCAACTGGTGTAGGCAAATACAGCCCGTTCCAACTGGTGTAATCAAACAGCCATTCCAACTGGTGTAGCAATAACAGCACGTCCCAACGGGTGTACCACTAGCAGCTACGTCGCAACTGGTGTACGCACACAGTACGTCCAACTGGTGTAGGTGCGTTGGCAACACGGCACTCCTAACTGTGTACCAATACAGTCACGTCAACTGGTGTACCACACGGCACGGCCAACTGGTGTAGCAACACGGGCCGTCCCACTGTGTACTGCAATACAGCACGTCCCTAACTGGTGTTATCAATACAGCAATTCGCCAACTGGTGTAGCAATAGCATGCACTTCCTAGACATTGTAGCAATACAGTACATTCAATACTGTACTGAATTGCTCACGCACCAAGTTAATGTACGTATTGCTACAACAGTTACTGTACTGTATTGCATCAGCAGTAGTGTACTGTATTGCTATCAACGCTGTTAAGGTCGCCTCTGTCCTGTTCCTGCCAACATCAGTCAGGCCCCTGTATATATGATTAGCAAGAATTTAAATGGCAGTGTAAGAGTTAAACTAGTGGTTTCTGCCCTCTGAGACAATGATTATAACGCGCTAGGCGCCCATTATGGAATCCTACGTTGTCTGATGTGACGAATTATCGTCAGGGCTAATATTAGGACTTTGATATAAACAAATGAAAACAAATACCAGATTCACAGTGGAGCTAGCAACTAAAATTAAACAAGAATTCATCCGAAAAAATCTACAACCGCCTCATATTTTCCATCTGGAGCCGTCAACGTTACTGCGCGGATTAAGGTTTTGGAATGGGAATTTCCTTTTATTATGGATCCAATTCCATTCCGCATATAGTAATCCCTTGTAACTGTTCCCATTCTGCGACCTGTGGCAGCTTTTCCTCATGTGTCTGTATACTGATATCATGTACATGCTAAGGGGCATATTTATAACAGGTTCGTTAACTTTTCGCGGAGACCGTTTTTCCAGGGCGGCCATTTACGGCATAAATCAGGGCGTTAACCCGCTCCGATAAACGGCCGCGAAAGTTAACGAGAGCAGTTAATTAACCTGATCGACGCCGATCCTTACCCGTTAGAAGTCGGCGTAGCTAGTTTTCGCTCGCTTAGTACGTCTGTTTTCCACTTCTTCGTGGGCCACCAATTGAAGGTAGGACGAGTCAGGCCGTATACTACCTCCGTGCGCCTCGCGGCGGGATGGGCAGGCAACCCTTCGGGTCTGGTTGTCTCCAACCCGCCCTCGGGAGACAACTACAGCGCCCACTTCCCGCCCACGTACCCTCCCGCGGCGGGCAGGGGCGGACTGCGTGTTTATTACCATAACTACAGTAATGTGTTTATTACCATAATTACAGTAATGTGTTTATTACCATAACTACAGTAATGTGTTTATTATCATAACTACAGTAATGTGTTTATTATCAGAACTACAGTAATGTGTTTATTACCATAATTACAGTAATGTGTTTATTATCATAACTACAGTAATGTGTTTATTACCATAATTACAGTAATGTGTTTATTACCATAACTACAGTAAGGTGTTTATTATCATAATTACAGTTGTGTGTTTAAATGTTTTACATTTGTTAATTATTTTGAATATCCTCCTTACTTACTGAAACATGCTTTGTTGAATATGTTGAGGATTACCTACCCTACTGGTGATCACATGGGTGCGTATCTGATGATGATGGAGCTGGATCCTTTTCAAGGGGTCTTGAAACAAAGTTTTTCATGACAGGTTTCCATTCTATGATTGAAAGGAAATGTGGTATTTATTTCTGCAGCGGTCCCCATGGAAGTGGAAGACGTTGCATTGTAAATTTCTCTTGGACCTTTGATTCTGATTCCAGGTGAGGAAGTTTCTAGAAAACTCTACAGCGTGTGTCACCAAGTTAGGAAGCAGCAATGCTGTGTTGTGACCCTGGAAACCATTAATTACATTCAATATACCGTTCATTCAATATACCGTTCATTCAATATACAGTTCATTCCCAAATCTCTACTGAGGGGACAGTCTGGGAACATAAAGTGAACTCTGTCCAATTCTCTATCAAGTAACAAACACAACAAAGCTAACCACAAGAGCTAGCACTCTGTCCCATTCCAACCACTACCACATACAGAACAAAGCTAGACACAAGAGCTAGCACTCTGTCCCATTCCAACCACTACCACATACAGAACAAAGCTAGACACAAGAGCTAGCACTCTGTCCCATTCCAA
>JAACNH010000069.1:162289-180879 GCA_019447015.1 Hymenochirus boettgeri
ACCACTACCACATACGAACAAAGCTAGACCAAGAGCTAGCTCTCTGTCCCATTCACCACTACCACATACCGACAAAGCTAGACACAAGGAGCTAGCACTCTGTCCCAATTCCAATCCACTACCACAACAGAACAAAGCTAACACAAGAGCTAGCACGCTGTCCCATTCCAACCACTACCACATACAAACAAAGCTAAACACCAAGAGCTAAGCACTCGGTCCCCATTCACCAACCACTACCACATACAGAACACAGCAAACACAAGACTAGCACTCTGTCCCCATTCCAACCACTACCACATACAGAACAAAGGCTGACACATAGCTAGCACTCTGTCCCATTCCAAACCACTACCCACCATCCAGACAAGCTAGACCAGAGCTAGCACTCTGTCCATTCCAAACACACCCCACGATACAGACCAGCTAGACACAAGAGCAGCGATCTGTCCCCATTCCAACCCACTACTACCCCATACAGAACACAGCTTAGACAACAAGAGCTAGCGCTCTGTCCATTCCAACCACTCACCACATACAGACCACAGCTAAACACAAGAGCCTAGCACTCTGTCCAATTCCAACCACTACACTACAGAACAAAGCAACACAGAATAGCACTCTGTCCCATTCCAACCACTACCACATCAGAACAAAGCTAAACAAACAACAAGGTAGCACTCTGTCCCATGTCCACCACTACCACATAACAGAACAAAGCCTAGACCCAAGAGCTAGCACCTGTCCCATTCCAATCACTACCCCCACTACAGAACAAGCTAAACACAAGAGCAGCACTCTGTCCCATTCCAACCACTAACCCACATACATAACACAAGCTAACACAAACTATCACTCTGTCCCATTCCAAACACTCCCACATACAGAACAAAGCTAAACACAAGAAGCTAGCACTCTGTCCCATTCCAACCACTACCACAGACAGAACAAGCTAACCCAAGAGCTAGCATCTGTCCCATTCCAACCACTACCCATACAGAACAACGCTAGACACAAGACTAGCCCGCTGTCCCATTCCAACCCTACCCCATACGAACAAGCTAAACCCAAGATCTAGCAACTCTGTCCCGATTCCCAACCACTAACGACATACAGACCGCACAGACACAAGCTAGCACTCTGTCCTTCCAACCCTACCACATACAGACCAAAGCTAGACACAAGAGCTAGCAACCTGTCCCATTCCAACCACTACCACATCCAGACTAAGCTAAACAAAGAGCTAGCACTCGTCCCATTCACCCACTACCACATACGAACAACGCTAAACACAAGAGCTAGACTCGTCCATTCCAAACACTACCACATACAGAACAAAGCAAACAACAAAGCTGCACTCTGTCCCATTCCAACCACTACCACATCAGAAAACACAGCTAGACACAAGAGCTAGCACTCTGTCCCATTCAACCACTACCACATACAGAACAAAGCTAAAACCACAAGAGCTAGCACTCTGTCCCATCCACCACTACCACACTACAGAACAAATCTACAACAACAAGAGCTAGCACTCTGGTCCCCATTCCAGCACTACCACATACAGAACAGCTAACCACAAGAGCTAGCACTCTGTCCCATTCCAACCACTACCACATACCAGACACAGCTCACCACAAGGAGCTAGCAACTCTGCTTCCCATTCCAACCACTACCACATACAGAACAAGCTGACACAAGAGCTATGCACTCTGTCCATTCCAACCACTACCACATACAGAAACAAAGCGAGAACACAAGAGCAGCACTCTGTCCCATTCCAACCCTACCCCACAGAACAAAGCTAACCACAAAGAGCTAGCACTCTGTCCCATTCCAACCACATACCACATCAGAACAAAGCTAACACACGAGCTAGCACTCTGTCCCATTCCTACCACTCCACATACAGAATAATCTAGCCCAAAGAGCTAGCACCCTGTCCCATCCAACCACTCTACCAAACATTACAGAACAAGCTAGACACACGAGCTAGCACTCTGTCCATATCCAACCACTACCACAAATACAGACAAAGCCTAGACACAAATCTAGCACTCTGTCCCATTTCCATCACTCCACATACAGAACAAGCTAGCACAGAGCTAACACTCTGTCCCATCCAATCACTCACTACCTCCATATAAGAAAAATCTAACACAGAGCTGCAAGAACTCTCTTCCCATTCCAAAGCCACTTACCACCATACAGAACAAGCTAAACAAAAGAGCTATCACTCTGCCCATTCCAACATCTACCACATACGAACAAAGCTAACCACAAGAGCTAAGCACTCTGTCCCATTCCAACCACTACACAACTCCAGACAAAGCTAAACACAAGAGCTAGCACTCTGTCCCTTCCCAACCACTACCACTCCAGAACAAGCAGACACAGAGCTTAGCACTCTGTCCCATTCCAACCACTACCACATACAGAACAAAGCTAACACAAGAGCTAGCACTCTGCCCATTCCAAACCACTACCACATACAGAACAAAGCTAAACACCAGATCGCCAGCACTCTGTCCCCATTCCAAACCGCTACCCCATACAGACAAAGCTAAACAACAATAGCTAGCACTGTCCCATTCCACCCACTACCACACACAGAACAAAGGCTCGACACAAGAGCTAGCACTCTGATCCCATTCCAACCACTAACCACATACAGAACAAAGCTAACCACAAGAGCTCGCACTCTGTCCCTCCAACCACTCCCGACATACAGAACAAAGCTAAACACAATAGCTATCACTCTGTCCCATCCCAACCACTTAACACATACAGAACAAAGCTAAACACAAGAGCTAGCACGCTGTCCCCATTCCAACCACTACCAATAACAGAACAAGCTAGACACCGAGCTACACTCTTTCCCATTCCAACCACTACCACAACAAACAAACTAACGCCAAGAGCTAAGCACTCTGTCCCCATTCCAACCCCTACCACATACAGAACACATCTAAACACAAGATCATAGCACTCGTCCCTTCCGACCACTACCACCCTACAGAACCAGAGCTAGACACAAGTAGCTAGCACTCTGTCCCATTCCAAACACTAACCACTACAGACAAAGCTAGACAACAAGGCGTAGCACTCTTCCCATTCCCTACAATACCACATCAGAACAAAGCTATACCAAACTCGCACTCTGGCCCATTCGCAACCACGACACATCCAGAACAAAGCTAGACACAAGAGCGAGCACCGTGTCCATTCCAACCCTACTACCACATAGCAGACAAAAAGCAAACCACAAGAGCTGCCTCTGTCCCCATTCCAAACCACTACCACATCCAGAACAATCAAACCAACAAGAGCTAGCACTCTAGTCCCATTCCACCACTAGACCACATGACAGAACAAGCTATCACAACAAGAGCTAGCACTCTGTCCCCATTCCGACCACTACCACATACAGAACAGCTACCCACACTAGCTAGCATCTGTCCCATTCCCAAACCGGACCCCAATACAGAACAAGCACACACAGGCTAGCCCTCTGCCCATTCCTACACTGGAGTCCACATCAGATAAGCTAGACAAAGAGCTACACTCTGTCCCCATTCCAACCACTACTCACCACATACAGAAGACATACGCTAGCACCAGAGCGAGCACTCCTGTCCCATTCCACCAACCACTACCACATACAGAACAAAGCTAGACCAATATCTAGCACTCTGTCCCATTCCCTCACTAACCACATACAGAACAAGCTGACACAAGAGCTAACACTCTGTCCCATTCCTCACTACCATATCCAAGAACAAGCTAACACAAGAGCGAGCACGCTGCCCCAATCCAACCACTCACATCCATAACAAAGTCAGACAAAAGAGCTACGCACTCTTTCCATTTCCAACCACTACCAACTACAGACCAAGCTAACCACAAGAGCGTAGCACTCTGTCCCATTCCCAACCACTACCACATACGACAAACTAAACACAACGAGCTAGCACTCTGTCCCTATTCCAACCCACTCCCACATACATAACACGCCTAGACACAAAGCTAGCACTCTGTACATTCCCCACTTACACATACAGAACAAAGCTAGACACAGAGCTAGCACTCTGTCCCATTCCAAGCCCACTACCACATACATAACAATGCTAAACACACAGCTGCACTCTGTCCCATTCAAACACTACACATACAGAACAAAGTAAACACAAGAGCGAGCAGCTCGTGTCCCATGTCCCCACCCACTACCACATATCAGAACAAATCTAGACACCGAGCTAGCACTCTGTCCCATTCCAACCACTACCACATACTAGAACAAGCTAACCACAAGATCTACACCTGTCCCACTCCACCCACCCTACCACATACAGACAAAGCTAAAACACAAGAGCTATCACTCTGTCCCATTCCAACCACTATACAATACGAACAAGCGCTAACCAACAAGAGCTAGCACTCGTTCCCCATTCCAACCACTACCACATATACCGAACAAGCTAGACACAAGATCTATCACTCTGTCCCATTCCCACCACACCACAGACAGAACAAAGCTAACCACAGAGCTAGCACTACTGTCCATTCCAACCACTACCACATACAGAAACAAAGCGACACAAGATCTGCACTCTTTCCCATTTTCCAACCACTGACCCATAATACAGAACAAAGCTAGACACAAGAGCTAGCACTCTGTCCCAGTGTTTTCCAAACAACTACCACATACATAAACAAAGCTAGACACAATACTGCACTCTGTCCCAGTTCCCACAATACCACATACAGAACAAACTGACACAATAGCTAGCACTCTTTCCCATTTCCAACCACTACCACATCATAACCAGCTAGACACAAGATCTCCACGCTGTCCCATTCCATACACCACATACAAACAAGCTAGACACAACGAGCTAGCCTCCATGTCCCATTCCAACCACTACCCACATACGCGAACAAGCTCGACACAAAGCGTAGCCTCTGTCCCCTTCCAATTCACACCACATACAAACAAAGCTGAACACAAGAGCTAGCACTCTGTCCCATTCCAATCACTACCACATACAGAACAAAGCTAAGACACAAGAGCTAGCCCTCTGTCCCTTCCACCCACTACCCCTACCGAACAAAGCTAGACACAAGCCTATCCCTCTGTCCCATTCCAATCCCTTACCACTACCAAACAGAAACCATACAAGAAAAAGCGGACACAGAGCAACACTCGTCCCATTCCTCCAATCACTACATATACAGAACAAAGCTAAACACAAGGGCTAGTCCTCTGCCCTGACCCCATTCCACCCACTATACCACATACAGCAACCACAGCTAGACAAAGAGCTAGCACTCTGTCCCATTTCACCACTACCCCATACAGAGAACCAAGCTAACCACAAGAGCTAGCACTCTGTCCCATTCCAACCACTACCACATACAGAACAAAGCTAAACACAAGACTAGCACCTGTCCCATTCCAACCATACACATACAAACAAAGCTAGACACAAGACTAGCACTCTGGCCCCCTTCTCATTTACTAATTAGTATGGGAGTATGGTCCTACACTGAGAAAATGGATCAGTCTAACACATTTTATGCACACATTGCGATCTGGCACAGTGCTGTTCTAGTGTTACAACACAACACGGAGATCTGACCATGGTACAGTGTTACCAAAAAACACACATTTGAGATCTTGGCACAGTTAGTGTGACAGTGTTACACACACCATTAAGATCTGGCACATTATGTTACACAGACATTGAAGATCGGATATCAGAGTGCTACGTGTTACCCACACAATTGAGATCTGACAGAGTGTTACAATGTTACACACACATCTAGATCTGGCCCAGTTAGCATTTCAGTGTTCCACACACATCTATATCTGGCACAGTTAGGGTTACAGTGTTACACACATCTAGATTTGGCACAGTTACCTATACTGTGTTACACACACATCTAGATCTGGCACAGTTAGCGTTACAGTGTTACACACACATCTACATCTGGCACAGTTAGCGTTACAGTGTTACACGCACATCTAGATAATAATCTCTCTGGCTGGCAAACAGTTAGCGTTACAAGTGTTACACACTCATTGAGATCTGGCACAGTTAGCATTTAAAGCATTACACCCCCATTTGTCCTGCCACGGTTATGGTTACAGTGTTACAAACACATTTTGAGTCTGTCCGTAGTGCGACGGTGTTACACACACATCTACAATCTGACAAACCGTTAGTGCAACGGGTGTTACAAAACACATTCTAGATCTGACCCGTGGTTAGTACTACAGTAGTTACACACACATTTAGATCTGACCATCTGAACCGTTAGGGCTCGTGTTACAAACCCATCTAAGATCTGACACAGTTAGTAACTACAGTTTTACACACATCTCATCTTGCACAAGTGTTTTGGTGGTTTACAACCCACCCATCTAGAACTGGCACAGTTAGTGCTACAGTGTTACACATCTAGATCTGGCACAGTGCTACAGTGTTACACACACATCTAGATCTGGCACAGTTTAGGCTAACAGTGTTACACAACACATCGAGATCTGCACAGTTAGTGCTACAGTGTTAGCCAACAACCACATCTATGATCTGGCACAGTTAGTGCTACAGTGTTTTACACACACTCTAGATCTGGTCACAGTTAGTGCTACATGTTACCACACATCGAGATAATCTGGCACAGTGTGACGGTGTTACACACAACATCTAGATCTGGCACAGTGTTACGTTTTACAGCACACTCTAGATCTGGCACAGTGTTACGGTGTTTACACCACCCACCTCGAGATCTGGCACAGTGTTACGGTGTTCAACACACATCGGATCTTGGGCAGCGTGTTACGGTGTTACACACACCACTAGATCTGGCACGTGTTACGGTGTTACCACCACATCTAGATCTGGCACAGGGGTTTTACGGTGTTTACGCACACGATCGAGGATTCTGGGCACAGTGTTACGGTGTTACAAACACATCTAATCTTAGGCACAGTGGTACGGTGTTACCCAATCTAGATCTGGCACATTGTTACGGTGTTACACCACATCTAGATCTGGCCAACGTGTTTACGGTGTTACACACAATCTACGATTCTGGCCCAGTGTTACGGTGTTACCCACACATCTAGATTCTGGCACAGTGTTACGGTGTTACCCCACAGACATCTAGATCGGGCACAGTGTTGCGAGTGTTTCCAACACAACATCTAGATCTGGCACATTTACGGTGTTACAACATATCACATCAGATCTGGCACAGGTTTTACGGTGTTATCAACCACCACATCTCGATCTGGCACAGTGTTACGGTGTTACACACACATCTAGATCTGGCACAGTGTTTTACGACGGTGGTACACACACATCAAATCGGCCAGGTGTTACGGTGTTTCCCCACACTCTAGATTGGGCACAGTGTTACGGTGTTACAACACACATCTGATCTTGCACGTTGGTTACGGTGTTACACACACTCCTAGAAATCTGACACGGTTTAGTGTTACATTACCCGGTTGGATCTTCAGGGAAGAGTTTAAGGAATGCCATGTGGACCCAGGGGCTGTATTAATATGTTATATTAATCGGATCAGGGACATTCTTAAATGCTCTGAATTTAACCACCCGCACATATCCGGTGGTTTCAGTTGCCCTTGGGCAATTTCCTGCCCCCTCCTACCGTTGTGTGATTTTTTAATCTGGAGGGAGGCCTTGAAATACAAGCAGGGCTATTCTGTTTGTGTGTGTGTGTGGTGTGTCCCAGACCATTGGGAGATCTGATTGGAACATCTGGGTTTGACGTGTACCCTATCACAACTTTGTGGGCAGGGGTTTGTAATGAGTTTAAGGAAACAACAAGGCAGCTCTTATGTATCTTTTCCAGATCATACTTGTCCTGTGTTCCCATGTTAATGTATGTGATAATAATAATATTGGTTATCTATCTGTTTAAAACTGGGTCCTTTAAAAGGTCTCATACTAAGGAAGTTTGGAGCTTCCTTTCCCTACCTCCAGTTTCTCTTTTCACAGCTAGAACCCAGCTTCCCAAATGCAGCTCCTTGCAGACATAGGGAACAGTTGGGATTCCAACAACCGCCATAAAGTGAGCGTAAACCAATATCAAATACCACTGTCTGTATTGTCTGGACTCTATGGGGCCACCCATACAGATACCACAGGTTGCGGGAGTGGGGCTGTAGCCGACTTGACGCAACCTTTAATAATACATAATAATAGTGAATACTAATAATATAATCATAGGGAATAATAAGGAATAATAATAATATAGGGCTAATAATAATAGGGCTAGTAATACTAGGGAATAATAATAGGGATCATACGACTAATAATCATACTATGGATAATCAGGAATAAATAATAATGAATCATACTACATACTCATCTGGCCTCCTCCTCTAGGGCCTCATCTCGGGCATCCTCCGGACTACCCTCAATAATAGTAATAGGGACTAATCAGGAACTAATCCTCCTCTGGCTACTACCCAGGGCCCTCCTTACCCTCGGGAGGCGCCTTATCTGGCCTTCTCATCCTCGCCCTCATCCTCGGGCCTGCTTCCTACGGGCCTGCTCCTCGGGCCATGCTCCTCCTCGGGCCTTCTCCTACGGGGCCTGCTCCTCCTGCCTCCTCATCCCGACTGCTCACTCTGGCCTCTCCTCCCTCGGGACTCATCTCCTACGGGCCTCCTACCATCCAGGCGCCTGCTCATCGGGCTTCTCTCGTGCCTGCTCCATCTGGCCTGCTACCGTCCTCGGGCCCTTCTCCTCGGGCTGCCTCTCTGGCCTCCTCCTCCCGCTGCCTGCTCCTCTGGCCCTCCTCCTCCTCACGGGCCTCATCCTCGGGCCTGCCTCCTGGGCCTTCTCCTCGGGCCTGCTCCTCTGGCTGCTCCATCCTCTGGCCTGCTCCTCTGGCCTCTCCTCCTCGGGCCTCCTCCTCGGGCCTCCTCCCCTCGGCCCGCCTCCCGTGCCTCCTGCTCCTCGTAGCCTCCTCTCCTCGGGCCTGCCTCCTCCCCCTCCGTGCCTCCTCCGGCCTCCTCCCGGGCACTGGCCTGCTCCTCCCCTCGTCCCCGTCGTCCTTGCGGTTCTCCGCCTTCGTCTCCGTCCCCCCCTCGCCCCTTTTTTTTTTTTGTTTTTTTCCCCTCCACCTCGCCTTTTGTCCCGCGAGCCTGCACCCCCCCCCCCGCTCCCACCCGGGGGGCCCTTCCTTCCTGCCTCCCCACCGGCCCTCGGCCCGAATTCCCTGGCTCCCCCCGCTCTCACTGCCTTCCTCCCTCCTTCTCCCTCTTTTTCGTTTTTAGCCCCCTTCCTCCCGGCCTTTTTTCCAGTTCTTCCCTGCCTTGCCCTTCCCCCCCCCCCTCTCCCTGCTGGAAGACGGTTCCACATTTCATCATCCTTCACCGTTCTCACTGTACAGAAACCTCTCCTAACCTGAGAATGGAATTCTTTTCTTCTTTCCAACCTTAAAGATGTCCACGAGGCCCTCTGATATGACCTATTAGTGACAATGCCCAAGATTTTCACTGTATGGGCCATTATATATTTTGTATAGGTTATCCATGTCCCCCTACGGCACCGCCGCTTCTTTCTCCAATGTACACAGAACAGCCCTAACTTGTCTAATCCTGCCTGCCATATTCAAGCCCTCCATTCCCCTTATTAATTTAGTTGCCCTTCTCTGAACTGCCTAATTTCCCAAAGAGTCCCTTTTGTATAAAGGGATTCCAAAACTGCACCGCATATTCCAAATGAGGCTTACCATGCCTTGTAAAGAGGGAGAATAATATCTTTCTCTCTTGAGTCTCCATCCCCTTTTTATCCAAGACAATATCTTGCTAGGCTCTCGCTGGTGCTTACCCACAATGGCATTGTTTGCTATAGCTAAGTCTGTTACTACCAGACCCCCCAATCTTTTTCCATTTCAGATCCACTTTAACACAGAGTTATTTACATGATGTAGGGGGCACCGGGATTATTAAAATCCAAATGCATCCCTTACTTTAATCAACATTGAATCTCACATCTGGCCATTCTGCCCTTTGCCCATTGTGATAATCTATCTAGGTCTGCTTGCCAGCACTTGCAGCATCATGGAAGTTTCAAAGCTCTGCATAGTTTAGTTCATCGCAGAACACGAGACCTTGCTCTCAATAGCCCCCTTCTAATTCCAGTTATAAACAATTAACAGAAGCGGCCCCATTACAGAACCCTGAGGACTCCGCTTAGACTTTAGCCCACATTAGATGTAGTTCCCTTAACCACCACTCTCTGTTTGCGATCCCAACTAACCAGTCTCTATCCCTGAACAAATGTTTTCTTCAAGGCCAACAGTCCCTCAGTTTTTATACATTCGTCGCCTATGTGGCCACAGTATCAAAGCCTTTTGCAAAAATCCAATATAACCACATCCATAATGGGAATATAATAGTAATGATAATAATAAGGAAAATAACAGTGAATAATTATAATAGGAATGATAATATGAAGGAAATGATAATATTGCCTTCTCCTACCGCGGGGACTCTTCTCGGGACCTGCTCCTCGCTCCTGCTACTCCTCGGTCTACCACTCCTCGGGCCTCTTCCATTCCTCGGCATCACTCCTCCTCGCGGCCTCTTCTTCATCGGGCCTCCCCTCCTCATTCGGCCCTCATGCTGCTCGGGGGGGCCCTCCTCATCTCGGAGCCTTTATTCTGGGCCTCCTCCTCCTCGGGCCTCTTCCTCTCCTAGGGCCTGCCTCTACCCATAGGAGCTCTTCTTCCTCGGGCTCCTCCCCGGCCTCCTGATCCTCGGGCCTCTTCTGCCTACGGCTCCCTACATCCTCGGCCTATTCTTCATCGGGCCTCCCTGCTCCTGGGCCTCTTCTCCTGAGTCCTCCTCTCTCAGGGCCTCTTCTTCCTACGGGCCTCTCCCGCCTCCTGCTCCTTCGGGCCTCTTGTTCCTCGAGGCACTCCTGCCTACTCGGAGCCTCTTCTTCCTCGGGGCCTCCTCCTCCTCGGGCCTCTTCTTCCTCGGCCTCCTCCCGCCTCCTGCTCCTCGGGCCTCTTCTTCCCTCGGCATCCCTGCATTCCTCGGGCCTCTTCTTACTCGGGCTCTTCTTCCTCGGGCCTTCCCCGGCACCCCTCCTGCTCCTCGGGCCTCTTCTTCCTCAGGACTCCTCCTCCTCGGGAATCTGCTTCCTCGGGCCTACCTCCCCGGGGACTCCTCTCCTCGGGCCTCTTCTTCCTGGGCCTCCTCCTCCTCCTTGGCTTCTTCCTTCCTCGGGCCTCCTCCCGGCCTCCTTCTCCTCTGGCCCTCTTCTTCCTCGGGCCCTTCTTCCTCGGTCCCTCTCCCGGCCTCTGCCCTCGGCCTCCTTCTTCCTCGGGCCTCCTACTCCTCCTCGGGTTTCTTCTTCCTCGGGCCTCCTCCGGCCTCCTGCTCCTCTGGCCTCTTCTTCCTCGGAGCCTCCTCCTCCTCGGGCCTCTTCTTCCTCGGGCCTCCTCCCGGCCTCCTGCTCCTCGGGCCTACTTTATGGCTCTCCTGCTCCCGGGCATCTCGTTCCTCGGGCCTCTCTTCGGGCCTCATTATCCCGGGCCTCCTCCTCCTGGGCCTCTTCTTCCTCGGGGCCTCCAATCCTCCTCGGGCCTCTTCTTCCTCGAGTCCTCATCCATCCCGGGACTCTTCTTCCTCGGAGATATACCATGGAATAATGATAATAGGGAATGTACAGGGATCCTGCTAGGAATTGTCAGTAAATAACAGGAAGGACGGACGTGTCAGATCTGAGGTTCAGTTCAGAATTTGGATGAAACCCAGAATAACATTTTTTTTTAAAACAAAAACTTAAATGTTCTCGTCCGCCCTCTCTCTGGGCGCAGAGAAATGTTTTCCTGTTTCATCCTGTCCAATCCCTGGACTGAAAGGGCAACTAAACCAGAATGGATTGTACAACCCTAACTGCCAGATCTCTGTAACTGTCACCTGTGAAATCAGCAGTGAGACGATAACCCAGCCCTGGTTATTATTACATATGATGCATTTCCATAGTTCATAATATCAGGTGCCCATCACAGCTGGACAATGTGTCAATCATCTATCTATCTATCTACACATCTATCTATCTATCTATCTATCTATCTATCTATCATCTATCTATCCTCTAGCTATCTATCTACTCATCTAATCTATCTATCTATCAATCTATCTATCTTCATCTATCTAACTCTCTCTATCTATCTATCTACTATCATCTATCTATCATCTAGCTATCTTCTATCATTCTATCTATCTATCTATCAAATCTATCTATCACTATCTATATATCATCTATCTATCTGTCTATTATCTATCTAGAGATCTATCTATCATCCCCCTTAAAAATCTATCTATCTCATATCTATCTATCATCTATCCTATCTATCATCTATGTAATCTATCTATCTAGTCTATCTATCTTCTATCTATCTACATCTATCTATCATCTATCTATCTATCTACTCATCATCTATGTCTCTTCTATCAATCTATCTTCTGTCTATTATCTATCTTCTATACTATCGTCCTATTCTCTATCTATCGTCTATCTATCTTCTAATCTATCGATCTTCTCTATCTATCATCTATCATCTATCTCTCTATCTACTATCCTATCTATCTCATCTATCTACTCTATCTTCTCATCCTATCTATCTATCACATCTATCTATCATCGAGCTAATCTTATCTCTCTCATTATCATCTATCATCTATCTTCGATCTATCATCTATCACTCTATCGATCATCTATCTATCTTCAGCTATCTATCTGTCTATTATCTATCTATATATCTATCATCTTCTATCTATTACACTATCTATCTATCTACATACTATCTATCATCTATCTATCTATCCCCCAAATCTATGTATCTATCTATCTATCTATCTTCTGTCTATCTATCTATCTATCTATCTGTCTATCTATCTATCTCTATCTTCGATCTGTCCAGCTATCTATCTATCTATCTAACATCTCTCTATCTCTCTATCTATCTATCTATCTATCCTATCTATCTATCATACTATCTATCTATCTATCTATCATCTATGTATCTATCTTCTCATCTTCTGTCTATTATCTATCTGTCTATTAATCTACTGTCTATTATCTATCTTATCATCTCTCTTCTAAGTCATCTCTCTACTATCTCTATCTATCTGATCTATCTATCATCATCTATCTATCTGATCTATCTATCATCTTCCATTATCTACATTCTATCTATATCTATCTCTCCCTCCTCTCTCTCATCTATCTATCTATCTATCTATCTATCTATCTATCTATCTACTAGCTCTCTATCTATCTATCTATATCTATCTATCTATCCTCTCTATCTATTTTCCACTCTATCTATCTTCTATCTATCTATCATCTATCTATCATCTATCATCTATCTACTATCATCTATCTATCATCTATCTTCTATCATCTATATCTATCTATCTCAGCTTCTATCTATCTATCTATCTATCTATCTAATCTATATATATCTAATCTATCTATCCTTCTTCTATCTATCTCTCTATCTATCATCTATCTATCTATCTATCTATCTATCATACCCCCAACCCTTACAGTTTCTCCATGACGGACCCGGTTTAAAGGGTCGCCCCAGGAAATATATATATATTTCAATTATTTCAATATGGTAATTGGCTTATCCTTCTGATTGGCGTTTGCAGTGTATAGAGATGAAGTTCAGCCTGATCAGCAAACCACAGTGTAAGTAAACTCCCTAGATTCCTTATCAGAGGAGGCATTTAATTGGAGTGTACTATAAAATATCCTGAAAGGGCCTATTGTGCCATTTACATGATTCTGTCCTGTGGTCCAGCAGGGAAACCTTCCTGTTCCAGTGAATGGATCTCTCAGTACGGATACTCCCTGGCACACGTCCAACGTCTGGCTAAAATAACCGCAGACAACGATCGTTTCCTTTGGGGGGGGGTGATTATTTTTAGTGCTCGCAGAGAGAAATGGTCTTTCACTTTCATTTTTACTACTCCTGGAAACCAGCAAGGATCATGATGGAACACAGAACCTTGTTTTATATAAGAAGAACATTTTTGTGTTTCATAGTAATATGGGGGATTCTATTGAGAAATGTTCTAATTGCCTGTGGCATTGGGGGCACATAGCGGGGCCTAATCTAATTCTATTCAAATGGGGGATTTCAAAATAAAATTCACCGATTTTATTATGTTCTTAGGAGCCGTAGGGAGCCCATCTCCCCATCAAAGTCCCTCGATCTGCAGGATTTAACAATTATCATGTATAATTTCAATACCAATTACCATATACAGTGGGTGATAACCATTACATATACAGTGGTGTATACCGTTACCATATACATGGTGATACCCGTTACCATATACAGTGGTGATACCATTAACCATATACAGTGGTGATACCATTACCATATCCTGGTGATACATTACCATATCATGGTGATACCTTACAACCGTGGTGATACCATACCATATACAGTGGTGATACCATTACCATAGTACCATTACCATATAACAGTGGTGATACCATTACCATATAACAGTGGTGATATAACCATCGTACCATATACGGTGGTGATACCATTACCCTATACAGTGGTGATACCATTACCATATCCTTACCATATACAGTTGTGATAACCATACATATACAGTGGGTGATACCTTACCATATAAGTGGTTGATACCATTACCATATACAAGTGGTGATACCATTAACCATATACAGTGGTTATACCATACCATATACAGTGGTGATACCATTCCCATATACAGTGTTGATGAACCAATTCCCATATACCAGTGGTAACCATTACCATATACATGGTGATCCCATTAACATATACAGTTGTGATACACCATTACCATATACAGTGGTATACCATTACCATATACCATTACCATAATACAGGGTGCTAACCATTACCCATATACAGTGGGTGATCCCATTACCATAACAGTGGTAATTACCATTACCAATACAGTGGTTATTACCTTCCCATATACATTGTGATACCATTACCATATACAAGTAGGTGAATACCATTACCATCATACAGTGGTATACCATTACCAATACAGTGGTGATACCATACCATATCAGTGGTGATACCATTACCATATACAGTAGTGATACCCTTACCATATACATGGTGATACCATTACCATATACAGTGGTGATACCATTAGCCAGATACCATACCATATACAGTGGTGATAACCATTACCAATACAGTGGTGATACATTACAATATACAGTGGTGATACCATTACCATATATAGTGGTGATATACCATTACCATATACAGTGTGATAACCATTAACCATATACAGTGGTGATACCATTAACCATATACAACAGTGGTGATACCATTTACCATATACAGTGGTGATACCATTACCATATACGTGGTGATACCATTACCAATATACAGTGGTGGAATACCATTCCATATACAGTGGTGCATACCATTTCCATACATTACCATATATATGGTGATACAATGTTCCATACAATTACCATTTATAGTTGTTATTTACAAGTTTCCATACAATTACCATACATGTGGTGATACCATTACAATATATAGTGTGTGATACCATTACCATATACAGTGTGATACCATTACCATATAATAGTGGTGATACCTTACCATATTATTGGTGATACCATTACCCTATAAGTGGTGATACCATTAACATATATATTGTTGAACCATTACCATATACATTGGGTAGACATTACCATATACAGTGGGATACCATCCATATCTAATGGGTGATAACCAATTTTCCAACCAATTACCATATATAGTGCTGATACATTACCAATATATAGTGGTGATAACTATTTCCCATACAATTACCATATTGTGTATACCAGTACCATATATAGTGGTGAATACCATTTCCATACATTTAAACCATATATAGTGGTGTACCATTACAATAAAGTGTGTGATGACCATTACCACATACAGTGGTGATACCATTACATATAAAGTGGCGGTGTACCATTACCATGTCATAGTGGTGATACAATTTCCATATCACTTACCATATATAGTGGTGATACATTAACCATATATAGTGTGATCCAATTTCGCATACAATTCCATATATATTGTTGATACCATTACAATTATATAGTGGTTATAACATTCCATATATAGTGTGATACCATTACCATATCTAGTGGTGATACCATTACATATAAGTGGTGATACCATTAACCATATACGTGTTGATACACATTACCATATACAGTTGTGATCACCATTACTAATATACATGGTGATCCATTACCATATTAGTGGTGATACAATTTTTCCATACATTACCATATATAGTGGTGATACCATTACCATATATGTGTGCATCCCATTACCCTATACGAGTGTGATCATTACCATATAGAGTGGGGATACAATTCCATACAAATTACCATATATAGTTGTGATCACCATTACCATATATAGTGGTGATAACCAATTCCATGTATAGTGGTGATCCTTTCCATACAATTACATATATAGTTGGTGAACTATTATACCATATATAGTGGTGATTACTATTTCCATACAATTAACCATAATATAGTGTGATAACCATTACCAATATAGTGGTGATACAATTTCCATACAATTACCATATATAGTGGTGATACCATACCATATATTTGCGGTAATACAATTTCAAAACAATTACCATTACGGTGGTGATACCATTACCATAATATGTGGCTCACAAAAACACCATTACCATATACAGTGGTGATACCATTACCTATATATCTCATTGTAATTACCATTACCATAATATAGTTGGTTGATACCTCATTACCATAGATCCTGGTGATACCATTACCATATACAGTGGTGAAACCATTCATATATATAGTTGGTGATACCATTTTACCATATATATGGTGATACCATTACCATATATAATAGTGGTGATGCCTTTTCCCGTATACATTGGGATCACCCATTACTCATATATATTGGTGATACATTTCCATACAATACCATAGTATGTTGTGATACCATTAACCATATATAGGCGGTGATACATTTTCCCATACAATACCATAAAGTGGTATACCATTACCATATATAGCGGTGATACATTTCCATACATTACCAATAGGTGGTGATAGCCATTACCATATATAGTGGTCACACCATTACCATATACAGTGTGATACCTTAACCATATATAGTGGTGATAGCCATTACCATATAGGGTGATCAATTACATATATAGTGGTGACACCATTTTCCATATCATATAGTGGTTATACCATTAACCATATCTAGTGTCAAAACTAGTACCATATATAGTAGTTATACCATTATCATGTAGAATTGTGATACCATTACCTATATATAGAGGTGATACAATTACCATTTATAGTGGTGACTCTATTACTATATATAGTGTTTATACTATTACCATATATAGTGGTTACACTATCACCATATATAGTGGTAATACAATTACCATATATATTGGTGACATCATTACCATATATAGCGGTGTTACCATTACCGTATATAATAGTGATATCTTTTCCCTATAGTGGTGATACAATTACCATATATAGTGGTGATAACACCTATGTAGTGGTGATATCATTACCCATGTATAGCGGTGATACCATTAACCATATATAGTATTGGATATAATTTCCCTAGAGTGGTGGTACATTAACCATATATAGTAGGATACCATTCCATGTAAGTAGTGATCTATGTCGCCTATATTGGTGGTACCATTTACCATATATGTAGTGATACCATTACCATGTATATGTGATAGAATTTCCCTATAGTGTTATACCTTACCTATATATTGGTGATACCATTATTAAATATATAGTGATATAATTACACAATATAGCGGTGAATCCATTACCATAGATATGGAGATACATTACATATATAAATAGTTATATAATTACCCTATATCGCGGTGATACCATATTATATATAGTAGTGATATAATTACCATATATAGCGGTGATACCATTACCAAGATAGTGGAGATACATGACCATATATAGATCGTTATATAATTACCATATATCGGTGATCCCATTACCATAGATAGTGGAGATACATTACCATATATATAGTTGCATTCCAACCACTACCACATACAGAACAAAGCTAACCACAAGAGCTAGCACTCTGTCCCATTCCAACCACTACCACATACAGAACAAAGCTAAACACAAGAGCTAGCACTCTGTCCCATTCCAACCACTACCACATACAGAACAAAGCTAGACACAAGAGCTAGCACTCTGTCCCCTTCCATTTAATAATTAGTATGGTAGTATGGTCCTACACTGAGAAAATGGATCAGTCTAACACATTTTAGGCACACATTGAGATCTGGCACAGTTAGCGTTATAGTGTTACACAAACACTGAGATCTGACAATGGTACAGTGTTACACACACATTGAGATCTGGCACAGTTAGTGTTACAGTGTTACACACATTAAGATCTGGCACAATTATGTTACACAGACATTGAGATCT
>JAACNH010000069.1:182155-310468 GCA_019447015.1 Hymenochirus boettgeri
GTAAAGGGGCTAATACACAGAGGGTTAAAATGCACAGGGGTATAATACACAGAGGGAAAAATTCACAGTGGGGTATAATACACAGAGGGTAAAAGTCACAGGGGTATAATACTAGAGTTAAAATAAGATGGTGAACCCAAAGCTAAATACAAAGGGTATAATAAATAGAGGTAATACATAAATAGATATAGAAATAGAGGGTATAATAAATAAGGGTAGTAATACATAAAGGGATAATACACAGAGGGTAAAATGCACAGGGGGTATAATCACAGCAGGGTAAAATGCACAGGGGGTATAATACACAGAGGGTAAATTGCACAGGGGGTATATACATAGAGTTAAAATAAAGAGGTGGTGTAACACACAAAGGCTAAATACAAAGGGGAAACACATGTGGGTATAATACATGGGGGGTAAAATACATAGTAGAAGTATAATACACAGGGTTACTCAATAAAAAGTGTTTTGGTTAAAATGGACAAATGTTGCCCTAACCAATCAGATGTTTAAATGTTAAATAAGATCTGATTAATTGGGGCACAATTAGCACCATTTTAACGATAAGAACTTTTATTGAACCCCTGAGAGGGTATAAGACAAGAGGGGTATAATAAATAGAGGGTAAATACATAGAGGTATAATACATAGAGGTATAACCATGAGGGTATAATACATAGAGGGTAATACATAGAGGGTATAATCATAGAGGTTATAATAATAGAGGGAAATATTTAGAGGGTATAATCCATAGAGGGTATAATCCATAGAGGGTTATACATCCATAGAGGGTATAATACATAGGGTATAATCCATAGAGGGTATAATCCATAGAGGGTATAATAACATAGAGGTATAATACATAGAGGGTATAATACATAGAGGGTTATATACTAGAGGGTATAATATATAGAGGGTTTATAATATAATAGAGGTATAATCCATAGAGGGTATAATCCATAGGGGTATATAATACATAGAGTGTAGATAACCATAGAGGGTATAATCATAGAGGGGTATAATCTCCTAAGAGAGGGTATAATACATAGAGGGTATAATCCATAGAGGGACAGAGCTGGGGTGTGTCAGGGCCTGGCCTCAAGGCTGTGGGAGGCACGGGCCCCGTTGTTATGCTCCCGGTTTAGAGACATAGAGGGTAAAAATACATAGAGGTATTAATCATAGGGGTATAATACATACAGGGTATAATATAGAGGGGGTATTATACTTCGGTGTATAAAACATAGAGGGTATATATAGATGGGGGGGTTATTATATTGGTGGTATAATCGAGAGGGTATCATACATAGGGGTCTATACAGAGTGGGTTAATTCTACTTGTGGTATAATACATAGAGGGTATACTATACAGGTATAATACATACGAAATATAATAAATAGAGATTATATACACAGGGTTTAATACATAGAGGGTATAATACATAATGGGTTACTACATTCAGGGTACAATACATACGGGTTATAATACATCGGGTATAATACATTACTGGGTATAATAATACGGGGAATAATGACTAGACGGGGATAAATACATAGGGGTTGGGATAAACAATCATTTATAATACATAAGGTCATACCTCGAAGGTAATACATACTGGGCATAATACATAGAGGGTATAAACATAGAGGGATATATACATCCGGGATAATACATAGAGGGGTTTATACATAGAGGGTATAATACATACAGGGTATAATACAACTGGGTCTAATACGTGAGTTTAGGGGTATAATACATACTGGTTATAATATGTAAGGGTAATAAACATATTGGGTTATAATACATCGGGGTTTATAATTACATACGGGTATAATACATAAGGGTATAATACATACAGGGTTATAATAAATATGGGATATACATACGGGTGTATATACATACGGGGTATAATACATAGCGGGTATAATACATACAGGGGTATACTACATGGAGGGTATAATAAAATACGGGGTATCATACATAGCGGGTATAATAATGCCGGGTAATAATACATACAGGTATATACATATGGGTTTAATACATAGGGGTATAATTCATAGAGGGAAAATAAATAGAGGATATTATAATCAAGGTGGTATAATACAGGATTATAAAAATAGGGACATAATAATATCGAGGGAAAAATACATCTAGGGGTATAATACATAGAGGGTATAGTACATTAAAAAGTGTTATATATCTAGTGGTTAGATATAACATAGGGGTATAATACATAACCGGGTATAATACAGGTAAATAAAGAGGTTAATGTGTTAATATATAGATGGTTTATAATACCTAGGGGTAGAATACTAGAGGGTTATAATACAAAAGGTGTTTATATATAGATGGTATAATACATAGGGGTATAAACATAGAGGGTATAATACATAAAAGGTGTTATATATCGTAGGTAGTAATACATCCATGGGGTATAATACATAGAGGGTTATAGATACATAAAGGTGTTATAATAGATGGTGTAATACATAGGGGATATACATAGGGTTATATTACTAAAAGGTGTTATATATAGATGGTATAATACATAGGGGTATAATACATTAGAGGGTTAATACATAAAGGTTATATATAGAGGGTATAATACATAGGGGTACAATACATAGGGGTATTATAATAAAGGTTATTAGTATATATAGGCGTATAATACATAGGGGTACAATACCATAGGGGGATTATAAATAAAGGTATTATATAGGCGGTATAATACATAGGGGTATAATACATAGGGGGTATATAAATAAAGGTATTATATATAGCGGTATAATAAATGAGGGTGGTATAATACATGGAGGGTATATAAATCAAATATATATATAGGCGGGTATAATACATAGGGGTATAATACATAGGGGTTATTATAAATAAAGGTATTATAATAGCGGTATAAACATATGGGTAAATACATGGGGGTATTATAAATAAAAGTATTATATATAGAGGGTATCAATACATAGGGGGAATTATAAATAAAGGTATAATATAGGCGGTATATAATAGGGGTATATATATAAAAAGTATATAATAGTATTAATACAGGGGTATAATACATAGGGGGTATTATGGTATTAAATAGGTATTATATATAGGCGGTATAATACATAGGGGTATAATACATAGGGGGTATTATAAATAAAGGTATTATATATAGGCGGTATAATACATAGGGGTATAATACATAGGGGGTATTATAAATAAAGGTATTATATATAGGCGGTATAATACATAGGGGTTATAATACATAGGGGGTGTTTTGATTATAATAAAGGATTATATATAGGGGTTATATACATAGGGGTATAATAAATAGGGGGTATTATAAATAAGTATTTATATAGGCGTATAATACTAGGGGTATAATACATAGGGGGTATAAATAAAAGGTATTATATATAGGCGGTATAACTAGGGGTATAATACATAGGGGGTATTATAAATAAAGGTATGATATATGGCGGTAATACATAGGGGCTGGCGGATAATACATAGGGGTTATAAAGTACTTTAATAGAACGGGGTATACTATAAATAAAGGTATTAGATATAGGCGGTATAATCATAGGGGTGCAGCATAAAATGTATTAAATAGAACACAGTTATAATTGTTTACTCCAGGCAATGTTTTTCACTCCCTTTATCAAGCCCAACAAAATGATGTGATACACAATACAATCTACCGCATTTAGTACATTGAGAGTAACGCCCACTAGTCACATGACCTAGTCACTACATTAAAGGGGAAGTTAATACATTTTAAGAAAAAAAGAGCAGTATTTTTCCATCTCAATGACCTAACCTGCCATTCAGCATGTTGTCGTGCATCACTATCTGTATTTGTATATATGTATCTTTAAAAGATCATGTTGACTAGGTCATGTGACCTCACTGGTGTTAATCGCTGTTGATTGCATGTGTATCACATGGTTTGTTGAGGCTTAATAGTAGATAGTCCCAGCTCAATGTAACTGTTCCATTAAATACATTAAACGTGACTAGCAAGGCCAGCAATGTGTGTAGGTTTTAAGCATGTAGAACTGGCAATGAAAGCAAATGACCATAAAATCCCCATTGAGCGCCAGTAGAAAGTCTGACTCGTACATTAAAACTTTCATCAAAAGCCTGACTTTCCTTCTATGATCAGGACTGGGTCAAGAGAAGGTCAAGACCAGAGCTAAAGCCTCTGGTCTTTAGCTTCATGATAAGATTAATGGGACAATATGTTGTTAATTAAAACATTAAGGGGAAGAGAATCTCCTGGACCAGGAAACACTGGGAATTCCAAATAAAACACTGTAAAGACCTAGAACGATGAGTATCAGCAAACACAACCATGTCCCTTGTTTGTCTACTCAAAGAGATTGTCAGGGCCATGTGGTCTCTAGATAACCAATAGGGTTAGATTTCTCCTCCTAATAAGAAAGTCTGTTGAGCCTACTCATGCAAATGTTTAAATGAAAACCACATGAATAGGATATAGTTAATGGTATTACCACTATCTATGGTAATTGATAAAGCTTATATATGGTATGTATCTCCACTATCTATGTAATGGTATTACCACTATCTATGGTAATTAATAACATTATATATATGGTAATGTATCTCCACTATCTATGGTATGGTATACCACTATCTATGTGTAATGGATTCACCGCTATATATGGTAATTATATCACTACTATATTAATACTGGTATCTCCACTATATATGGTAATGGTATCACCGCTATATATGGTAATTATATAACTATTATATATGGTAATGTATCTCCACTATCTATGGTAATGGATTCACCGCTATATATGGTAATTATATCACTACTATATATAATACTGGTATCACCGCTATATATGGTAATTATAAACATTTATTATGGTAATGTATCTCCACTATCTATGGTGAATGGTCCACACGCTATATATGGTAATTATATACTACTATATATAATACTGGTATACCGCTATATATGGTAATTATATAACTATTATATATGGTAATGTATCTCCACTATCTATGGTAATGGTATCACCGTATATATGGTAATTAGATATCACTACTAGATAGAATAACTGGTATCACCGCTATATATGGTAATATATATTAACTATTATATATGGTAATGTATCTCCACTATCTATGGTAAGGATCACCGCTATATATGGTAATATATAAACATTATATATAATACTGGTATCCACCGCTATATATGGTAATTATATAACTATTATATATGGTAATGTATCTCCACATCTATGGTAATGGTATCACCGCTATATATGGTAATTATATCACTACTATATAGTAATTACTGGTATCACCGCATATATGGTAATTTATATTAAATAATTATATATGGTTAATGTATCTCCACTATCTAGGGTAATGGATTCACCGCTATATATGGTTAATTAGGTATCACTACTATATATAATACTGGTATCACCGCGTATATATGGTAATTATATACTATATATTTGGTAAATGTATCTCCACTATCTATGGTAATGGATTCACCGCTATATATGGTAATTATATCACTACTATATATAATACTGGTATCACCGCTACATATGGTAATTATAACTTTATATTGGTATGTATCTCCACTATCTATGGTAATGTATCACCGCTATAATGGTAATTATATCACTACTATATATATACTGGTATCACCAATATCTAGTGGTAATGGTATCACCGCTATATATGGTAATTATCACTACTATATATATACTGGTATCACCACTATCTATGGTAATGGTATCAAGCGCTATATATTGTAATTATCTCACTACTATATAAATACTGGTATCACCGCTATATATGGTAATGTATCACCACGATATGTTGTAATGGTATACCACTATCTATGGAATATCACCGCTATCTATGGTATGGTATCACTACTAATATAATATGTATCACCGCTATATATGGTAGGTAATCTACCACGGTATATGGTAATGGTATTACCACTATCTATGGTAATGGTATCACCGCTATATATGGTAATAATATCACTACTATATTAATATGCGTATCACCGCTATATATGGTAATTATATAAACTATTATATGGTATGTATCTCACTAATCTATGGTAATTGTATCACCACTATATATGGTAATTATACCACTACTATATTTAATACTGGTATCACCGCTATATATGGTAATTATACCACTACTATATTTAATACTGGTATCACCACTATATATGGTAATTGTATCACCACTATATATGGTAATTACCACCTACTACGGTAATGTACCACTGGGCTATATTTCACTATATATGGTAATTACCACTACTATATTTAATAATGGTTTATCACCACTATATATGGTAATTGTATCAACACATTAGGGAAATTATATCACGTACTATATAATGGTGATGGTATCACTTACTATATATGGTAATTGTACACCACTAATAGGGAACATTATATTCACTACTTACATGTAATGGTATCACTACTATATATGGTAATTGTACCACACTATATAGGGAAATTATATCACTACTATATATGGTAATGGTATCACCGCTATATATGGTAATGATATCACCACTACATTTGGTAGTTATCACCACTATATATGGTAATTGTATCACCACTATAGGGAAAAAATATCACTATTATATACGGTAATGGTAACACCGCTATATATGGTAATGTGTCACCAATTAATTGGGAAGTTGTATTACCCACTATATATGGTGATTAGTGTAACACACTATATATGGTAATAGTATACACTTATAAGTAATAGTGTCACCACTATAAATGGTAATTGTATCACCTCTATATATAGGTAATGGTATCACAATTCTACATGATAATGGTATAACTACTATATATGGTAATAGTTTTGACACTATATATGGTAATGGTATACACCACTATATATATGAAAATGGTGTCACCACTATATATGATAATTGTATCACCACTATATGGTAATGGTATCACCACTATATATGGTAATGGTATCACCATTATATATGGTAATGGTATCACCACTATATATGGTAATGGTATCACCACTGTATATGGTAATGGTGTGACCACTATATATGGTAATGGTATCACCACCGTATATGGTAATTGTATGTAAATTGTATCACCGCTATATATGGTAATGGTATCACCACTATATATGGTAATTGTATGGAAATTGTATCACCACTATATATGGTAATGGTATCCCCACTGTATACGGTAAAATGGCATCACCACTATATATATGGTAATGGTATCACCATTATATATGGTAATGGTATCACCACTATATATATGGGAATGGTTTCACCACTGTATATGGTAATGGTATCACCATTATATATGGTAATGGTATCACCACTATATATGGTAATGGTATTACCACTATATATGGTAATGGTATCACCACTGTATATGGTAATGGTGTGACCACTATATATATTAATGGTATCACCACCGTATATGGTAATTGTATGGAAATTGTATTACCGCAAATATATGGTAATGGTATCATCACTATATATGGTAATTGTATGGAAATTGTATCACCACTATATATGGTAATGGTATCACCACTATATATGGTAATTGTATGGAAATAGTATCACCACTTTAATGGTAATGTATAACACTAATATAGGTATTGTAGGAAATTGTTCATCACCACTATACAGTGGTAATGGTCATATCACCACGATATATTGGAATTTGGTATGGAAATTGTATCACCATATAGATATGGTAATGGTATCCACACTGATAGTATGGACCGTTATGGTATGGTATCACCACTGATAGTGGTAAGTGGTATCACACTATATATGGTCATGGTATCACCACTAGATATGGTAATGGTCATCACCACTAATATTGGTTAATGGTATCCACCACTATAATATGGTAATGGTATCACCACTATATATGGATACACATATTGGAATTATGAATGTATCACCCCCCCCAACTATACAATGGTAATGGTATCACCACTTATATTTTAATGGTATCAACCCTGTTATGAATGGTAATGGTATCACCAATATATATTGTAAATGGTATCACCATTATCTATATATGGTAATTGTATGGAATTGTATCACCGATATAAAGGTAATGGGTATCACCACCGATATCATGCGTAATGGTAGGAAATAGTATCAACCATATATGGTAATGGTATCACCGTCTATATATTGGTAATTGTATGGAATTGTATCATCACCACTATACATGGTAATGGGACACCACTATATATGGTAATGGTATCAATCACTACTATAATGGTAATGGATAACCACTATATATGGGTAATTGTATGGAAATTGTATCACCCACTATACACTGGTAAATGGATACACCACCACTATATATGTAATGGTATCACCATATATATGGTAATTGGTATGGAAATTGTCTCACCACATATATATGTAATGGTATCACCACTGTAATATGGTAATGGTATCACCACTGTTATGGTAATGGTATCACCACTATATATGGTAATGGTATCACCAATATATATGGTAATGTGTATCACCACTATATATGGTAATGGTATCACCACTACAATATGGTAATGGTATCACCACTATATATGGTAATTGTATGGAAATTGTATCACCACTATATATGGTAATGGTATCACCACTATATATGGAATTGTATGGAAATGTGTATCACCAACTATAACATGGTAATGGTATCACCAACTATATATGGTAATGTATCACCACTGTATATGGGTAATGGTATCACCCACTATATATTGAAATGGATCACCACTATATTGTAATTGTATGGAAATTGGATCAACCACATGTTCAAATAGATATGGTACTGTATGAATGTATCACACATATATGGAGGGACTACACCGGGAAAGGAGGATCAGAGTCACGGGGGGGGGGAGTGGAACCACGCAAATACCGTGTGGGGGGGCTCCGGTAGCGTCACAATGCAGATTAAGCGACTGGGTCAAGCGTGGTGACAATGTAACTGTTAGGGGGGGGGGACAGCGGCTATATATGGTAATGTATTATCCACAATATATGGTAATGGTGATATGACCCACTATATATGGTAATTGTATGGAAATTGTATCACCATATACATGGTTAATGGTTACACCACTATATATGGTACTGGTATCACCACTCTTATATAATCGGTAATGTACTGGAAATCTTGTATCACCACTATACTATGGTTAATGGTCATTCCCCACTGTATATGTAGTGGTAACCGGAGATGGATGTATCCACCACTGCATATATGCGTAATGGGTACAGCCACTATATATAAATGGTAATGGTATCACCACTATATATGGTATGGGATCACCAAATCTGGTATTAATCTAATATGTGTAATGGTATTCACCTACATATTGTAGTATGAAATTGTAGTACACTATGGTAGGAAATGGTGATAACACTGATATATGGTAATGGTCACATATAGTTAGAAAATGTATCACCACTATCATGGTAATGGGATCACCACTATATATTGGTATGGTATCACCACGTATATGTAATGGTAATCACCACATATATTGTAATGGTAGCACCACTATATATGGTAATGTTATGAAATTGGTCACACCACTTATATTGGTAAATGGTATCACCACTAATATGGTAATTGTAGGGAAGTGAAATAGTATCAACCCTATAATATGGTATGGTATCACCACTAGATATGGTAATTAGTATGGATATAATTGTATCACTCACTCTACTACATGGTCGTACAATGGTACCCTACTTGCGAAGGACTCGGGGGAACTTCACATATATGGTAATGGATCAAATGTATACATTATAATGTATCCTTATATATGGTAATGGGGGGTACAAAATCACCACTGTATATGGTAATGGTACACATGTTATGGTATGTTCACCACTTATATTGTAATGGTTATCACCACTATATATGGTAATGGTCACACTATATATTGTAATGGAATCCACCACGTATTGGTATGGTATCACCATATATATGGAGTATGGGTTCACCACTGATAGTAATGTAACTTAAGTGGTATCACCACTATATATGGGTAATGGTATCACCACTATATATGGTAATGGTATCACCACTATACTATGGTAATGGTCTCACACTATACTGTAGATGTGATCAATCCATTCTAACTTAATTGTAATGATATCACCACTGTATATTGGTAATGGTATCACCACTATAATGTCATGGTACCCCTATAATTGTCTGGAAGTTGTATCACCACTATAAAATTGGTAATTGTATGGGAAATTGTTATCACCACTATATATGGTAATTGTATCACCACAGGATATGGTCATTGGTCTCACCATGTATAGCCCTGTATCTGGTACGGACCACTGTATATGTGTAAATGGTAATCACCACCACGTAATGAGGCACACTGGATAAGAATAGCACCACTGTTAATGGTAAACTGGTATCACAAGTATTGTAATGCCAGTAATGGTAGGTATCACCACTTATATATTGTAATGGTATCACCACTGTATGATGTTAATGGTATCACCATATATATTGTAATGTGTATCACCACTTTTATGGTTTACTGGTATCACCACTGTATATAGGTAATGGTATCACCACTGTATATGGTATGGTGCACCACTGGATATGGTAATGGTATCACCACTGATTATGGTCACTGTATAGGTAATGGTATCACCACTGTATATGGTAATGTAATCACCACTGTATTGGTATGGTATCCCACGATATGTAGTTACCACTATATATTGTAATGGTATCACCACTGTATAGTGGGGTAATGGTATACCACTGTATAGGTAAATGGTATCACCACTATATATGGTAATGGTATTACTTACACTAGTTATATGGTTACTGGTATAACCACTGTATATGGTATGGGATGTAATGGTATACACGGTAGGTCTTATCCCCACTGTATATGGTAATGTATCACCACTGTTATGGTAATGGTATCACCACTGTATATGGTAATGGATCACCACGATGATGTATCACATGATATGATGGTCTCAACACGTATATGGTAAATGTAGACACCACGTGTATTGGACATGGTATCACCAACTGTATATGGTAATGGTATTACCACTGTATATGGTAATGTATCACCACTGTATATGGTATGGTAACACCACTGTATATGGTAATTGTATCACCATGTATATGGTAATGGTATATGGTAATGGTATCACTACTGTATAGGTAATGTATCACCACTGTAATGGGTAATGGTATCACCATGTATATGGTAATGGGGGATATCCCACCACTGTTTATGGTAATGTATCCACACTGTATATGTAATGGTATACCACTGTAATATGGGTAATGGTATACACAGCGAACTGTATATGGTATGGTATCACCCAATGCATGATGTCCAGATTATTGGTAAGGTATACACTGATTTATCCCACTGTATGGTAAATGAGTATCACCATTTATATTGGTAAGGTATCAGTCCACTGTCTATGGTAAGTGGTATCACCACTGTATATGGTAAATGGTATCACCGGTATATGGTACTGGTATCACCACTGTATATGGTAATGGTTAAGTATGGTAATGGTATCACCATGAATAGGTAATGGTATAGGTGGGTATCACCACATTGTCTGGTTCACTTATCTGGTAATGGTTCATCCACTGTATATGTACTGTTACACTTTTGGTGTATCACGCACCTTTTATGGTAATGGTATCACCACTGTATATGGTAATGTATCACCACTGTATATGGTTTGTTTTTTTTTTTAAAATTTGGTAAAAAAATCACCACTGGATATGGTATGGTATGCACCACTGTATATGTTAAAGGTATCACCACTGTCTATGGTTATGGTATCACCACTTAATGGTTAATGATCACATGTGTATGTTCACCATGTAGCTGGTAATGGTATCACCAACTGTTATAGGTGTATACACGTAATGTAATGGTAGCACCCACTGTATATGGTAATGGTATCACCACTGTATATGGTACGGTATCACCACCTGTAATATGTGAACGGTATCACCATGTATATGGTAATCGGTAGTCACCACTTATATGTCGTCGCCTTCACTTTCTATGGTAACACCGGATCTACATCACACGCTATTGGGACTTCAACTGTATATAACGTTCTGGATGGTACGGTATTACGGTAACGGTAGTCACCCACTTATATGGTAAGTATCACCACTGTCATATGGTAACGGTATTCACCTTACTGTTATTGGTAACGGTATCACCACGTATATTGGTACGGTATCACCACTGTATTATGGTAACGGTATCACCCGTATATGGTAACGGTATCACCACTGTATATGGTAACGGTATCACCCTGTATATGGTAACGTATCAACCACTTAATATGGTAAGGTATGACCACTGATAGGACGATCACACTGTATATGGTAACGGTAATCACCACTGTATATGGTAAGGTATCACCACTGTATGATTGGTAACGGTATCACCACTGTATATGGTAACGGTACACCCCAACTGTATATGTAAACGGTTACCACTGTTATGGTAAACGGTATCACCACTGTATATGGTAACGGTATCACCACTGTATATGGTAACGGTATCACCACTGTATAATTACGGTATCAACGTATGTACGTAATCACCACTGTATAGGTAACGTTATCACACTGTAATTGGTAACGTATCACCACTGTATATGTAAGGTAACCGGATGTAGGTGCACCACTGTTATGGTAACGGATCACCACTGTATATGGTAAACGGTACAACCACTGTATATGGAACGGTATCACACACTGTATATGGTAACGTTCACACTGTACTATGTCGGTCAACGTATAGGGTGATCACCACGTGTATATGGAACGGTATCACCACTGTATTTAACGGTATCACCACTGTATCTGGTAACGGTATCTCACCACTGTATATGTTAACGGTTCACCACGGTATAATGGTAACGGTAACACACTGTTATATGGTAACAGGTATCACCACGTATATGGTAACGGTGTATCACCCACTTATATGGTAGGATCACCACTTAATGGGAACTGGTATCACCACTGTTATGGTAAGGTTATCACACTAATTTATGAACTAATGGTATGTAGGAAATTGGATCAACCATCATGGTATTCACCACTGTATAGTGAAGGTAGACACTAGTGCATGTATCACCACTGTATATGGTATTCACCCGAGACGTATCACCACTGTATATGGTAACGGTTATCACCATACTAGTATATGGTACGGTATCACCCTATAGATGTATCCACCAGTATTGGTAATGGTTCCAATAGTATGGTCACCACTGTATATGGTAATGTATCACACTAATAAGATACTATGTTAGTAATGGTATCACCACTAACGTAAGTATACATGGTAATTGTATGGTAATGTGTATCACCACTTATATGTATGGTATCACCACTGTATATGTTATGGTTATCACCACGTATATGGTAATGGGACACCACTGTATATGGTATGGTATGCACCACTGATATAAGGTAAATGGTAATCACCACTGTATATGGTACAGGTAATCACCAATGTATATGGTATGGTATGCCACCATGTATAGGTAATGGTATCACCACTGTTATATGTAATGGACCATTATATGGTAATGGTTATCACCCCTGTTAGTGGTAATGGTATCACCACGTCATATGTAATGGTAATCCACCACTGTAGTATGGTAATGGTATCACACTGTATATGGAACTGGAATCACCACTGTATATGGTAACTGTATCACCACTGTATATGAGTAATGGTATCACCATGTATATGTTAATGGTATCACCACTGTCATCGATGTACAGTGGATATGGAAGTAAACCACTAGTATATGGTAATGGTATCACCACTGTATATGGTAATGGTATTCCACTGATTATGTAGGTATCCCACTATACTGTATATGGTACATGTATAGCAATGGTATATGGGATTATTGTATCACCACTGTCATATGCGAATGGTATCACACTGATATGTAATGGTTGGTATCACACTTATATGAATGGTATCAACCACTGTATATGGTAATGGTATCACCACTGTATATGGTAATGGTATCACCACGTATTGTAAGTGCCCGTAATGTAGGTATCACCAATGCATATATGGTATGGTTATCCCACATTGTTGGTCATATATGGTTAATGGTATCACCATATAGGTATATTGTAATGAAATGTATCTCCCAATGTATATGGGTAATGGTCATCACTGGATATATGGTATCTATGGAAATGTTACATATACATGGAATGGTATCCACACTTGATATTGTAAATGGTCCCAACTGTATATGGTAATGGTATCCCACTTATATGTGTAAGTCGGTATCACCACTATCAGGGATGTATGGAATGTATCACCACTGCTATATGGTAATGGTATCACCACTGATATATGGTAATGTGTATCGCCATAATGTAGTGATCACCACATATATGGTAATGCGTCTCACCACTATATATGGTAATTGATAAATCACCACTATATCATGGTCATGTGGTATCACCACTAAATATGGTATGGTTCACCTATATATGGTAATGTATGGAAATTGTATCACCATATATATGGTATGGTATCACCACTAATGGAATGTATGGTTGTATCACCATGTAATGGTAATGGTTATCCACCACTATATTATGTAATGGTATCCACATGTAGGTAATGGTCTACATGTTTTTATCACCACTTATATGTAATGATCACCACTATATTGGTAATGGTATGCAACCACGTGTATGTTATCACCACTATATATGCGTAATGGTATCACCATATATAATGGTAATGTATGACCACATGATATCGTGTAATCACACATATATGTAATGGTATCACCACTAGTAGTAATGGACTATGTATATGGACTTGGAATGGATGGAATTGTATCACCACATAAGTTGGAATGTATCACCCTATGGTAATGTATCACCCTTATATGTAATGATCACTGTATAGATGGTATCACCACTTTTGGTAAATGGTAGAATGAGTATTCACCAATGTATATGGTAATGTGATCACCACTGTTATATGGTAATGGTATCACCACTGTATATGGTACTGGTTCACAACTAGTATATGGTAATGGTATCACCACTAGTATGGTAAGGTATCCACCACTAGATAGTGTATGGATCACCACTGTATATTGGTAATGGTATCACCACTCATATATTTAATGTCAACCTGTTATAATGGTCACCTGATCAGTATCACACTGTATATGGTAATGGTATCACCATGTATATGGAGGTATCACCACTATATATGGTAATGGTATCACCACATTGTTGGTCACACTTATATGGTCATATGGTATCACCATGTATATTGTAATGTTATCACCCTGTATCTGGTATGGTATCACCACTATATCATGTAATGGGTATCACCCACTATATATGGTAATAATACTGATAATTGGTAATGGTATCACCACTGATAATGGTAATTGTATGCACCATATGTATGAATGGTACACTATATATGGTAATGGTAATCACCACTGGTATGGAATGTATGGTAGCTTATATATGGTATCACCACTGTAGATGGTAAGGTATCACCAATGGTAAAATGGTAATGGTTATCACAGTATATGGTAATGGTTCACCCACTGTTATATGGTAAGGTATCAACCTGTGATATGGGAATGGTATCACCACTGTTATGGTTAAGGATCACCCACTGTAATGGTAATGGTATCCACCACTGTATGTATGGTATAGTTTGAATGGTATCACCACTGTATATGGTATATGTATGATCACACAGAATTATAAGTTATGTAATGGTATCACCACTGGTTGGTATGTTACACTGTATGTGATCACCGTATATGGTAATGTACACCAACTGTATTGGTTACAGGGTATCACCACTGATAGTAATGTCACATGTTGTAAGCCCACCACTGATATGGTAAATGGTATCACCACGAATAATGGTAATGTATCAACAGTGTATATGGGTTAATGGTATACCAACTGTCATTGGTAATGGATCACCCACTAGTATATGGTAATGGTTCACTATATATGGTATGGTATCACCACTGGTCATTATGGTAACACTGTATGGTTGTATTACCCTACCACTGTTATAATGGTAATGGGATCATCCCACAGATATGGTAATGGTATACCACGTATATGGTAATGGTATCACTGTAATGGATACATGTATATGGTAATGGAATCACACTTATGGTAGTACACACTGTATATGGTAATGGTATCACCATGTTTTATGGTATGCACGAGGTCATGGTATCAACCACTGTATATGGTAATGGTATCACACTGTATATGGTAAGGTATCACCAGTATATGTTAATTGTATCACCACTGTATATCGGTAATGGTATCACCACTGTATATGGTAATGGTATACCACTGTATAGGGTCAATGTATCACCACGTGGTTATGGTCCACTGTATTGGTAATGGTATCACCACTGATATAGGTTGATACTAATATGGTAATGGTATCACCCTGTATATGGTAAATGGTACCACCACTGTATATGGTATGGTATCATCCCACTTATATGGTAACTGGTATACCATACATGTATGTTCCACGTAAGGTAATGTCTTGTATGGTATCACCACGTAATATGGTAATGGTATCACCACTGTATAGGGTAATGTTGTATCACCACTGGGTATAGGTGGTAATGGTCCCATCACTCACTGTATATGGTAATGTACCCACTGTATAATGTAATGGTATCACACGATATGGTAATGGATCAACCACTGTATTGATGGATACATGGGTAATGTACGTGATCACCACTGTAATATGGTAATGGTATCACCACTGTATTGGTAAGGGTATCACACTGTCATAGGGGGGTTTATGGTAATGGGTATCGTATCACTACTTGATATGGTAATGGTATCACCACGTATATGGGTAATGGTATCACCAAGCTGATATGGTAATGGTAATAGCCCCTGTTTATGCATGTATCACCACGTATATGGTAATGGTATCCACCACTGTATATGGAATGGTCACATGTGTAATGTATCACCACTGTAATATGGTAATGGTAATCACCACTGTTCTATGGTAATGGTATCACCACTGTATATGTAATGGTATACCCACGTATGTCATTATAACTGGTAAATGGAGTATCACATGTAATATGGTAATGGGTAATCACCACTGTATAGGTAATGGTATCCCAGTATGTAACCACGTATATGGTAATGTATCACACTGGTATAATGGTAATGGTGATCACACTGTATATGGTAATGGTACTATATAGGTATGGTCACCAACTGATATGGTAATGGTATCACCACGTATATGGTAATGTATCACCACCGTATATGTATGGTATCCACGTTGGTAATGGTACCACCGTATATGGTAATGGTATCACCATGTATATGGTATGGGATGTGGTATACAGCCACTGTTATGGTTATGGTATCACACCTGTATATGGTAATGGTATCCCACGGTATATGGTAATGGTATCACCACTGTATATGGTAAATGGTAGCCACCATATTGGTATCACTGGTAATGGGTTATCACCACTGTATATGGTAATGTTCCCCACTGTATATGGGAACGGTATCACCACTGTGGAATCCCCTGTGGAATCGGTATCACACTGTATATGGTAATCGGTATCACACTGTATATGGTTAATGGTATCACCACTGTTATATGGTACTTAGTAATGTCTCACCTACTGATATGTAATGCGTAATCACCACTGTTATTGTAAGCGTATCACCACTGTATATGGTCGGTATCACCACTTGTTATGGTAAGGTATCACTAAGGAACTCACAATGCTGGTATAATACGCTAATGGTACCTACAACTGTATATGGGTACGGTATCACCACTGTCTAATTTGTAAACGGTATCACCAATGTATATGGTAATCGGTATCACACTGTTATGGTAGTATCACCACTAGTATGGTATGCCAATATATGTAATGTATTAACTGTCTATGAGCTCACCACTGTATATGGTAATGGTATCACACTGTATATGGTAATGCGTATCAACCACGTATATGGAGTGGTATCACCACTGTATGATGTGTAATGGTATCACCCATGTATATGGTAAGGTAATAGCTGTATAATCGTATCACCACTGTATAGGGTAACGTATCACCACCGTAATATGGTAATCGGTACACTCACTGTTATATGGTAATCGGTATCACCACGTATCTGTCTATACTGTATAGGTCGTATCACCACTGTATATGGTAATGGTCATCACCCCTGTATATGGTTAATCGGTATCCCACAGTAATCTGGTAATCGGTATCACTTACCAGGCTGTAATGTATGTCAACGTATCAACTGAGAGTACGTATCACCACTGTAGATGTAACGGTATCACCACTATTGAAATGGTATCCAGTATGGTAACGGTATCCCCACGTGGTTAAGTAATACAATGTAATGTGGTATCACCACATTGGTAATTTATGGAACGATGTATACACACTACATGTAATATGGTAAATGATCATCACCACTTATAATGGTGAGTACCACGTGTGATCACCACTGTCATTTATGGATACCACGTAGTATGGATCACCACTGATAATGGTAATGGTGAAGTATCACCACTGTATATAGGTAACTGGTTTACCATTACCGTAAGTTGTAAGTCCCCTGTTAATATGGTTAACGTGTTATCACCACTGGTATATGGTAACGGTATCACCACTTGGATATGGTAGTAATCACCACTGTATATGGTAAACGGTATCACCACTGTATATGGTAACTGGTATCACCACTGTTATGGTACAGGTATCACCACGTATATGGTAAGGAGACCTTATGTATGTATCACCCTGTAGTATGGTAATCACACTTATTGTAATGGTATCACCACTGTATATGGTAAGGATCACACTGTATATGGTAATGGTACACACTGTATTGTATATCACACTGTATATGGTAAGGTCACCAACTGTATATGGTAACTGGTATACCACTGTATATGGTACAAGGTATACCACAATAGGTATAATGGTATCACACTTTTATGGTATCCCCACTGTATATGGTAACTGGTTATCACCACTGTCATATGGTAAGGTATACTACCACTGGTATATGGTAAGGTACACCCACTGTATATGGTAAGGTATTTATGATCAACCACTGTATTGGGTAACGGTTAATCACAGAATGCCCACTGATAGGTAGGCTCACCCTGTATATGGTAACCTGGTATCAACACTGTATATGGTAAGGTTCACACTAGTAATGTATCACCACTGTTATGGTGACTGGTATCACCACTGTTATGTACTCACACGGTTTACGGTATCACACTGTATATGTAACGGTATGCACCACTGTATATGGTAAGGTATCACAAGATATGATCATATCTGGGTTAAATGGTTATCACCCATTATATTGGTAATGGGTATCACCCGGTAAATGTATCATGTAATGGTTTGGTATCACCACTGTTATTGGTAATGGTATCACCATGTAATCTGGTAATTGATCCCATGTAAAGTGTTACTTTCACACTGTAAATGGTGGTTCAATTGGTATGAGAAATCGGTTCACCACTATAGTATGGTTATTTCGCCACTGTATATTGGACATGGTTCACCCACTGTATTGTAGGCGCCCCTGTAATGGTATAGACACTTGTATTTGGGTAATGGTATCACACGTATTAATGGTAATCGCACTGTATATGGTAAATGGTCTCACCACGTATTAGTAATGGTATCATCATGATATGGACTTGTTATCACCACTGTATATGGTAATGGTATCCACCATGTATATGTAATGGATAATATTGGGTAAGTGGTATCACACTGTATATGGAGTAATGGGTATCACACTGATATGGTAAACGGTCATCAACCACTTGTATATGGTAATGGTATCACCATGTTTATGGTAATGTATCACCACTGTAAATATGTAATTGGTATCACCACTGATATTATGTAATCTGTAATGGTATTATCACCACTGTATATGGTAATGGTATCACAGACTAGTATACACTGTATAGTGTAATGTATCACACTGTATATGGATGGTATCACCACTGTATATTGTAATGTATCACCACTGTATATGGTAATGGTTAGCACCACTGTATTGGTATGTATCACACTGTAAGGTCAATTGTTATCACCACTGTATATTGGTAGTTACCCCTGTATATGGTAATTATCACCACTTATATGGTAAGGTATCAACCTGCTATATGGTAATGGTATCACCATGTATATGGTAATGGTAGTCACAACTTATATGGTAATGGTATCACCAGTCTATGGTAATGGTATCCACCATGTATATGGTAATGGTATATGGTAATGGTATCCCCACTGTATATGTAATGGTATCACCACTGTATATGGTAAGGTATCACTACTGTAATATGTAATGTATCACCACTTTGGTTATGGTATTGCATCACACATGACACTGATGGTAATGGTATCACCACTGTTATATGGTATGGGTATCACCACATATAAAGTAGGATATATGGTAATGGTATCACCACTGTATATGGTAATGGTATCACCACTGTATATGGTAAGGTATATGGGTAAGGTATCATTCTGTATATGGGTAATGGTATCACCACTGTATATGGTAATGGGTATCACCACTGTATATGGTAATGGTATCACCCATGGTAGGTAATGGTATCACCACGGTTTATGGAATTGTTATCACCAACTTATATGGTAATGGTATCACCACTGTATATGGTAATGGTATCACCACGTATATGGTATGGTACACCACTGTATATGTAATGGGATCACCACTGTATATGGTTAATGGTATCTGCCATTGTATATGGTAATGTATCCCACGTATATGGTAATGGTATCCATGTATATGGTAATGGTATCCACACTAGTATACTGGTAATGGTAAACCACTGTATATGGTAATGGTATCACCATAGGTAATGGTACCACGTATATGGTAAGGTACACACTGTTATGGTAATGGATTCCACCACTGTATATGGTAATGGTATATGGTAATGGTATCACCACGGTATATGGTAATGGTATTGTATGGATAACTGATAAGGTATCCACCACGTATATGGTACTGGTTATCACCACTGTTATGTAATGGATCACAGTATATGGTATGGTACACCATGTATATGGTAATGGTATCACCTACTGTATATGGTTATGGTATCACGGAATGGTTTATCAACATGTATATGGTAATGGTATCAACACTTAATGGTAATGGTATCAACACTGTATATGGTAATCGGTACACCACTGTATATGGGTAACTGGTATCACCAATGTATATGGTAAGTATCACCACTGTATATGGTAATGGATCACCACTATATAATGGATCCACTGTATGGTAATGGTATCACCACTGTATATGGTAATGGTATCACACCACTGTATATTGGTAATGGTTATCACCACTATATATGGTAATGGGTATCACCACTGTATATGGTAATGGTATCACCACATCTATCTGTAATGGTAATAATCACCACTATATTCGGTTAATGGTATCAACCCTATACTGTAATGTGATACACTGTATGAGGGTGGTAAATGGGTATCACAGCTACTGCGTCGGATATGGATAAGGGTATGCACCACTTATAACTTGTATATTGTCGAAGGACACCTAATAGGATATAGGGCACTGATAGCGAATTGGTATCACACCACACCGTGATATAGCTTAGGGTAAATTAAGGTCTCACACACTTAGTAGTATGTATAATGGTATTAGCTCACGAGTAATTGGTAATGGTTATCAACCACTATATTGGTATAGGTATCACACTTATTATGGTAATCGGATCACCACTGTAATGGTAAGGTAGCACCACTGATTATGGAGGCGGACGTATGCCCCGTAAGTGGTAAGTATCCAAACCTGTATATGGTAATCGGTATTGTCACCACGGTATAGGAATGGTATCACCACGATGTATATGGTATAAGGTATCAAACGTGGAACGTATTACTGGATACACGTGGTGTATCACCAACTGTTATGTTATGGTCACACGTATATAGGGTATCACCACGGTATATGGTAATGGTATCACCCGGATATGGTACACTGTATGGGGTATCACCAGTTTATATGGTAATGGTATCACACTGTATATGTAAAGGTATCACCATGTATATTAATGGTAACCAGAAGGTTGGATCCCCACGTATATGGTAATCGGTATCACCACTGTATAGGATGGTATATCGGATTATACACGTATATGTATACGGTATCACCACTGATATGGTAATCGATCACCACTGTAGTAATGGATACACTGATGGTAATGATCACCACTTGTAATGGTAACGGTACCACTGTATATGGTAACGGTATCACCACTGATATGAATGGTAAGACCTGTAGATCGGTAATGGTATCACCACTGTATATGGTAAGGTAGCACCACTGTATATGGAACGGTATCACCACGGATTGATATATGATGTATACACTGGTAGTATGGTAATGTAGGTATCACCATCGTATATGGAATGGGTATCACCATTGTATATGGTAAAGGTATCACCACTATTGTATATGGTAAATCGGTATTATCACCACGTGATATGGTGAACGGTATCACCAATGTATATGGTAATGGTATCACCACGATAGGTAGGTTCATGTAATTACGGTATCACCACTGTATAGGAATGGTACCACTGGTATATGTAATGGTATCACCTTTGGGACGTATCACAGTTGAGATGGGGCATAACGGATGGTCACACTGTATATGGAATGGTATCCACCGGTTATATGGTAATGGTATTGAATTATACATGATATGTAAATCCGCCCAGATCCGAGGGGACTGCTGTGATGGGAGAGGGCCCTAAGGCTCCTAGATAATAATAAAATCTGGTAATTTTATTTGAAATCCCCCATGAATTAGAATATGGCCCCTTTGCCCCCATTGTCCACATGGCAATTAGACAGAAATACTTTACAATAGAGTATCCACCCTATATGTACATATGAAACACAATGCCCTTCTTATAATAAAACCAACGGTTCTGGCTAGTTCATTTTCATTGATATGCTGGTTGTCCAAAAGAGTTAGTAAAATGAAAGTGAAAGACTTCTCTTGCGCACGTAAAATAAATCACCCCCCGCCCCCAAAGGAACGAATCAGTGTTGCTGGGTTATGTTAGCCAGACGTGAAGTGGCGGCGAGGATCCGTACTGAGAGATTCCATTCACTGGAACAGGAAGGGTTCCCTGATGGACCACAGGACAGCATCCATGTAAATGACACAATTACGGCCCGTTTCAGGATATTCTTTACCACTCCAATTAAATGCCTCCTTATGGTATAAGGAAATTAGGGAGTTTACTACACTGTGTTGGTTATGCTGATCAGGCGTGAATTCATCTATACACTGACACCGCATCGAAGATTAAGCCCATTACCATATGACATAATTGAAATAGATATATATTTCCTGGGGTCAGACCCTTTAAACCGGGTCCTCATGGAGAAACTGGTAAGGGTGGGGGTGAGCCTTTATGTATTATACCCTCTATTTATTATACCCTCTATTTATTATAGCCCCTATGTATTATACCCCCGTGTTCATTTTACCCTCTGTGTATTATACCCCTATGTATTATGCCCTCTATTTATTAGACCCCTATGTATTATACCCCGTATGTATTATACCCTCTATTTATTATACCCCCTATTTATTATACCCCCTATTTATTATACCCCCTATGTATGTGCATTGGGATACACTGCAGAGGTACCCACTAATAAGAGACTCTGTGTTACTGAATAGATATAATTATCCCTGTTTTAATGGTGTTGCCCTAGTGCCTGTAGAGAGATTCAGGGGAGATTGAAAATGTTCTCAGCCCCGGCTCTGGGCACTGTGTGATTCGTCCTCTCTGCATTCCCAGGCTTGGTATAAACACAGTCTCTGTTCCCCCAGCTGGGACTGGGCTCAGTGGGATCAATGTGCTCTGTTGTGTGATGTTTGGCTGTAGTTGTCAGTGTGGCTTCCAGATGTTTCATTGTCCTGTATGTTCATTATGATTCTACCCGACTGTACTGGAAACCTCAACACAGGGCCTAGGGAATGTGCTAATGGGGGGCTGACAGATTTCCATTTACCGTATACACTACCAAGACCAACCTACCATCCTCTGTACATACATGGGACAATCACATTGATTCCCTCTATTTAGAGAAAAGGAAACAGATGCCTTCAGATGGAAAATTTCTACCCATTCTGCTCAACCCTGATGATGTCATGATGATGTCAATAGTTCACAATCAGCAAATCCCATTGGATCCCAGGGTGCATTGTCACCTTTAGCCGTATGATTCTCTGCAGAAAGTTTGTGGAATTCTGGGAGTGAACAGAGAGTTGTAGATGGTAAAACCCCAGCGATAATAAGCAGGAGCCTCTATATGATACAGAGCAGTGGCCCCGTATACTGGGCCCTCCAGATTACTGCCGTACAGGGTTGTAGTCGACTGTTTGGACAGTTTATTTACTTTTTACATAAATTCTGCACTTTAGCCTTTAATTCCCAATAAACCTTATTGTTACAGATAAACAGGGAGATTCAATAACAGTTCTCATTCTTAAAAATGGGGCTAATTTTGCCCCAACCAATCAGATGTTAGCTTGTTAAATAAGATCTGATTGGTTGGGGCAAAATTAGCACCATTTTTAACAATAAGAACTTTTATTGAATTTCCCTGAAAATGTCCTAATCCCTCCCCTTAAATGGAATCGGTTCCACGTGTGTCCAGAACATCCGTGTGTAGTAATAAAGGATGTTTAGGGCCCTATTAATTTTTATTTGCTCTAAGGGCCGTTTCCATCCATTGAATATTGGGTATTTACAGGCTCTGTATAAACCTTGCACAGCAATCCCCCTCCTCTTATTAAACTGGCGTTTAATTCATTCATGGATTTCTACCATTTATGGGCAATTCAAGATGATTTAGATGTTTATATATTTTCTGAATGAGTCTTAGTCACTGCCATTCAGTTACACACAGTAATCCACTGGTTTAGCAATACATTACATTCAGTACATCCTAACTGGTGTACCAACACAGTACGTCCTAACTGGTGTACCAATACAGTACGTCCTAACTGGTGTACCAACACGGTACGTCCTAACTGATGTACCAATACAGTAAATCCTAACTGGTGTACCAATACAGTACGTCCTAACTGGTGTACCAACACGGTACGTCCTAACTGGTGTACCAATACGGTACGTCCCAACTGGTGTACCAATACAGTACGTCCTAACTGATGTACCAATACAGTACGTCCTAACTGATGTACCAACACAGTACGTCCTAACTGGTGTACCAACACGGTACGTCCTAACTGGTGTACCAATACGGTACGTCCCAACTGGTGTACCAATACAGTACGTCCTAACTGGTGTACCAACACAGTACGTCCCAACTGGTGTACCAACACAGTTACGTTCCTAACTGGTGTACCATACAGTACGTCCTAAACTGTGACCAACACGGTACGTCCTAACTGATGTACAATACAGTAAATCCTAACTGGTGTACCAATACAGTACGTCCTAACTGGTGTACCACACGGTACGTCCAAGGTGTACCACAGGACTCCCTTGTGTAACCATACAGTACGTCCTAACTGGTGTACCATACGTACGTCCCAACTGGTGTACCAATACAGTCGTCCTAACTGATGTACCATACATACGTCCTAACTGATGTACCAACACAGTACGTCCTAACTGGTGTACAATACAGTAACGTCCAACTGGTTCCAACCTGTATTCCCATGGTGTCCACACGGTACTTCCTAACTGATGTACCAATACGTAAATCCTAACTGTGTACCAATACAGTACGTCCTAACTGGTGTAACCAACACGGTACGTCCTAACTGGTGTACCAATACGGTACGTCCCAACTGGTGTACCAATCATGTAACGTCCACTGATGTACCAATACAGTACTCCTACTGAGTGTACCAATACGTAACTCCTAACTGGTGTACCAACAGTACGTACTAACTGGTGTACCAATACGTACGTCCTAACTGTGTACCAATACAGTACGTCCTAACGGATGTACCATACAGTAAATCCTAACTGTGTACCAACACCTCAACGTTACCAACAGTACGTCCTAACTGATGTACCAATACAGTAAATCCTAACTGGTGTACCAACACAGTACCTCCTACCCACTGTGTACCAATACAGTAATCCTAACTGGTGTACCAATACATACGTCCTAACTGGTGTACCACCAACGTTACGTCCTAACTGATGTACCAATACAGTAAATCCTAACTGTTACCAATACAGTACGTCCTACATGGTTGTACCAATACGGTACGTCCCCAACTGGTGTACCAATAGTACTCCTAACGGATGTAACCAATACAGTACGTCCTAACTGTTTACCATACATATGTTCCCAACTGGTGTACCAATACGGTACGTCCTAACATTGTGTCCACAACACTTACGTCCTAACTGATGTACCAATACAGTACGTCCTAACTGGTGTCCAACACAGTACGTCCTAACTGATGTACCAATACGGTACGTCCTAACTGTTGTCCAAGTAAACCAATACGGTACGTCCTAACTGGTGTACCAACGGTACGTCCTAACTGGTGTACCAATACATACGTCTCAACTGGTGTACCAACACAGTACGTCTAACTGATGTACCACTACGTACTCCTAACTGGTGTGACCAATGACGGTACGGTCCTAACTGGTACAACACTAACTGTAGTGTACCAATACGGTACGTCCTAAGGGTGTACCAACCATATCTTCCAACTGATGTACCAACACAGTACGTCCTAACTGGTGTACCAACACAGTAGTCCTAACTGATGTACCACCGTGTTACGTCCTAACTGGTGTACCAATACAGTACGTCCTAACTGGTTGTACCAATACATAATCCTACACTGTGTACCAAACATACGTCCTAACTGTTGTACCAACACGTACTCCTAACTGATGTACACACGGTAACGTCCCTAACTGGTGTACCAATACAGTACGTCCTAACTGTAACCCACGGTCGTCCTACTGTGTACCAACACGGTACGTCCTAACTGGTTTACCAACACAGTACGTCCTAACTGTGTACCAACACAGTACGTCCTAACTGGTTGTACCAACACATTACGTCCTACTGGTGTACCAATACGGTACGTCCTAACTGGTGTACAACGCGTACGTCTAACTGGTGTACCACACGTGTTATTGGTGTACCAACACGTAGTCCTAACTGGTGCACCAACACGGTACGTCCTAAACTGATTTCCAATACGGTACATCCTAACTGGTGTACCAAACGGTAACATCCTAACTGGTACAATACGTACATCCTAACTGTGTACCAATACGGTACATCCTAACTGTTGTACCAATACGTACATCCTAACTGGGTGTAACCAATAGGTACGTCCCAACTGGTGGTACAATACGGTACGTCCCAACGTGTGTCCCACACGGTACGTCCACGTGTCCAACGGTCCTAATGATGTACAATACGGTACATCCCTAACTAACTGGTGTAACATACGGACGTCCTAACTTGTACCAACTACGCGTACGCCCTACTGATTACCACCACTAACGTCCTAACTGATGTACCAATACAGTACGTCCTAACTGGTGTCCAAACAGTACGTCCTAACTGATGTACCATACAGTACGTCCTAATGGTGCCAATACGGTACATCCTAACTCGTGTACCACCACAGTCCGTCTCCTAACTGATGTACCAATACAGTACGTCCTAACTGGGAACCAATACTGTACTGTCCAACTGTGGTACCAATACGGTACGTCCTAACTGGTGTACCAACACGGTACGTCCTACTGATTACCAACACTAGTCCTAATGGTGTACCAACAGTACGTCCCAACTGGTGTACCAATCGGTAACGTCCCAACTGGTGTACCAATACGGTACGTCCCAACTGGTGTACCAAATACGGAACGCCCAACTGGTGTACCAATACGGTACGTCCCAACTGGTGTCCAACACGTACGTCCCAACTGTGTACCAACACGGCACGTCCCAACTGGTGTACCAACACGGCACGTCCCAACTGGTGTACCAACACGGCACGTCCCAACTGGTGTACCAACACGGCACGTCCCAACTGGTGTACCAACACGGCACGTCCCAACTGGTGTACCAACACGGCACGTCCCAACTCCAGGTTTACCAACAACGCAACGTCCCAACTGGTGTACCACCACACGCACGTCCCAACTGTTACCAACACGGCACGTCCCACTGGTGTACCAACACGGCACGTCCCAACTGGTGTACCAACACGCACGTCCCACTGGTGTTACCCACGGCACGCAACTGGTGTCCAACACGGCAGTCCCAACTGGTGTACCATCACGGCACGTCCCACACTGGTGTTACCAACACACGGCACGTCCCAACTGGTGTAACCAACACGGCACGTCCCAACTGGTGTAAGCAATACAGCACGTTCCAACTGGTGTATCAATACAGCAATTCCCAACTGGTGTAGCAATACAGCACGTCCCAACTGGTGTACCAATACAGCACGTCCCAACTGGTGTAACCAACACGGTACGTCCAACTGGTCCCAACGGACTTCCACGGTGCCATACAGCAGTCCCACTGGTGTACCAACACGGCACGTCCAACTGGTGTACAACAACACGGCACGTCCCAACTGTGTACCAATACAGCACGTCCCAACTGGTGTATCAATACAGCAATTCCCAACTGGTGTAGCAATACAGCACGTCCTAACTGGTGTAGCAATACAGTACATTCAATACTTACTGAATTGCTACACCAGTTAAGTGTACTGTATTGCTACACCAGTTAAGTGTACTGTATTGCTACACCAGTTAAGGTCGCCTCTGGTCCTGTTCCTGCCATACAATCAGCAGGCCCCCTGTATATATGATACAGAATTAAATGGCAGTGGAAGAGTTAACTAGTGGTTTTCCCCTCTGAGACATGAGTATACCCTACGGCCCATATATGGAATCCTACGTTGTCCTGATGTGACGAATTATCGCAGGGCTAATATTAGGACTTTGAATAAACAAATGAAAACAAATTAACAGATCACAGTGAGCGAGCAACAAAATTAAACAAGAAATTCATCCGAAAAATCTACAACCGCCTCATATTTTCCATCTGGACGTCACCGTTAACCGGATTAAGGTTTTGGAATGGGAATTTTCCTTTTTATTATGGGACCTAATTCATTCCCATATAGAATCCCTTGTAATGTTCCCATTCTCCCTGCAGCTTTCCTCAGTGTCTGATATAATGATATAATGTACACTAAGGGGCATATTTATAAAGGTTCGTTAACTTTTCACGCCGATACTTTATAACAGTTAATATCACATAGTATGGGAGGTTGACATACATCCATCAGTCAACTTTTATACCCATTACCCATAATGTCGGAAAACAGTACATATAACCTAGTATTGGAGGCGGTTATAAAAGAAATACGTACCTCTAGTCAAACCCTTTATAACACTACCCAAATGTCTGATATAAACAGTAATAGTAACCTAGTATTTGGAGGTTGTATAAAGCCATACGTCCATCTAGTCCAAACCTTTATACCCTACCCATAATGGTCTGTTTATAACAGTACATATACATAGTATTGGAGAATGGTATTTAAAGACATACGTTCATCGAGTCAACCTGTAACCTTACCCATAATGTCTGTATAACAGTTACATAGTCAACATAGTTAGTGGAGGTTCTGTATAAAGGACATAGTCCATCTAGTCCAACCTTTATACCCTACCCATAATGTCGTTATACAGTTACATAGTGAACAGGAGTATTGGAGGGTGTATAAGGACATAGTCCATCTAGTCCAACCTTATACCCTACCACATAGTCTGTCCATTCTAACAGGTTTACATAGCACATTAGTATTGGAGGTTGTATCAAAGACTACGTTCCATTCTTAGTCCAACCTGAGACCCTACCCATAATGTCTGTATAAAGTTACAAGTAACATAGTATTGGAGGGTGATATAAAGAGATATGTCCATATAGTCCAACCTTTATTTACCTACCCATAAGTCTGTATAAACAGTTACATAGTAGTAACATAGTCTTGGAGTTATTATAAAAGAACTACGTCCATCTGTCCAACTTATACCCTACCATAATGTCTAGAAACAGTACATAGTAAACATAGGATGGGAGGGTTGTATAAAGACATTAAGTCCATCTAGTCCAACCTTATACCCTACCCATAAGTCTGTATAACAGTTTACACATAGTAACATAGTTTGGCGGTTGGATAAAAAGGACATACGTCTCTAGTCCAACCTATCCCCTACCCATAAGGTCGTATAACAGTTACATAGTAACCTAGTATTGGAGGTTGTATAAGGAATACGTCCCTCTAGTTCCAAACCTTTATACCCTACCCCTAATGTCTGTATAACAGTACCTAGTAAATAGTATTGGGAGGTTGGTATAAGGACATACGCATCTAGTCCAACGTTATACATACCAAAGTCTGGTATAACAGTCCATAGTAACATAGTATGGCGGTTTGTATAAAAGACATACTGTCCATATAGTCCAAACTTTATCCCCGACCCATAATTCTGTATACAGGTACATAGTAAACTAGTTTGGAGGTTCGTTAAAAGACATACGTCCATCGTAGTCCAAACTTTAACCCTTACCCATTAATGTCTGTTAACAGTAAACTAGTAACATAGTATTGGAGGTTGTATAAAGACATACGTCCATCTAGTCCAACCTTTATACCCTACCCATAATGTCTGTATAACAGTTACATAGTAACATAGTATTGGAGGTTGTATAAAGAAATCCAATCCAACAACCTCCACACTCTTTTTAACCCTACCTAATAGTTACGAAAAGAAAAGGTGAAGGGAAAAAGAAAAACGAATGACTACCGAGAGAAGTCTCACACCAGGTGAGGAAGAAATCACAGAACTGGGAAAAACAAGTCTGGAGGCAGGGTTAACAGAACACGGAGGCATGACAGTGGGTTCAAAGGACATCAACCAATAAGAGGAGGACCGGGAATAGAAACAATGGGGGGTGAGAGAACGGGGGCAGCAGAATAGAAAAGTAGAGTGGCTGTACACGTGTTCATAGTGGACTAACGACAACGGGGAATGAGGTCGGACGGAGGGACATGGCAGAAAGAAGAGGATAACGTGGAAGAGGAAGTGGACAGAGCCTCTATGGAGGAGGGGGATACTGTGGTAAAAGAAACCGGTGACACAGAACAAATAACGGTGGTTAGTACGGCTGAAGCCTTGGACTAGAGGGTACTAAGAACGAGCAGTAGTACGGGGGTCGGGGAGCAGGAGACAGGGGTGTGCAGGCGAGACAGCAAGGAAAGGAAGCCCCAAAATAAGACGGAAGTAATAGTATCGACCAAAATAAGTGGCTTCGTCACGAAGAATGGTAGAACAAGAGGCGCTGGGGGGCCTGCTCGATCCGGGCCGAACGTTGTCAGGCATAGGAGTGCAGTGTGGTTGAGTGGATATAGGGTGAGAGAGGGGGATGCGACGGGATGAGAGGGACCGAAAAGATCCCTTGAATGGTTCCATTCATCCTCAAGATTTTCCAGCAGTGTCTGATAAAGAGTAATATACACTAGGGGCCTATTGAATAAGGTTCGTTAACTTTTCGCGGCGCGTCCCTGGTACGAGCGCCCACTTACCCTGCATTAATCGCGGTTTACCGCCGACGAAAACGGCCTCTGCGCGCGAAAGGTTACCGAAGCGTGTTAACCTTTCCCGCCGATACTACCGTTAGAAGCGCGGTATGGTTTCGCGTCGGCTAGTATCGTCGTGTTTTACTTCGCCACCTTGAGAGGCGAAGTCACCGATAACAACCTCCTCCCGCGGCGGGATGGGCGATGCAACCCGCGGCGGGTGTCACACGCCCCGGGAGACCCGCCCACCCCCCCACACCCCCCGCCCCGCTGACGGCCTTTTCACACACCCCCGCGCCGCTGCCACTTCCCAGCAGCCCTCCTCCCACCCGTTCCCGTTCGCGGGCCCGGAGAAGGGCCTTTTTGGGGCTTAGGGGGTCCCGCAGCCCGAACCGGGACCCCCCTCCCCGGCCCTTATAAGGGCCCTTGCGGCACTGACAAGTGCATTTGGCGGGGTCCCGGCAGCTGAAACCGGGACCCCCAGTGCGGCTCTTAACAGAGCCCTTGGCTCGACGTCTTCTTTCTCTTCCAGTCCCCCGCGACACAGCTTCCGCCGAGGCCGCCGCCCCCGAGAGGTACCCTGCGGCCCCAGGCCTTTAAGGGCCGGGAGTGTGGGGTCCCGGTTCGGGCTGCGGGACCCCCCTAAGCCCCAAGGCCTTCTCAGGGCCCCGCTGGAGGGAGCCTCACCCCCCCCAGCGCTCCTCTCCCCTCCCCTCCCCGTGGAGCGGCCGGGGTCGGGGGCTTGGGAGGGGTTGCCTGTCGGGAGGGGTGGTGCGGCGGTGGTCGGTGCGACCACCTGCTGCGGCCCCTTTCCCTTCCGGCAGCCCCTTCTAGCCTCCCGTTCCGAGATTGCCCGCGAACGGGGAACGGGTTGGGAGGGGCTGCTGGGAAGTGGCGGCGGGTGGTCGCCGCTCTGCCGCCGCGGGGGGTGTGGCGGGGTGGGCGTATGCCCCGCCCTAGGAGCGGCGTCGGAAGGGATTTTTAAGTCCCTTCGCGCGATACTATATAGTATCGCCGCGAAGGGGCTTAAAATAACCGCAGCACATCGCGGCCGCGATAGGTATCGCGGGAATAGCGCTCGCCGTTATAAATATGGCGATAGCGCTATTTTCGCGGCCGCGATGTGCGGCGGTAATTTTTTTGCGCTAACATCGTTCCTTTATAAATATGCCCCTAAGTGTTCATCCCATCTCCAGTCCTACCCCATTCCTACCACCATAGCTACCCATACACAGCTACTTAACCAGCTCGTCCATCTTTGTACTATATTGGTTAATCGAGATCTAATCAACAATTAGTCACTCCCCTCTGCTCCCCCATTGGCCAAATATGTTCCCAATCAGACTTTCTATCAATAATCTCCTGAAATTGATTGGGAGTCTCGATCGATTGGCCAAGATGAAAGGAATCGATGGGCAGTCAGAGAAATTAGATATAGACCTTGGCCCAGACCACAGCAGATAGTCAACCTATTTCAGTCTATGGCCACTGTCTTGAATTCCTTTGCATGTCTTCCCTGTACTGCTTCATGTTTAATTTAACTGCTTCACGGTCAGTCTATGTGTAACAAACTAATTTAACTGTCCCTTTAAAGGTCAACAAACCCTTTAACACTTCGCCCCCTAACTTTAAGGCAGGAAATTGGTAATTAAAACAATGTATCTATTGTCCTTTTATTGAATTCCTACAGAAAGACATACAGTAAAATCTTTCAGTACAGAAATCCCTGCAAATCCTGCCCCTCCCCTAGCACAGTGATCCCAGACATGCTCAGTATGATTGATTGAAGAGGAATTCTCCAATTAGTTACTTTGTATCTCCCCATGCTAGGGAGAGGAAGTTCAACAGAAAGTGAAAGTAACTTTAAGGAAGCTTTCTGAAGTTAGGAATTTGATTGGTTTTGAACATATACAGTGGTGTGAAAAACTATTTGCCCCCTTCCTGATTTCTTATTCTTTTGCATGTTTGTCACACTTAAATGTTTCTGCTCATCAAAAAACCGTTAATAGTAGTCAAAGAAACATAATTGAACCAAAATGCAGTTTAAATTGATGGTTTTATTATTTAGTGAGAAAAAACAAAAAAAAAACTCCAAATAGACATGGAACTGTGCTGAAAAAGTGATGCCCCCCTATAAAAGAAGTTAAAAAAATAACTTAATTGAGATCTAATCAGTCTGGGTAAAGGTTATATATGATAAAGCCATTTATAAAGCTTTGGGACACAGCGAACCACAGGGAGACATATCCAAAATGGCACAAAAAACATGGAACAGTGAGTGAAGTTTCACAGGAGTGGCGGCCGACCAAAATACCCCAAGCAAGAGCACAGAGAAGAAAGGAAACTCATCGAGATGCCACAAAAAAGACCCCAGGACAACTTAAAGGAACTGCAGGCCTTCAGGCCTCATAAGGTCTAGTGTTCGACTCACATTACTTTGCTCCCCCCTCATTTTCCGGCCTCCTGGGAAACAAGTTTTTTTCCCATCTGTATATTTTCGGCCTGTATGCTCTCAGAGATCCAAGGCGGCAACCACATTTTTTCTAAGCTGACAAACTAAAATTATTTAGGCTGTCTCAATTTTGTTAAAAAAAACATCCTCAATGATTTGCCCAAAGACTTTTGGAAGAACATCCGTGTGGACCGAACGAGACAAAAGTTGAATTTTGGGAGGTTCGCGTGGAGCTTATTTTCTTCTGCCCCTTCCCCCCTGTCCTTCTCCTTCTTTTTTCTTCTCCGTTACGCACTCTCTAGAAAATTTTTTTATCCCTCAGAACTCATTCGCAAAGAAAATAATACCAACATTCTAAAATGATTGGTGGCCCGGTTTTCCCCTCCCGGTTTCTCGTGGGATGGTCTGGTTTGTTGTACCGTGTTCAGGCCCACCTGGACGGTTGCCCTGTGGATCCCCCCCTCCGACTGTATGTCAAAACATGGAATCTCGGAAGGAGATGTCGTTTTTTTTTTTGCACTTCCCCATTGTTGTCAATTCAAGTTATATCGATTTATTGGGTGCTGACGCCAGGACCTCACCAAACACACCCGCAAATCCCCCCCTTGAAGGCTTTATTTTAAACCCACATCCGACTTTCATTTCTATCTCTTCAACCCTCCTTTTAAACCCCTTGCCTGCCACCTGATCTTTGAGTTTTTTTTTTCTTGTGCTCATGACCTATAAAGCCAATTCTACAAAGATGAGTGGGATAAAATTCCTCCAGAGCGCTGTAAAAGACTCGTTACAAGTTATCGCAAACGCTTGATCGCAGTTATTGCTGCTAAGGGTGGCCAACCAGTTATTAGGTTCAGGGGGCAATTTCTTTTTCACACAGGGCCATGTAGATTTGGAGTTATTTTTTCTCACTAAATAATAAAAACCATCATTTAAAACTGCATTTTGTGTTCAGTTATGTTATCTTTGACTAATAGTTAACGGTTTTTGATGAGTAGAAACATTTAAGTGTGACAAACATGCAAAAGAATAAGAAATCAGGAAGGGGGCAAATAGTTTTTCACACCACTGTATATCTTTATTTAGGCTGAGGCCCCACTGTAACGCACAAATTCCATGTGGGTTTCTGTGCACTTTTGCCATATACTTGTATTCGCTTGTGTCTGCTTTTTCATATGCTTCTATAGACTTGTATTAAATGTGATTTTCGCAAGAAGGAGGGTGATCGCATATGGTAGAAATGACACAGGCCCTACTTCCTGCGATTTACATAAAAAATAAAATGTTTTATTTGTCAGTTTCTGACCTTTCAGGATAGAATCTTTCTTACTCTATTAGTTGCCCCTTTGTCTATCCCTTCCACCTCTACATAGTAACATAGTATTGGATGTTGTATATAACGAATCGGCCATCTAGTCCAACCTTTATACCCTACCCATAATGTCTGTTATAACAGTTAATATCACATAGTATGGGAGGTTGACATACATCCATCAGTCAACTTTTATACCCATTACCCATAATGTCGGAAAACAGTACATATAACCTAGTATTGGAGGCGGTTATAAAAGAAATACGTACCTCTAGTCAAACCCTTTATAACACTACCCAAATGTCTGATATAAACAGTAATAGTAACCTAGTATTTGGAGGTTGTATAAAGCCATACGTCCATCTAGTCCAAACCTTTATACCCTACCCATAATGGTCTGTTTATAACAGTACATATACATAGTATTGGAGAATGGTATTTAAAGACATACGTTCATCGAGTCAACCTGTAACCTTACCCATAATGTCTGTATAACAGTTACATAGTCAACATAGTTAGTGGAGGTTCTGTATAAAGGACATAGTCCATCTAGTCCAACCTTTATACCCTACCCATAATGTCGTTATACAGTTACATAGTGAACAGGAGTATTGGAGGGTGTATAAGGACATAGTCCATCTAGTCCAACCTTATACCCTACCACATAGTCTGTCCATTCTAACAGGTTTACATAGCACATTAGTATTGGAGGTTGTATCAAAGACTACGTTCCATTCTTAGTCCAACCTGAGACCCTACCCATAATGTCTGTATAAAGTTACAAGTAACATAGTATTGGAGGGTGATATAAAGAGATATGTCCATATAGTCCAACCTTTATTTACCTACCCATAAGTCTGTATAAACAGTTACATAGTAGTAACATAGTCATTGGAGGTTATATAAAGAACTACGTCCATCTGTGCCAACGTTATACCCTACCATTAAGTATAGTAACATAGGTATAACGTGGACATTAGTAAACATAGACGTGATTAACGACCTACGTGCATAGGTCCAACCTATACCTACCATAAGTATGTATAACAGTTTAACATAGTAACAAGTTTGGCGAGTTGATAAAAGGACATCGTCATCTAGTCCAACCTATCCTACCCATAGGTCGTATAACAGTTAGCATTATACTAGAGTTGGAGGTTGTATAAGACATTCGTCCCTCTAGTTCCAACTTATACGCTACCCATAATGTCTGTATAACATTACCTAGTAAGATACTATTGGGAGGTTGTGTATAAGGCATACGTCCATCAGTTCAACCGTTATCCCGATACCCAAAGTCTGTATCAAACAGTACATTGATAACATAGTATGGCGGTTTGTATAAGAAGACATCACTCCATATAGTCCAACCTTTATACCCGACCAGTAATTCTGTAAACATGTACCTAGTAAATAGTATTGGAGGCTTGTTTAAAGACATACGTCCATTCTAGTCCAAACTTATAACCCTACCCAAATGTCTGTTAACAGTAATACTGTAACATTAGTATTGGAGGTTGTTTTTAAAGACTACTGTCAGTCTAGGTCCAACCTTTATACCCTACCCATAATGTCTGTATATACACTTTACACTAGTTACAATATGTGAGGAATGAGGTTGTTTATAAAGACATACTCTGTCATCTAGCTCAACCTTTATACCCTACCCTTAATGTCTGTATACAACGTATACATGAAGTAAACATAGTATTGGAGGTGTTGTGTGTATAAAGCAACATACGTCCATCTAGTCAAACCTTTATTTACCCTAAACCCATAATGTCTGTATAACAGTTACATAGTAACATAGTATTGGAGGTTGTATAAAGACATACGTCCATCTAGTCCAACCTTTATACCCTCCTTTTTAACCCTACCTAACAGTTGATCCAGAGGAAGGCAAAAAAAGAGAACCAGTTCTTCCTAACTCTGTCTGTCCCTTCCACCTTGACTCTTGACTCTCATTCCTCAGACTCGGAATTCTATTTTAATTCTCTGTATTTGGCTCCTTTCCCTGGTCCTTTCGCCCCAGTAACCCCCTTTCTTTCCTGGCAGGGTCTTCGTCTTACCACCCCCACATCCCATGCTATAAACATACAGATAGCAGAAGGGAAACCTGCCCAGTGGAACATTCTGGGTCTGCAGGAAGCTGCGGGATGGGAGAAATCTGAGTTTACAAAGAGGCTCTGTGTCCAGTGTTAGACAGGCTGGGTACTGGGTATTGTGTTTGGCACCTCTGGGATATCTACAGGGACCATCACTGAGGGCCTATCAAGTGTCTGATTGCAAAATAGAGGAGGAGTGACAAGCAGGGATTGTGTGAAAGGTAACAGGCCTGGCTAATCATTGGGTACATTCCCTGTCTGAATTGTAGGGAGGAGAGGACAGGACCTCCTGGAACCCAATACTGGTTTGTAGCAAAGAAACTTGACACCCCCCCCCCCTCTCAGGAGGGATAGAAAAACATAGTAAAGAAAATTCATTAGAGTGACAAGCTCCATGGCAGCTCCTGTTCACATTAGTAAATGCAACTGTAAATCATACACAGTAACAGCTGCTAAGGTTGAATAAAGACAATGGGGCCACATCTATGTGGGCTAAGGGCTCTGTGCTGGGGCCACTTATTTTTAATCTTTTAATAAATGACTTATGCTAGGTAAACACACTGTCGATAAAGCCTCAATATCGTCTTTCCCAAAAGAGCAGCCCAAGCATTCCCGCTGGCCTTGAGGTCGTTCAGGAAAGACCTAAAATTTCCCTCGGCTGCAGTACTCTCCCTATAGGGGATTTGGCTTTGGTCGTGGCAAACACACAGTCCCTAGCATTCGCCCTTAGCTGTGTAGTAGGGCTGGTATCTATGGGTGTATATGAGGGGTATATGGTGTGGTAATGATGTGGATAATGGTGTTAGCTTGATATATGGTGTATATGCTGTGTATGATGTGTATATGATAGGTTATATGGTGTTATTATGGTGTGTATGTGTGTATATGTTATGTGTATATGGTGTGATTGATGTGTATATGATGGCGTATATGGTGTATATGGATGGTAATGATGTCGTATTGGTGTGTATATGGTGTAGTTATGCTGGTATATGGGATGTGTATATGGTGGTGTATGATGATGGGTGTATATGAGTGGTGTATATGATGTGATATTTATGGTGATATGGTGCGTATATGTGCTTTGATGTATGATCGTATGGTGTGTATATGGGTGTATATGGATGATGTATACATGTGATGCGAATGTGTTATATATGTAAATGGGTCGTATTATGCTGTAATGTTTGTAATGCGTGTGTATATGACTGTGTATTATGTGTGTATATGCGATGTGTTAGAGTGTATGGTTTATATGGTCTGTGTATATGGTGTTATGATGGTATATAGTGTGTATATGGTGTGTATATGATGTGTATCATGGTGTTATTTAACATGATGTGTATATGTTGTTGTGTGTATATGCTGTTATATGGTTGATTTAATGATGTGTCTTGATTTTATATGGTGCGTATATCGTGCGTATAGGGTGCGCTATGTGCGTATATGATGCGTATATGGGTGTATATGATGTGTATATGGTTGTTGTATCTGATGTGATAGCTGTGTATGCGTGTGTAGTATGAGTGTATATGCTTTGTATTGTGGGTGGCTTGAGGTCCTCTGCTTTTTATCTGGTGTGAATTGCGATATGGTCTGCCGTTTATGATGCGTATAGAGTGCGTATATGGTGCGTCTATCTGAGTGGTCTATGGTGTTGTATATGATGGAGATGATTGTTAGGTGTGAGATGATGTTGGTATATGGTGTGTTGTTAATGATGGTATTGATGTGTCTATGGGCGTATTGTGCGATGATGTGCGTATATGATGAGTATCTGATGCGGATCTGGTGTATATGAGTGATGTTATATGGGTGTATAGTGTGAATGTTATAGTGTGTATATGACTGTGATATGTGTGATATAGGTGTTGTATATGGTTGTGATGATGTGATTAGGTATGTGGCTATGGTGTGACTATGGTGGGTATATGCTGGTATATGATGTGTGATATAGTGTATTATGAGTGTATATGCTGGAGTATCTGGTTTATGTGTGTATATGTGTTGTATATGAGTGTGTATATGGATGTGTATATGGTGTATGTGTAGTATACTGTGATAGTGATGGTGAGTATATGATGCTTTAGTGTATCGGGTGTTGTGATGTGTATATATAGTGGGGTGTATGATGTGTATATGTGCGTAAGGATGCGATGCATCCGGTGGATATGGGGTTCGTTGATTGTTGGATTAGAGGTGTGTATATTGGCTGGTGTGTATATGATGTTGATTGGTGTGTATTGGTGTGTATATCGGTGCGTATATGTGCGTATAGGTGTGTATATATGCGTTCTTGATGCGTATATGGTGGTCTATGCTGGCCTGGTATAATGTTGTGGTATATAGCGTATTATATAGTTGCTGTATTATGTGGGTATAGGTGAATGTGTGTAATATGATGGTACTATGCGGTGTATGATGTTATATATGATGGATATGAGTGTATTGTGTTGTGATGATGTGTATATGATGTGTGATATGGTGTGTAATAGTTATGGTTGGATAAGCGTATATGATGGCATGATGTGTAATAGTGATGGTATGTGTTGGTAGATATTGTTTGTGTATATGGTGTGATAGTGATGTGTATATGATGGTCATATGGATGTGTGATAGTGTGTGTATATGTGGTATGGTGTGGTAGATGGTGTGGGGGTATGATCGTATGGATATATGGATGCGTATATGGTGTGGATATGATGGTGGTATATGGGTGGTATTGATGTGGATAATGGTGTTAGATTCTAGATGTATAATGATTGTAAATAGTGGTGATGTGTATATGATGTGTCTATGGTGTCGTATATAGGATGTGCTGATGGTCATATCTGCGTTATATGGTGGTGTCTTATGATGATGTGTATATGTGTGATAGGGTATGGTGTAGTATGATGTGTATATGGTGAGAGGATGGTAATATGGGTGAATCTATGGGATATGATGGTGTAGTATGTGTGTCTATCGGCTGTGTATAGTGTGTAATGGTGTATATGTGTGTATATGGTGTGTATATGATGTGTATATGGTGTGTATGATGTGTATATGCTGTGTATATGGTGTGTATATGATGTGTCTTCCGCATCCACTGTTCTGTGGCTGACATCACTACTCTGCGCTGAGTAGTGACATCACCTGAACAGTGGATGTGGAAGAGAGAGGAGGCGTGCAGCTGCCGGATTTCAGGTTAGTGATTTCAGTGACAGGGGGCAGATATGGGGGAGGGGGGTGTGTGCGACAGAACAGGGCCAGGGAAATTGACTTTCCGGGGAGGTATAATAGCTCCCTGTCTGTATTACACCAGTGAGCATGCTGGATGGACGGCTGTGCCAACACTACACTTCAAACCTTCCCATTTTGCATTACATTTTTTTCCTTTTGATACGACCCGGGGGGGGGTGGGGGGGTTCAGGCGCAGTGATTGCCACTGAAGATGTTAGGAAACTACAACTCCCAGCAACTAAAGCATGCTGGGAGTTATAGTTTCCAAACTTCTGGAGTGGCAAGGAATTGGGGGTTAGTGTGGGATTCCTCTCCATTTAAAGGGAAACTAATGCCTTAAAACAATACAGATTCAGGAGAATGGTATCTTTTGTTGAAAAGATTGCCTTCTGATTCTGTAATGTTTTGAGGCTTTAGTTGCCCTTTAATGGACAGCACAATTCCCATACAGTAATAGACATACTGGATTTGTTTATTACTATATGGGACTACTGTATGGGAATTCTGCTGTCCATTTAAAGGGCAACTAAAGCCTCAAAACATTACAGAATCAGAAGGCAGTAGTGGTCATAATTTCTACCCTCGACTTATAGTCGAGTCAATCATGTTTTACTTTTAGATACCCCGACTAATACTCGAGTATATACGAGTATATCTATCTGGCTGTCTATCTATCTATCTCATATCTGTCTGTCTGTCTATCTATAATTTATCTATCTATCTATCTATCTATCTGTCTGTCTGTCTGTCTGTCTGTCTATCTGTCTGTCTGTCTGTCTATCTATCTATCTTTTATCTATCTATCTACAATTCCCTGTGCATTATACTGCAATAAATGTACAATATTTTCTGTTCCTTATATACAGCCTCATTTACCGAGAGCCGCTGCACTCTTTTTTTGGAGTCACACTAATGGCTTCCCTATCAGTTAACGTGACTTAAACTTCTTCCTTGCGCTGGTTGCGCGAGAATCGGAAAAAAGGCGCCCGTGCGGCCGGCACTCGTGGTTCAATATCACATTTGTGCTACTTTTAGCGCTGGATTTTAACGCCAGCTCATGGCTAGTGTTAAAATCCCGCTGTAAGCAAATCCTTCTTCGGGATTTACCCACAGTCCCAAACGCCATATTAAATTGCATTCGGGAGATTTATCCAGAGCGTTAGCAGCACTGGGTGAATCTCCCTGATAGTGTTTATAGTGATTCCCATATTTCCATGGTAGCTCTTCTGTGACTGCCATACCACATGTTCATAGTGAATAGTCAAAGCACCAGTTCCTGACATCAGTATATAGAATGCACAGGAGGCAATAGGTAAGGTGAATGGGGCCGTTTATAGAACATTCTTTATCCCCAATTCACTTTGTGGCACTGTTCTGTTTCATCCTATGGAAAAGATAGGATTCCCGGGAAAGCTGGTGAGAGGCGGTATTACAGTCACCTGCAAAGTGCTAATAGTGATAATGTTATAGGGATACACCTTACTGAATATCAAATTGCAATACCCCGCGCTATCCACCAATCAAATGACTGCTCTTATAATGAATGAAACAATATGGGTAAAAGTGTCCCTGTATTATTAGGGGTGCTGTGTAATTCTGCTGCCTGGCACTATATCTAACAGTCGACTGGCGGTTTGTCTGGAACCCATTACCAATCCGATTGTACATTGGTAAATTAGTTTGTGGTTACAAAGCGCCTGGCCAGGACTGGGGTTTCCCAGAATCCTCTGCGCCCGTCGCTCCTGGCATCCTGTTGGGAGAGAGACGGTGTTTTTATTCTGCTGTGATCCAGAATGGTAGATGTTTGTCTTCCTTCTCTAACCACAGGCATCCCAGTTATTTTTATATCTCCAAAGCAGATGAATAAACAGGAATGTGTGGTAGGCCTGATATGGGCGATGGGATTCCATCAATGTCCAGGGTAGGACCATCCCCCCCCACTAACCAGGGACAAGGCCTGGGGGTCTGGTGACATCTCATTTAAACACAGAGAAGCCAAGAGGTCAGGGGGATAAATCACACCAACATCTGTTTGTGGTCACAACAACTGCAGATCACAAAAACATTTCCCTGTTTGGCCCTAAATTACAGGATGAAAGGCTCTGGGGCTTACAAGGCATTACTGGAGCTGCCCTACTGCTGCCTCTGGCTGTTTAGTAAATAAACCTCTGATCTGCGTTCATAGCTCTGCCTTGGAGTTTGTAGGATTTGGGAAGGTCTGGATGTGATTAGTGTAATTACAGGGACAGTATTGCCATGAATTGCAGTGTTATAAAGACCCACATTGTGAAATATACGCCTCACTGAATTCCCACTGTACCATTATACCGTCATGGAGCCCAGTACATGTTCCAGGGTGGATCTGCCCTTCACCCTCTGTATGGAAATGGACCAGCCACAAGGTGGGGTGTCTAAGACTCAAATACAACATTGTATGGATGAATGGACACCTTCTCTTTAAATTAAATGGCTGGATCAGTCTATATAATATTAAGACAATTGTGCAGATAACGTAGTAATTCCCAGGTGGCTCAACGAACATCCCCCAACTGAACGCATACACACGGACGATTCTCAGGCGAAACGGGCGTTCGGTGCGTGTAGCGCTCGGTCGTTGGGGGTCATCGCTCGCTCGCAAATTGAGCATGTGTACGAACCTTTAGACATTTTGGATTTTGTGTTAATTGCATTTTAGAGAATATTTCAACCTTGGCAAACTACAACGCTCAACATCCTCCAGACAGCTGGGCAACCAACTCCTTATCTCAACCTGGGTTCTTCCAGGCCTAACTATGACATCATAAGCCAAGTCGCCATTTCTCTGTGACATTCCCCTTACAGAGAGAAATCTGCATTATCCGTAATTATTATTATTGTCGGTGGAATATGAGACATTTCCGCTGCTTTCCAGATATTTTTCTTTGCTTCCCTGTAATTTAATAAATTCTTCTGTCCCTTTAAACCTTAAACCTGGTTAACCCCCCCCATAATCCTCTGTGGTTCCCAGGGGGGACCAGGGATCATTTTGTGTAACACCAGTTTCTATTTCTCCTCTGTACCTAATCCTGTGCTGTGTTGATCCCCAGTCTAGGAGGTGGAGATGCCCCGAGATGACCCTTTCTCCCTGATTTAATTGGCTCGGATAACTTTAAATTGGATATGCAATTGGTTCCTTTCTTTTTGGGTGGGCAGGGGATCTAATTAGAGACCACCAGAGGAGACATGGAGACAGCATAGGAAGTAATTAGCCACTTTATGGTCCTGTCTTTAACTTTACCACTGCACACACTGAGCTGGACAATGGACAATCGATAAGAGCCATGTCTAATGCTCTGGCTCCGGCCTTAACAAGCCCCCCACCCCGTGACTAATCCAGGAACTAGGCTGACCAGGACCATGAGATCCATCGTGACCCCCACTACAGAAGGTTTCTATGAATTAGTCCTTTGAATTGAGCATTGATGGGTCACGTGGAATTTCTATTAAAGGTCTGAGTAGAATGGGGACCATGCGATGCTCCAGAGCATACAGAGGGGGGTACCTTAGGGAGGCAATGTATCCTTGTGTCAGCACTGATACAGCAATGAACTCATTTATCCAGGTTACAGGGTGGATATGGAGAGGGCCCCCGGCTGGTGCTGCCATATTTGCAAGGGACGTTTTTTAGGGGGCTGTCCCTCTGTTCTGGACTGCCAAGCCTTATCCTAAAATAAGTGGAGCTTGAGTGCTTTGGAGATGGTACCGGGGATGGGCTGTGTGGTGGTGTGGCTGAGTGGTCCCTTAGTAGGGGAGACCACCCCTATTAACACTTACAACCAGTGTAGTCCCTTATGGCAGGGTAGAAGTAAGAGGTGTGACTTGGGTGGTGAGAATATGATAATGGACACCCATCATGTTCCTCTCAGAGTTGTAGACTGATAGGACCTCATCCTCCTACCAGTATTAGAAATTCATCTTCACTAGACCATGGAAGACAATCCCAGATCTGTTCCTGGTTCCATTTATCCGTCTCCGGACTAGAAGCCATGGGATCTGCGTCTACGGTGAATGAACCAGCAGTGAGATGAAAAGCCAATGAACTCGGTGTTAGAATAACTGGTTCAGAAGTTTACTGCGGCCGGGAGGGAGTTGGATCTCAGCACATTGGGATTTGGCAGTTGTAGAAAGAACATCTGGTGTCCTCACCCTGGATCTGAGCTGTTTATTTGGTATTGTGATAAATCTATTTATAGCCGGATAATCTCTCTGGTTCCCAGACACCATGGAAGGGATGAGTTTTATTACATGGAAAGGCTCACATGTAAAATATGGTTTGAGGCCTTGATATTGTGTCATATATATCCTGTATAGCACATCTAGGGAATCCGGGGCCAGGGGCCAAACACACAATGAAAGGTCCTAGTTCGCACATTTGCAGGGAGGTGCAATATCTAGTACTAATGGTAAAGTGAGTGTAAAACTGAGCTCACCTGGCACTCACTTCTTCAGGCTCATCCTCCTCTGCAGTATGTTGGGTCATCGCCCTTCTCTGGCCAAACATTGCTGGCATCACTGGCACACACAGTGGCTTCAACTCTATCAGCCGGTGCTTGTGATTGGCCAATCAGATGCGGGTTTTTTGTGTTTCTGACATTCTATTGGTTCACGGTTCTTTCCAGGTTGCCTGATATAGCGTTTGGTTTGCCTTTCTGCTTATGGTTTGGTGTTTACCTTGTACCTGTTATTCTGACCTATGACAAAGCTTGCCGTCCTGGCCAAACTCTGACTTCTGATTGGCCCCGTTTGGTGTTGTTCCCTGGTTATGACCATTGGTTCCATCTGTACTTTGTTTACCTGTTGATCTGTTGGGGCTGTTTCCCCGACTGAGTATCCGACCAGTTTCTAGCTGGTTCTCTGTCCAACTCTTGGTTGACCCAATTCTCAGTCCAGATACCCTCGACTTGAAGAACCACATAGACTGATACCATGTCCGGTGAGGTGTGACCTGTGTGCCGGCAAATGGGGGATTTTCTATAGGTAAAGCAAGTGGTAAAGATTGAGGTTTTTGAATTTAAGATCAGGGAATTGCAGGGTCCCGTGCCAGTGTCCTAGACTGGTTTGTCCCATGGTGGGTGGTGGGTTGGGGTGGAGATGGCAGAACAGGCCACCTATGTCCCTATCGGAAAGTTTGGAGATGTGAAACTATAAGATCTCCTCCATGTGCCGGAACCAAAGGTCAAGATTGTTTGGAGACAAGTGCTGATGGGATTGATAGAGTCACCACAATGTCATTCGCCAGCTACAGCCCCAGCTGATCCTAGTAACATGGGATTCGGTCCTTTAGGGCTAGGCCCCACTAGCCCGTTTTGGTGTTCGCTGATAGAGCGCAGCGCATACCAATAGAAGAAGATGAGGATGGCCCCATTACGTCCGCTGCCCTGCCGACCCTTTCCGCAGCGCATACCATCACAATTTTTGGTGCGCATTGTATGCGCTGCCATAGGGATACATCAAAGAGATCGCAGCGCACACGTAGCGCGCATGGATCGCACGACACTGCGATTTTGTTGCGTCGCGCAATTCCTGCACGCTCCCTAGTGGGGCCTTGCTCTTAAAGGGAGATCATGAGAGTTCCACATATACGTTTATCTGCAATTTAGCGCCTCTCAGGCCTGTCGTACACTCACAGACTTGGCCTGATAATTCTCACAGATTAACCAATCAGAAAACCCGGGAGGCAGAGTATCCATGAACAGCTTTGCCCACCCTAGCCCAGAATTCCCCAGTCATGCACCAAACACTGAAGCCCCATCTCTATGGTACAGCTTCCCTGTGTATTGGGCCCCTGCGACTGAACCTTCAGATTAGGTTAGTCTTGGCCAAACTGAGATGTTGTATGTGTCAGTGGGAATTAAAGTTGTATTGACAATATTTTGTCCCAACCAGGGTTGCCAGATACTTCCTGCGCCCGAGGCGGGGTTAGGGACGTACCAGGGCGGGAATATAAACCCTGACTGTGGAATTCGGGATTTTGTCCCTGCAGTGGAGACAATCCTGTCCAAATAGGGACACCTACCCGGGTCCCACCTAACATCACTGCCCAACATGTCCAATCTTATGGACTGATTTTGCTGATGAATTGTTTGGGAACAAACTGCCAATCAGCCAATCACCTGACGATCCCATCCCATGTACCATGTATAAATATTTGTGATAAGTGATACTGTAAAATCAAGTTAGGTTCATTTGGAAGCTGCAGCTTTAAAAATACCGTTGCCATATTTTTTTTTTACCTATCTCCCTTCAAAGCCTAGCTTTGTGCCTTGGAAGTGGCTGACATCTTGTTACTGGTTTGCTGAATGGTAAGCTCCGCCCCTCTGAGATTTCCTCTGCTTTCTCCTGCTTGAGCCTCAAACAGAAATGCCGGTGAGTTCCGTGCACTCTCCTGCTTGAGCCTCAAACAGTAATGCCTGTGAGTTCCGTGCACTCTCCTGCTTGAGCCTCAAACAGTAATGCCTGTGAGTCCGGCACTCATCCTGCTTTGAGCCTCAACATAAATGCCTGTGAGTCCGTGCACTCTCCTGCTTGAGCCTCAAACAGTAATGCCTGTGAGTTCCGTGCACTCTCCTGCTTGACCTCAAACAGTAATGCCTGTGAGTTCCCGTGCACTCTCCTGCTTGAGCCTCAAACAGTAATGCCTGTTGATTCCGTGCACTCTCCTGCTTGAGCCTCAACAGTAATGCCTGTGAGTTCCGTGCACTCTCCTGCTTGAGCCTCAAACATTAATGCCTGTGAGTTCCCGTGCACTCTCCTGCTTGAGCCTCAAACAGTAATGCCTGTGAGTTCCGTGCACTCCCTCTGCTTAGCCCTCAAACAGTATGCCTGTGAGTTCCGTGCACTCTCCTGCTTGAGCCTCAAACAGTAATGCCTGTGAGTTTCCGTGCACTCTCCTGCTTGAGCCTCAAACATAATGCCTGTGAGTTCCGTGCACTCTCCTGCTTGAGCTCAAACAGTAATGCCTGTGAGTTTCCGTGGCACTCTCCTGCTTGAGCCTCAAACAGTAATGCCGTGAGTTCCGTGCACTCTCCCTTGAATCCTCAAACTATAATGCCTGTGATTTCCGTGCACTCTCTCTGCTTGAGCCTCAACAGTAATGCCTGTGAGTTCCGTGCACTCTCCTGCTTGAGTCTCAACAGTAATGCCTGTGAGTTCCGTGCACTCTCCTGCTTGATCTCAAACAGTAAATGCCTGTGAGTTCCCGTGCACTCCCTGCTTGATCCTCAACAGTAATGCCTGTGAGTTCCGTGCCTCTCCTGCTTGAGCCTCAAACAGTAATGCCTGTGAGTTTCCGTGCCTCGTCTCTGCTTGATCCCTCAAACAGTAATGCCTGTGAGTCCGTGCACTCTCCTGCTTGATCCTCAAACAGTATGCCTGTGAGTTCCGTGCACTCTCCTGCTTGAGCCTCAAACAGTAATGCTCTGTTGAGTTCCGTGCACTCCTGCTGCTTGAGTCCTCAAACAGTAATGCCTGTGAGTTCCTTGCACTCTTCCTGCTTGACCTCAAACAGTAACTCCTGCTTGAGTCTCAAACAGTAATGCCTGTGAGTTCCATGCACTCTCCGCTTGATCCTCAAACAGTAATGCCTGTGAGTTCCGTGCCACTCTCCTGCTTGATCTCCAAACAGTAATGCCTGTGAGTTCCTGCACTCTCCTGCTTGATCCTCAAACAGTAATGCCTGTGAGTTCCGTGCACTCTCCTGCTTGATCCTCAACAGTAATGCCTGTGAGTTCCGTGCACTCTCCTGCTTGATCCTCAACAGTAATGCCTGGGAGTTCCATGCACTCCCTGCTTGAGTCTCAAACAGTAATGCCTGTGAGTTCCACTGCACTCTCCTGCTTTATCCTCAAAAGTAATCCGTGAGTTCCGTGCACTCTCATGCTTAGTCTCAAACATAAGCCTGTGAGTTCCGTGCCTCTCATGCTTGAGCCTCAAACAGTAATGCCTGTGACGTTCCGTGCACTCTCATGCTTGAGTCCAACAGTAATGCCTGTGAGTTCCGTGCACTCTCCTGCTTGATCCTCAAACAGTAATGCCTGTGAGTTTCCGTGCACTCTCCTGCTTGATCCTCAACCAGTAATGCCTGTGAGTTCCGTGCACTCTCCTGCTTGACCTCAAACAGTATGCCTGTGAGTTCTGTGCACTCTCCTGCTTGATCTCACACAGTATGCCTGTGAGTTCCGTGCACTCTCCTGCTTGACCCTCAATCATTATGTCAGAGAGTTCCGTGCACTCTCCTGCTTGAGCCTCAAACAGTAATGCCTGTGAGTTCCATGCACCCTCCTGCTTGAAGCCCTCAAACAGTAATGCCTGTGAGTTTCGTGCACTCTCCTGCTAGCCTTAAACAGTATGCCTGTTGGAGTTCCGTGCTCTCTCCGCTTGAGCCTCAACAGTAATGCCTGTGAGTTCCGTGCACTCTCCTGCTTGAGCCTCAAACAGTAATGCCTGTGAGTTCCGTGCACTCTCCTGCTCTTGATCCTCAAACAGTAATGCCTGTGAGTTCCGTGCACTCTCCTGCTTGAGTCCAAACAGTACATGCCTGTGAGTTCCGTGCACTCTCCTGCTTGATCCTCAAACAGTAATGCCTGTGAGTTCCGTGCACTCTCCTGCTTGATCCTCAAACGGTAATGCCTGTGAATTCCGTGCACTCTCCTGCTTGAGTCTCCAAACAGTAATGCCTGTGAGTTCCATGCACTTTCCTGCTTGAGCCTCAAACAGTAATGCCTTGTGAGTTCCCGTGCACTCTCCTGCTTGATCCTCAAACAGTAATCCTGTGAGTTCTGTGCACTCTCCTGCTTGATCCTCAAACAGTAATGCCTGTGAGTTCCGTGCACTCTCCTGCTTGGCCTCAAACAGTATGCCTGTGAGTTCTGTGCACTCTCCTGCTTGATCCTCAAAGTAATGCTGTGGAGTCCGTGCACTCTCCTGCTTGACCCTCAATCAGTCTGTCAGTGAGTTCCGTGCACCTCCTGCTTGAGCCTCAAACAGTAATGCCTGTGAGTTCCGTGCACTCTCCTGCTTGAGCCTTAAACAGTAATGCCTGTGAGTTCCGTGCACTCTCCTGCTTGAGCCTCAAACTGTAATGCCTGTGAGTTCCGTGCACTCTCCTGCTGAGCCCAAACAGTAATGCCTGTGAGTTCCGTGCACTCTCCTCTGCTTTGAGCCTCAAACAGTAATGCCTGTGAGTTCCGTGCACTCTCTTGCTTGAGCCTCAAACAGTAATGCCTGTGAGTTCCGTGCACTCTCCTGCTTGAGCCTCAAACAGTAATGCTCTGTGAGTTCCGTGCACTCTCTGTGCTTGAGCCTCAAACAGTAATCTGCGTGAGTTCCGTGCACTCTCCTGCTTGAGCCTCAAACAGAATGTCTGTGAGTTTCCGTGCACTCTCCTGCTTGAGCCTCAAACAGTAATTCCTGTGAGTTCCGTGCACTCTCCTGCTTGAGCCTCAAACAGTAATGCCTGTGAGTTCCGTGCACTCTCCTGCTTGAGCCTCAAACAGTAATTTCCTGTGAGTTCCGTGCACTCTCCTGCTTGAGCCTCAAAACAGTAATGCCTGTGAGTTCCGTGCACTCTCCTGCTTGAGCCTCAAACATAAATGTCTGTGATGTTCCGTGCACTCTCCTGCTTGAGCCTCAAACAGTAATTCCTGTGAGTTCCGTGCACTCTCCTGCTTGAGCCTCAAACAGTAATGCCTGTGAGTTCCTGCACCCTCGCTGCTTAGCCTCAAACAGTAATGCCGTGTGAGTTCTGTGCACTCTCCTGCTTGAGCCTTAACATAATGCCTGTGAGTTCCGTTCACTCTCCTGCTTGAGCCTCAAACAGTAGATGCCTGTGAGTTCCGTGCACTCTCCTGCTTGAGCCTAAACTAAGGCCTGTGAGTTCCGTTCATCTCTCCTGCTTGAGCCTCAAACAGTAATGCCTGTGAGTTCCGTGCACTCTCCTGCTTGAGCCTCAAACAGTAATGCCTGTGATGTTCCGTGCACTCTCCTGCTTGAGCCTCAAACAGTAATTCCTGTGAGTTCCGTGCACTCTCCTGCTTGAGCCTCAAACATTAATGCCTGTGAGTTCCGTGCACTCTCCTGCTTGAGCCTCAAACACTAGTTCCTGTGAGTTTCCGTGCACTCTCCTGCTTGACACTCCTGCATCCCAAAAAAGCTGTACAATGCATGTGCACTCTACTATCCTATATAATACAGTGTAGCTGTACACTGCGTGTGCACTCTACCATCCTATATAATACAGTATAGCTGTACACTGCATGTGCACTCTACCATCCTATATAATACAGTATAGCTGTACACTGCATGTGCACTCTACCATCCTATATAATACAGTATAGCTGTACACTGCATGTGCACTCTACCATCCTATATAATACAGTGTAGCTGTACAATGCATGTGCACTCTACTATCCTATATAATACAGTATAGCTGTAAACTGTGCTGTGTTCTCCCTACCATCCTATATAATACAGTATAACTGTACACTGCACTGTGTACTCTACCATCCTATATAATACAGTATAACTGTACACTGCATGTGCACTCTACCATCCTATATAATACAGTGTAGCTGTACAATGCATGTGCACTCTACCATCCTATATAATACAGTGTAGCTGTACAATGCATGTGCACTCTACTATCCTATATAATACAGTGTAGCTGTACACTGCATGTGCACTCTACCATCCTATATAATACAGTATCATATAGCCATCCTATATAATTACAGTGTAGCTGTAAACTGTGCTGTGTTCTCCCTACCATCCTAAATAAATACATTAACTGTACATACACTGTGGTACTTACCATCCTATATATACAGTGTAGCCTTACAATGCATGTGCCACTCTACTATCCTAATAATACAGTGTAGCTGTACACTGGTGTGGCACTTACTCATCCTATATAATACGGTTCGTAACTGTACAACTGCGTTGTGCGCTCTACCATCCTATATAATACAGATAGCTGACACACTGACGCGGTGCTGCTCTGACATCCTATATTAATTACAGTATAGGCTGTAACACTGTGCGTGTGTGCTACTAATCCTAATAATACAGGTATACTTGTGTACAATTGCATGTGCACTCTACCTAGCCTTACTACTTACAGGTGTAGCTGTACACGCATCACTGGGTACTCTACCATCATATAATACAGTTGTAGCTGTACATGAATGTGCACTGCTTACTATCCTAATAGATACAGGTGCCCTGTACACTGCATGTGCACTCTCCCAAATCCTATATAATACAGTGTAACCGTACATGCGTTGTCTGTGCTCGACCAGCACTATATAATACCAGTTATAGCTGTACCTGTGCTGTGTGTCTACATCCTATATTAATACCCAGTATAGCTGTGACAAGCATGTGCACTCTACTATCCTAATAATACAGTGGTAGTAGACACTGCGTGTGCACTCTTACATCCTATATAATAAGTATAGCTTGTCACACTGCATGCCTGCACTCTACATCCTAATAATACAGTATAGTGTACCACTGCATGTGACACTCTACCATCCTATCTAATACAGTATAGCTGTCACACTGAGGTGCACTCTACCATTTCCTATATATACAGTACAGCTGTTACAATTGCATGTGCCATCTACTATCGCTATATATACAGTTGTAGCTGTACACTGCCACTGTGATCTTACCATCTCTTATAATACAGTGTAGCGTGTAAATGCATGTGCACTATTACTATCTATATAATACAGTGTAGCGTACACGCATGTTGCACTCTTCCCCTATATTAATCAAGCTGTACTGTACACCTGCGTTGTGTGCTCTTACATCCTATATAATACACGTATAGTGTACACTGTGCTGTTGTGCTCTACCATCTATTATATACAGTATAAGCTTGTACAATGCATGTGCACTCTACTATCCTATTATTACAGGTAGCTGTACACATGCGGTGCCAGTCTACCATCCTATATCATACAGTATAGCTGTACCCACGCATGTGCACCTACCATCTTTATAATACAGTGAGCTGTTACACTGCATGTGACACTCTTACATTCCATATAATACAGTTAGGTAACTGCATGATGACACTCTACCATCTCTATACATACAGTATAGAGCTGTAACAATGATGTGCACTTGCTACCATCCTATATAATACAGTGTATGTACTTGTAAAACTGGCTGTCTTCTCCCTACCATCCCTTATGTATAATACCAGTATAACTGTACACTGCACTGTGTACTACTACCATCACCTATATAATCAGTGTAGCTGTAAAAATGCATGGGCACTCTTACTCTCCCTACCATCCTATATAATACAGTATAGCTGTACACTGCACTGTGCACTCTACTATCCTATATAATACAGTGTAGCTGTACACTGCATGTGCACTCTACTATCCTATATAATACAGTATAGCTGTACACTGCATGTGCACTCTACCATCCTATATAATACGGTGTAACTGTACACTGCGCTGTGTGCTCTACCATCCTATATAATACAGTATAGCTGTAAACTGTGCTGTGTTCTCCCTACCATCCTATATAATACAGTATAGCTGTAAACTGTGCTGTGTTCTCCCTACCATCCTATATAATACAGTATAGCTGTACACTGTGCTGTGTACTCTACTATCCTATATAATACAGTGTAGCTGTACAATGCATGTGCACTCTACTATCCTATATAATACAGTGTAGCTGTACACTGCGTGTGCACTCTACCATCCTATATAATACGGTGTAACTGTACACTGCGTTGTGTGCTCTACCATCCTATATAATACAGTATAGCTGTACACTGTGCTGTGTGCTCTACCATCCTATATAATACAGTATAGCTGTACAATGCATGTGCACTCTACTATCCTATATAATACAGTGTAGCTGTACACTGCACTGTGCACTCTACCATCCTATATAATACAGTATAGCTGTACACTGTGTGTGCACTCTACCATCCTATATAATACAGTGTAACTGTACACTGTGCTGTGTGCTCTACCATCCTATATAATACAGTATAGCTTTACACTGCGTGTGCACTCTACCATCCTATATAATACAGTATAGCTGTACACTGCGTGTGCACTCTACCATCCTAATAATTACAGTGTAACTGTACCTGTGCCTGTGTGTGGCTCTACATCCTATATAATACAGTATTAGCTGTACACTGCGTGTGCCACTCTACAATCATATAGTAATACAGTATAGCTTTACACTGCGTGTGCACTCTACCCTCCTATATAATACAGTGTTAACTGTACACTGCGCTGTGCACTCCCACTATATAATACAGTGTAGCTGTACACTGCAACTGTGGCACTGTACCATCCTATATAATACAGTTGTAACTGTGCTGAATATTAGTTTGCTGTTGTCCACTTTCTAAAAACAAATCTATATCAAGTTTACATCATCTCCTAGTGGGAATTTCCTGGAAATGTGCGCAAACACCACACACACACACACACACACAGTATTCTAGCATTGTACATTTGCACACACGCACCAATCTGGTATCATCACAGCTGACACGATCCTTGTAACAAGAAGTGGTTGCCTTGTGCACAGTTATGTGCATAGAGAAAAGGTCAGTGCAGTTTGTTTGATGTCACCCCAAGCTGCTATCAATTACCACCCCCACTGTGCCCAGTGATCCAATGAGATGTCCATGAATGCGGCTCTGCCAATTGGCTCCCTGGGGGTAGTAAAAGTGACCGGGGAAACTAGAGTTCGGCTTCCTGAGTCTTAAATTTAGAGGCTCATGGGATTTCCATGGAAAAACAAGGTTTCTCCAGTCATATTTATGTTAATAAGACATTGTAGTCATTGTTACAGTATGGAAGGGCTCCTAATTCAGTTTAGTCCAATTAGTATTGGAATAAAAAATAATAAATAATGCATAAAATAAAATGGCAGAAATTGTAGACTTGACTTAAAAGAAATCTTTTACTAGAAAGGTTGTTCCCTAGTAATATATCCCAGATATTGTGATTTCATGAGTATAACTTTTTTATAAGTCTTTTATAATGTCTTTACAGAAATACAGCATTATAAAGTTTATTTCACTTCCAGTAGGCAAAGCCCTTGGGGTCCGCCCCCCTCCACTGTTCTATGGCCTGAACATGCTCAGTGAGCTTCCTCATACAAACAACTTCATGAAAAGGGTTATTTTAAAAGGTTCTCATGTCTTTGTAAGTTGTGAAATATGTAAAGAGCCTAAATGTATTTCTTGTTATGCTTTATTTATGTCCCGGTGAAAATATGTGCAAATTCCTGGTGTTGTAAACAGTTTCTGTCAATAGAAGAAAAAATACAAAATGACAAATGAGGGAAAGTAGAAGTACTAGATGGAGACACTGGGTAGGGACTAGATTTATTGTACAGGATGCTGTATACACAAAACACAAGGTTACAGTACAGGAAGGGACAATCATCCAAACAGAAAAGATAACGGTCAGCTCCCACTCTCCAACCCATATGGAAAGAGGAAACAGATCCAGTAGTTTAGGTCTATCAGTGACGGAAGGAGCGAAAGATCCCACATGGAAAGTTTAGGAGGAACATTGAAATATTTCTGTCTTTCCTGGTGACCCAATGGACGGATGGACCTCACAAAGCGTTAATGTGGATAAACAAACTGGCCAGTCAGTTGTGTGTGTAATCGCAATCCGTCCTTATAGTCTGACATTTACCCTTCAATGAAAATGTTTCGTTATTGTATTTGTCTATCTAGGTAAGAGCAACCGGGGCCGTACCTAGAAATCATACCCCCTCCAGCACAACCATAACAGGGCCCCCTCCCTGCAATCATTTACAGGACCACTAGGGGGCCCTGTTTCATTACAGTTATGCCTATGAGAAAACAACTTTAAAGGACCAGAGGTTACACTTCATTCTTGATCTAATTTATACATTTGGCTCACTAGGTAGAACAGAGAGATCCACCCATCCATTGAAACCATCTAAAGAATGGATGTCCACCCATAAGTCCAATATTGTTTGGTCTGGTAACGAGGTGCTTGGTAAGGTTAGTTTATAGAGACGATAAGTGAAAGTGTATTAAAGCGTAACCCCATCTGAAGACCACATTACGGCCAAATGTACAGATTCAATGAAAGTTCGACTGGCGTTGGTCCCAGTGGTACAGCGTTCATCAAGCTCAACCCCAGCAAAATCGCCAAATCCAATAACAATGGGTTCCGAGAACCCCAAAGCTTTATGGCTCTCAGGATATTACTGACCCAGATTATAATTTGGACCAATGGAGATTGGATTGTATCATTGCAAGGTCCATATGAACAGTAGTTGCCTGGTTGGACCAGGTCAGGTGACCCTCACCAGGTAATTCTCACGGGTCTGTAACGTGTTACATGATAAATTAGGTTGGCGGTCCTCCTATCCAGTCTAATTAGTGTAATAAAGCCTGTGGGTCCGATATGTATTTGGGTTAGCGCAGGTTTCAAACTGATTTTGTTGTTTTAGTTTTGCGATACCGTAACACCTAATGAATGTAGGCGACAAGTCTTACCTGACCTAAGCCCCCCTGGTGCGGTAAATCTTGCGAAGGGGGGCTACTGCACGCGTGATCATGTCAGGTACGCAACGCCCCCCTTCATTAGGGCTAGGCCACATAACGGGTTTTTAATGCCGTATGCACGCGCGATTTTGGCTTGAATCGAATTTGAGGGAAGGCAGGCAAAAATTCCTGCGCTTTCCAATGTACCTTTGATTGCGCCATCCATTTTCCGCTTTGTGTTTTACCATTTTTTTTTGCGCAATCGCACGAGTTTCCATAAAAGAAAATAGCAAAATCGTCTGCGCCCAACGCACGGAAAGAAATCGCGCATGGAATCGCTGGGTGCTGCGTGCATCTGGTGCGTTGTAGTGTGACCTCAGCCCTAAAAAGTCATTTTGTTCTGTATTCCCCGTCTCATGCATCTAACACAAACACACACTCTGCTGATCCAGAAACCCACTGTATTTGGATTGTCAAGCGCATTTTAGCTTTGGCATTTCTAAACCTCTAAATATTTTCAGCTCTCACGCTTGAAATAAAACACTGCGTATAAACACTCGGAGACGGTTTACAAAGCGGCGCCTGGTCCGCTGGTTCCCGTGATAGACTTGCCGTGTTTTTTTGCGTTTTGGTAACGCATGCGTTCACCATTATGGTGTGTGAACGCATGTGTTCCAATAAAAGCATGACACAAAACACACGCGCAATCCGCACATGAATTGCTCACACAATCGTGCACGATAACGCTCACGATTTGTGCACGATTCCTGCGCGTTGCCATGTGTGTGGCCTCAGCCTCCAAACAAGGGATCACAAAGAGCTGATTGAAACTATCCCACTCTCACCGTTAGGGTTGGGGGGGGGTGAGGTATCCAATAAGGAATCAGCCCCATTATTTAATGTAAGGTGGACTACAGTGGCACTGCCATGGCCATGTTGGTAAAAGAGGCATTGCTACTGCAGGTTAATGGCACCTCCACCCTCAGAGATGGACCCATAAGTTACACGTTACTGGATTCTATCAGGATACCCAGACAGGTGGTAAATGAGTGGTTAGGATATGAAGCAGATGGTAGTCACCAGTAATCTCCATCCACTTAGCTGAATGTCCATATAGCGAGTCTATAATGGATACAATGAGACAGACCCTAGGAAGGTCTCTCCTATCTCATTTATAACAGCCAAAGAGCTCCCCCTAGGTGCACGGGTAGGATCCTGCTGTCTCCTGGTGAGGTGTCTCTATATATATATTATATTATATGTTATATTGTATGTTATAATCATATGAACAGAAGACTGAGATCCATGTTTGGATAGTAATAACGCTAACGCGCTCCTTCCTAGTCTCCCACGTTTGGTACCATCTGCTCCCAGTATGTGAGCCTGGAGTTACAACCTGCCCTCCTCAGCTTCACATTCCAGGGGTGATTTAGGTCTTACCCTTATTCATCTTTCTCCCGTATGGTGATTTCCATTTGTGCAGGTGAAGGTGACATGGTTTGAATTCGCCTGTCCATCTGTTAAGAAGATAAAGAAGAAAGAGAAAGGAAATTGAAGAGAAAATGGGAAATAAAATGCCAGCAGTTACGGGGTCTATTAACGGCAATAATTGTAACATAGAAGGGAAAGTTTTAAAGGGAATCTCCACTGGTATTAACAGATTTCGGGAATTCCGTTTTATGAAGGACGGGGGGTAAAGGAGCTGTGCCTTACCTCCAGTTCTTCAATTAAACGATGAGGAGCCAGGAGAGAAGGGTAAGGGACTTACCCCGCAGTGTGTCTGACGGTCCCAACAGGCTCTGTTACTCGATGCACATCGCACTTGCGAATGCGGATAGAATACAGAGTCTGTCGGACTACACGGCGGGGAGCGAGCGATTTGGGTAAGTTCCTTACCTGCTCTCCGGCCCTGATATTCTTATGAGAACGGGAGGGTAAGACACAGATCCTTACCTCCACTCCTTCAATAAAAGGGTTGTAGAGCTCAATATTTTAATGATGGTATGACAAAGGGAATAATGTGTATAGTTACGTGAAAACAGAAAGGCAGGGTAGGGTTGAGTGTTCAGTAAGAGCAGTAGAGGGGGGTATGGCTCTGTAGTAGGTGGTTTCTAGGGGTGTAGAGAGGGTCAGGTGTGATACCTTATCTGGGTGGTGTATGTTATGTATAATGTTTGTGTATGTAGGGTGTAGTTTTTGGATGTTTAGACCGTTAATAAAACTATCCTATATAATACAGTGTAACTGTACACTGTGCTGTGTGCTCTACCATCCTATATAATACAGTGTAACTGTACACTGCGCTGTGTGCTCTACCATCCTATATAATACAGTGTAACTGTACACTGCGCTGTGTGCTCTACCATGCTATATAATACAGTGTAGCTGTACATTAGTTTGCTGTTGTCACACTTTCTAAACAAATCTATATTCATAGTTCCTTACATCATCTCCTAGTGGGAATTTCCTGGAAATTGTGTGCAAACACACACACACACACACACACACACAGTATTTCTAGCAGTTCTGTACATTTGCACACACGCACCATCTGGTTATCATCACAGCTGCACTGATCCTTGTAACAAGGAAGTGGTTGCCTTGTGCACAGTTACTGTGCATAGAGAAAAGGTCAGTGCAGTTTGTTTGATGTCACCCCAAGCTGCTATCAATTACCACCCCCCACTGTGCCCAGTGATCCAATGAGATGTCCATTGAATGCGGCTCTGCCAATTGGCTCCCTGGGGGTAGTAAAAGTGCCGGAAAACTAGAGTTCGGCTTCCTAGAGTCTTAAATTTAGAGGCTCATGGGATTTCCATGGAAAAACAAGGTCTTTCTCCAGTCATATTTATGTTAATAGACATTGTAGTCATTGTTACAGTATGGAAGAGGATCCTAATTCAGTTTAGTCCAATTAGTCATTGGAATAAATAATAAATAATGCATAAAAATGGAGAAATTAGTAAGACTTTGACTTAAAAGAAATCTTTTTACTAGAATAGGTTTTCCCTAGATATATATCCCAGATATTGCTGATTTACATGATGTATAACTTTCTTTATAATGTCTCTTTATAATGTCTTTACAGAAATACAGCATTATAAAGTTTATTTCACTTCCCAGTAGGCAAAGCCCTTGGGGTCCGCCCCCTCCACTGTTCTATGGCCTGAACATGCTCAGTGAGCTTCCTCATACAAACAACTTCATGAAAAGGGTTTAAAAGGTTCTCATGTCTTTGTAAGTTGTAAATATGTAAAGAGCCTTAAATTGTATTTCTTTTTTATGCTTTATTTATGTCCCAGGTGAAAATATGTGCAAATTCCTGGTGTTAAACAGTTTCTGTCAATAGAAGAAAAAATACAAATGACAAATGAGGGAAAGTAGAAGTACTAGATGGAGACACTGGTTAGGGACTAGATTTATTGCTTACAGGATGCTGTATACACAAACACAAGGTTACAGTTACAGGAAGGGACATCATCCAAACAGAAAGATACCGTGTCAGCTCCCACTCTCATACCCATATGGAAAGAGGAAACAGTCCAGTAAGTTTAGGTCTATCAGTGACAGGAAGGAGGAAAGATCCCACATGGAAAGTTTAGGAGGAACATTGAAATATTTCTGTCTTTCCTGGTGACCCATGGACGGATGGACCTCACAAAGGGTTAAATGTGGATAAACAAACTGGCCAGTCAGTTGTGTGTTGCTAATCGCAATCCGTCCTCCATAGTCTGACATTTTACCCTTCAATGAAAATGTTTCGTTATTGTATTTTGTCTATCTAGGTAAGAGCAACCAGGGGCGTACCTAGAAATCATACCCCCTCCAGCACAACCATAACAGGGCCCCCTCCCTGCATCACTTACAGTGACCACTAGGGGGCCCTGTTTCATTCCAGTTATGCCTCTGAGAACAACTTTAAAGGACCAGAGGTTACACTTCATTCTTGATCTAATTTATACATTTGGCTCACTAGGTAGAACAGAGAGACTCCACCCCATCCATTGAAACCATCTAAAGAATGGATGTCCACCCATGAGTCCAAATATTGTTTTGGTCTGGTAACGAGGTGCTTGGTAAGGTTAGTTTACTAGAGACGATGAAAGTATTAAAGCGTAACCAATCTGAAGACCACATTACCGGCCAAATGTACAGATTTCAATGAAAGTTCGACTGGCGTTGGTCCCAGCTGGTACAGCGTTCATCAAGCTCAACCCCAGCAAAATCGCCAAATCCATAACAATGGGTCCGAGAACCCCAAAGCTTTATGGCTCTCAGGATATTACTGACCCCAGATATAAATTTGGACCAATGGAGATTGGATTGTATCATCTGCAAGTCCATATGAACCAGTAGTTGCCTGGTTGGACCAGGTCAGGTGACCCTCACCAGGTAATTCTCACGGGTCTGTAACGTTACATTGATAAATTAGGTTGGGGTCCTCCTATCCAGTCTAATTAGTGTAAAGCCTGTGGTGTCCGATGTATTATTGGGTTAGCGCAGGTTTCAAACTGATTTTGTTGTTTTAGTTTTGCGCTACCGTAACACCTAATGAATGTAGGCGCAAGTCTTACCTGACCTAAGCCCCCCTGTGCGGTAAATCTTGCGAAGGGGGGCTTACTGCATCACGTGATCATAGTCAGGTACGCAACGCCCCCTTCAATTAGGGCTAGGCCACACTAACGGGTTTTTAATGCGTCTGCATGCGCGATTTTGGCTTGAATCGAATTTGAGGGAAGGCAAAAATTCCTGCGCTTTCCAATGTACCTTTGATTGCGCATCCATTTCCGCTTTGTGTTTACCATTTTTTTTTGCGCAATCGCACGAGTTTCCATAAAAGAAAATAGCAAAATCGCCTGCGCCAACGCACGACAGAATCGCGCATGGAATCGCTGGGTGCCTGCGTGCATCTGGTGCGTTGTAGTGTGACCTCAGCCTAAAAGTCATTTCTGTCTGTATTCCCCGTCTCACTGCTCTAACACAAACACACACTCTGCTGATCCAGAAACCCACATGTATTTGGATTGTCAAGCGCATTTTATGCCTTTGGCATTTTCTAAACCTCAAATATTTTCAGCTCTCACGCTTGAAATAAAACACTGCGTATAAACACTCGGAGACGTGTTTACAAAGCGGCGCTGTTCTCGCTGGTTTCCCGTGATAGACTTTGCCGTGTGTTTTTTTTGCGTTTTGGTAACGCATGCGTTCACCATTTATGGTGTGTGAACGCATGTGTTTCCATAAACGCATGCACAAAACACACGCGCAATCCGCACATGAATTGCTCACACAATCGTGCACGATAACGCTCACGATTTTGTGCACGATTCCTGCGCGTTGCATTGTGTGGCCTCAGCCTCCAACAAGGGATCACAAAGAGCTGATTGAAACTATCCCACTCTCACCGTTAGGGTTGGGTGGGGTGAGGTATCCAATAAGGAATCAGCCCCATTTATTTAATGTAAGGTGGACTACAGTGGCACTGCCATGGCCATGTTGGTAAAAGAGCATTGCTACTGCAGGTTACGGGCACCTCTCACCCTCAGAGATGGACCCATAAGTTACACGTTACTGGATTCTATCAGGATACCCAGACGGTGGTAAATGATGGTAAGGATATGAACCAGATGGTAGTCACCAGTAATCTCCATCCACTTAGCTGTATGTCCATATAGCGAGTCTATAATGGTTACAATGAGGCAGACCCTAGCAAGGTCTCTAACAGCCAAAGAGCTCCCCCTAGTGCACGGGTAGGATCCTGCTGTCTCCTGGTGAGGTGTCTCTTATATATATATTATATTATATGTTATATTGTATGTTATATCATATTGAACAGGACTGAGATCCATGTTTGGATAGTAATAACGCTAACGCGCTCCTTCCCTTGTCTCCCATGTTTGGTACCATCTGTCCCCAGTATGTGAGCTGGAGTTACACCCTGCTCCCTCAGCTTCACATTCCAGGGGTGATTTATGTCTTACCCTTTATTCATCTTCTCTCCGTATTGGTGATTTCCTATGCAGGTGACATGGTTTGAATTCGCTCGTCCATCTGTTAAGAATATAAAGAAGAAAGAGAAAGAAATTGAGAGAAATGGGAAATAAAATGCAGCAGTTACGGGTCTATTAACGGCAATAATTGTAACTAGAAAGGGAAAGTTTAAAGGGAATCTCCACTGGTATTAACAGATTTCGGGAATTCCGTTTTATTGAAGGACGGGGGGAAAAGGAGCTGTGCCTTACCTCCAGTTCTTCAATTAAACGATGAGGAGCCAGGAGAGAAGGTAAGGGACTTACCCCGCAGTGTAGTCTGACAGGTCCCAACAGGCTCTGTACTCTATGCACATCGCACTTGCGCATGCGGATAGAATACAGAGTCTGTCGGACTACACGGCGGGGAGCGAGCGATTGGGTAAGTTCCTTACCTGCTCTCCCGGCTCCTGATATTCTTATTGAAGAACGGGAGGTAAGACACAGATTCTTTACCTCCACTCCTTCAATAAAAGGGTTTAGAGCTCAATATTTTAATGATGGTAATGACAAAGGGAATCATGTGTATAGTTACCGTGAAAACAGAAAGGCAGGGTAGGTGTTGGAGTGTATCAGTAGGTGTGTACCTTTATCTGGGTGGTGTAGGTGGTAGAGTTTTGGATTTTAGACCATAAAACTAACGTTTATGATGGTTTTGGTCTAGTTGCCATGGAAACAGAAGGTTAGGTTCATCCAGGTCACGGTATATCTGTAATATTCATTCATCCAGGTCACGGTATATCTGTAATATTCATCCATCCAGGTCATGGTATATCTGTAATATTCATTCATCCAGGTGGTATATCTGTAATACACTATAGGTGTGCAATGTAAAACCTGGAATGGAATTCTAGTGTTTATGGAATGGGTCTCTGCATATGGCCCTGTGGGGGAGGTTATCTGTCTCAGCACATTAGGGATTGGCAGTGTGAGATTTTGCAGTTGTTCCCTTTCCCTAAAATCTCAGAACATCTAATCTAGAAACTGAAGCTGTTTGTCTGGATAAGGAAATTCCCATAAAAAGCAAATGTCTGCGGCTCAGAGAAATGACGCCATGGTGGAGGAATTAAGCTGAGATGATGCGGGTGCCAATATCACCATAAGAGCAGCCAAATCTGATCCAGGAGCCTGGGATGTTCTCCCCCAGTGTCACAGAGGGGGGAATCTGGGCATCTTATTATCAGAAGGACAGGAAACTGTAATGAACAGAAGAACTTTAATTGGTGCAGAGCTGCTATGTACTTACTATTCGACCCAGAGTCCACCAGCTATGATACAATCTGTCCAACCCTAGATATAATATGAAAGGTATAACTAAGGGATATTCACTCCGTATACACTATAGAGAATCCTAGTCCTTATAGCGGGGACTGTAATAATATGAAGGGTATAAATGAGGACGTGGCTGCGGAGAGAGGAGGCGTGGCAATGCACCGCGCACCAACCCACTCTGGCCCAAGTACAATTAATATTAGATGATCTCGTGTACCAATGGCCACGGTACATAAATATCTAGATTAATATTAGCTATAACCCCAATGGCCATGGTATCTTATATGATAGATTATATCTGTACCCCATGCCATGGTACATTAATATGATAGATTATATCGTGTACCACCCAAGGCCATGGTACATTGGCTAAGTATAGAATTATATCTGTACCCCAGTGGCCATGGTACATTAATATGATAGATTATATCTGTACCTACCCCAATGACCATGGTACATTGCTATGATAGATTATATCTGTACCCCAATGGCCCAAGGTACATTAATATGATCTATTATATCTGTCTACCCAATGGCCATGGTACATTGCTATGATAGATTATATCTGTACCACTGACCCCATGGCCATGGTACATTAATATGATAGATTATACTGTACCCCAGTTGCATGGACTTATATTACGATTATATCTGTACCCAATGGCCATGGTACATTGCTATGATAGATTTATAATCCTGTACCCCAGGGCCATGGTACATTATATGATCGATTATATCTGTACCCCAATGGCCATGGTACCATTGCTATGATAGTTATATCTGTACCCCAATGGCATGGTCATTGTATGATAGATTATATCTGTAACCCCAATGGCCATGGTACATTTGTGATAATTATCTGTACCCCAATGGCCATGGTACATTGCTATGATAGATTATATCTGTACCCCAATGGCCATGGTACATTAATATGATAGATTATATCTGTACCCCAATGCCACAGTGTATTGCTATGGTACAGATGGATAGACTGTTGTGTTTGTTTGTAAAGGAATCTGATAACAGTTGGGTCTGTCCCAACCATGATAAATCCTTACACAGGGCCATATTCTGCGCCTTTAACGATCGGTTTAACTGAAACACAAATTACTGATAATATGATAAATCTAAGATAACGTGATGTTAGATTTATGATTCTTATACAATACCATTACAATAGTTTACTACCGCATGACATTCTATCCGACCGAACATTTGGTTTAAATGTCCAACCGCTGAGATACATTTACGTCCGATGTCATACATTACCGATAACGTGTGGTACCCTAAATTCTGATATCGTGCTTTATAAACATGGCCCACTGGGTGAAACCAATTCATTCATTCATTCACTTTTAAATTTCTGACTCGGGTCATTATAATCCTGTTGTTTGGAGATAAAATAATCAATCATGGACAGTCAGACTGACACACTGAATGAACGCTAACGCTCATGATTGCGCACGGGTTCTCCCAATGTTTGCCCACATTGGAGCGCATGTGATTGCTCACAAAAATGCAGATTGAATGCGCTCCAATTAATGGATCGCTGTAGCAGCGTACTGTCGCACACTAGTGTACGCTTTTAAAGGTGTGATCGTATCACAATCGCGATTGGATCGCACTAAAATCGAATCAGTATGGCCTAGCCCTAACTGGATTGGCTAGAAACTTCCAGTGGTGACCTGCTGTACCAAGCTCCCACAGTACTAAGGACTGGGCATGTGTGACAAAACATAACAGTCAGTGACCAAACTACTAGGTGTGTTTGTAAGTCTGGAATGCTGGGAAATAGGTCACGTGACCCACATATTCATAAAGTAAATTGCTCACAGCAAAATGAGAGAAGTCTTTTGATTCAATGTTTGCGGCAGCATTAGTTTTCCTTAAGTGAATTTCTGCTGCATTGGTAATTTTATAAACAGTTTGGTGAATTTCCCCTATGCTAATTCTGTGTTATAATGTTATAATATTGAATGCCCATCACATGACCACATGGGGAACACCGGCGCTGCTAAAATCCCGTCATTAGCTTGTGCCATTAATCATCCCTGTGCGTGATTGAATAACAGTTACCCAGAACTCCCCGCTGTGGTTCCCCTATCTAAGAAATAAACACTGGAAGGTCTGTCCTTAAGGGGAAGGAGTCTGTCCTTAAAGGGGAGGAGTCTGTCCTTAAAGGGGAAGGAGTCTGTCTAAAGGGGAAGGTGGCTACACGTGTGCAGCATGGCCCACTAGACCTGGTTTACTCTTTCTGTCCCTTTAATTTCCCAACCAGCTCGTTCTTTTGTTTTCCACCCTTTCCACCCCTCTCCCCCGCCACAGTCTGAAGCCAGCACCTGGTTTACATTAGTCCCTGACAGGGAAATCTGGGGCTCTGGATTCTGCATCAGTCTGCACATTTCTGCCCTTTATGGTGAGAGACGTGTGGGATTGGGGTGAGGGGATGGGGGACGACAGTGGGTGATGGGCTGATGATACATTTGGGGGTCTCCTCCCCCTATGGATCTACAACCATTCAAACACTCGGTTATTAATGTCTGGCAAGCGAAGGGTTAATGGCGTTCCTGTCGAATAAATCCTGTTATGTGTACAGATCACTGAGATATTAAACTCTCCTGTTCACGTGATCCCCCGAACCAATAGGATTCGCACAATTAACAGAGTGCTGCCAAACATTAGGACCGCAGGATTAGCAGCCAAATTCAGTCCCACCTTTCCAGCTCTGTAAAATAAATGGGAATAAAATTCACCAAGGGCACCATGGACTATGTGATGGAGATGTAAAGCTGTTTCCCAGAATAGGAAAGAATTAGTGTTTGTTTCTTCCCACTTGGTTATAACAAACTGACTGACTGACTGGGGACGTGAGAATAAGCAGATCCCATGTCACTGTCTGGGGCAGATTCAGGTGCAAAGGATTATGGATGAAGTAATGTCAGGTAGGAAATCTGTAGGACACACAGATCACAACATAGCTATATTAAAATTAAGGGGGGGGCAGAAAGATCATGTGATGGATAAAAGAAAATTAATGAGGGGAGAGAAAGACCATGTGATGGATAAAAGAAAATTAATGGGGGACAGAAATATTATGTGATGGATAAAAGAAAATTAATGGGGGACATAAATATTATGTAATGGATAAAAGAAAATTAATGAGGGGAGAGAAAGATAATGTGATGGATAAAGAAAATTAATGAGGGGAGAGAAACCATGTGATGGATAAAAGAAAATTAATGAGGGGAGAGAAAGACCATGTGATGGATAAAAGAAAATTAATGGGGGAGAGAAAGACCATGTGATGGATAAAAGAAAATTAATGGGGGACAGAAATATTATGTGATGGATAAAAGAAAATTAATGAGGGGAGAGAAAATCATATGATGTATAAAAGAAATTAATGGGGGGACAGAAAGATCATGTGATGGATAAAGAAAAATAATGGGGGGGACATAAGATCATGTGATGGATAAAAGAAAAAAAATGGGGGGGACAGAAAGATTATGTGATGTATAAAATTAATGGGGGGAGAGAAAGATCATGTGATGGATAAAAGAAAATTAATGGGGGGACAAAAATATAATGTGATGGATAAAAGAAAACTAAATGGAGGGGCAGAAAGATTATGTGATGGATAAAAGAAAATTAATGGGTGGACAGAAATATTATGTGATGGATAAAAGAAAACTAAATGGGGGGGCAGAAGATTATGTGATGGATAAAATAAAATTAATGAGGGGAGTGAAAGTTTTGTGATGGATAAAAGAAAATGAATGGGGAGAAAATATTATGTGATGGTAAAAGAAAATTAATGAGGGATGAAGATTATGTGATGGATAAAGAAAATTAAGAGGGATTTGAAAATAAAAAAAAAAAAAGAGGGAGTAGATCATGTTGATTGATAAAAGAAATGGGGTACAGATATAATCTATCATAGCAATGTACCATGGCCATTGGGGTACAGATATAATCTATCATAGCAATGTACCATGGCCATTGGGGTACAGATATAATCTATCGTGGCCATTGGGGTATCAGATTAATCATTTAAAGGCAGATTGGTGAGTTACACAATATAAATCTGAGAGATGTTCAGTAAATAAGAAGTTAAGTCCCAATGACACTGTTCCACCCACAAAGTAAGTTAAATATTAAATTCCTGTCATTATTCCCATTAACCATAGTTTGCATTGGCTGTATCTTTAAATCCCCCATAATTTTCAGGGAAAAAGTCACAGTTACAGAATATAAGGTGGTTAATTTTAACCGTCAGCATCTTATTATCTATATATCGATAGGGGTGGTAAATGGGAGGTGCCATACTGCTTCTCTGGCAACCATGAATGTTCATTCCACTCCTTGTAGCATAAAACCAAATCTGGTTGTGACCAAAGTAAGAAAAAATCCCCCCAAACAAACATCTCTCCATCTGCCACCAGAATGATGGGAATGCAAGAGAATTCTCCCACAGTTCCATGGACCATTCTGTGGCCCCTCTGCAGCAGGACACCAGATGTAGGGCCCAGAATCCTCTGGGTAGTGCTAAACAGTAATTGGATCAGGTGCTGAGATCAGACACATCTTAATAAATCTCTGATACTGCAGACAGTGTGTGTGATGTGTATCTGCTCTACCAGCCCATCACTATGACTGGGACACTTTAACATGCCTGTCTGGGGTCTGCTACCCTTCAATGTACCCCATAGCAACAGAAGGCCCCCAGCATCACAGGGGCCATTGTCTGCTGTTAACATATGCCAGAATCTCACTGAATGATATCAGTGCACCAGCATATGTAAGGTAAAAGTAGTTCCGGCAGTACCCAATGGAGACATTAATGTATAAAAGGTATATGTATTAATACCAGTATTTCTCAATATTATATAGTATCCCTGTACCAACCAGAACTACAGTATATGTATTAATACCAGTAATTCTCAATATTATATAGTATCCCCGTACCAACCAGAACTACAATATATGTATTAATACCAGTATTTCTCAATATTATATAGTATCCCTGTACCAACCAGAACTACAGTATATGTATTAATACCAGTATTTCTCAATATTATATAGTTATAAAAGAGGACTAGTGGATTCTCATATTGTAATACGAGTGAATATCCCTCATCCCTCATTTATCCCTTCATAGGATTACAGACCACCAGACCCTGCTATAAAGGACTAGGATTCTTCCTATAGTGTATACCAGATGAATATTCCCATTTATAACCCTTCATTTCTTACAGTCCCTGTAGAAGGAACATGATTCTCTAGGGTATACAGAGTGAATATTCCTCATTTATACCACTTCATATTATTACACCGTCCCCCCTATAAGGCCTAGGATCCTATGTGTATACAAGTGAATATCCTCATGTATCACCTTCATATTATTACAGTCCCCGCTATAAGTACTATGATCTCTATAGTGAATACAGAGTGATAATCCCTCATTTATACCCTTCATATTATTACAGTCCCCCCTATAAGGACTAGTATTCTCTATATTGTATACAAGTTAATTCCCTCATTTATACCCTTCGTAGTATTACATTCCCCCGCTATACGGACAGGATTCGCTATAGTGCTACAGAGTGAATATCCCTCATTTATCCCCTTTCGTATTTTACAGTCCCCGCATATACTAGGATTCTCTATAGTGAGACAGAGTGAATAGCCCTCATTTATACCCTTTCGTATATCGTCCCCGCTATAAGGACTAGGTTCTCTATAGTGTATAAAGAAGTGAATATCCCTCCATTTAATACCCTTCGTATTATTACAGTCCCCGTATACGGACAGGATTCTCTATACGGCCTACAAGATTGAATATCCCTCATTTAATAACCCTTCATATTATTACAAGTCCGCTATAAGGATCAGGATTTCTCTATAGTGTATACAGAGTGAATATCCCGCATTTATACCTTCATATTATTACAGTCCCGGCTATAAAGGACTAGATTTCTCTATAGTTTATACAGAGTGAAACATTCCTCATTTATAACCCTTCATATTCTTCTTACAGTCCCTCTATACGGACTAGGATTCTTCTTAGTGTATACAGAGTGAATATCCCCATTTATACCCTTCATATTATTACAGAGTCCGGCTATAAAGGACTTGGATTTCTCTATAGTTTATACAGATGTGAATATTCCTCATTTATAACCCTTCATATTATTCCATCCCTGTTTATAAGGACTAGGCTCTTATAGTTTATACAGAGTGACTTTCCTCATTTAATTCCCTTCATACTTATTACAGTCCCCCTATAAGCTAGGATTCTCTATAGTTATCAGATGATATCCCTCATTTCTAATACCCTTCATATATTCACATGCCCCGCTATAAGGACTAGGATTCTCTATAAGGGTATACAGACTGAATATCCGCATTTATACCCTTCGTATATTACAATTCCCCGCTATAAAGGACTAGGATTCTCTATAGTTAATACAGAGTGCATATCCTCATTTTATAATACCCCTTCATATTATTACAGTCCCCGCTCTAAGGACTAGTATTCTCTATAGTTTACCATGATTAAATTCCCTATGTTATACCCCTTCGTATTAGTAACAGCCCCCGCTAATAAAAGGACTAGGATCTCTATAGTGAGATACAGAGTGAAATCCCTCAATTTATCCCTTTCGATTATTACAGTCCCCGCTATAAAGACTAGGATTCTCTATAGGTATACAGAGTGAATATTCCCTCAGTTAATTACCCTTCCTATTATTACAGTTCCCCCGCTATAAGTCCTATGCTTCTCTATCGTGGATAAAGAGTGAATATCCCTCAGTTATAACCCTTCGTATTATTTCGTCCCGCTATAAGGACTTAGGAATTCTCTATAGTGAAGACCCCGAGTGCATAATCCCTCATTTATATAACCCTCTATTAATGACAGTCCCCCGCTATAAGGACTATGATTTCTATAGTGTAATACAAGTGAATATCCCCATTTTTATACCCTTCATATTATTACAGTCCCTGCTACTAATGACTAGGATTCTCTATAGTGTATACAGAGGGAAACATTCATCATTTAAACCCTTCATATTATTACCGTCCCCGCTATAAAGTACTAGGATTCTCTATAGTGTATACAGATGAATATCCCTCATTTATACCCTTCATATTATTACAGTCCCGCTATACAGAGGACTCAGGATTCTCTAATAGTGTATACAGAGTGAATCTCCCTCATTTATACCCTTCATATTAGTACAGTTCCCGCTATAAGACTAGGAATTCTCTATAGGTGTATACGAGTGAATATCCCTCTTTATACCCTTTCATATTATTACATTCCCTGCTATAAGGAACTAGGATTCCCCTCTATAGTGAATACAGAAGGGAATATTCCTCATTATACCCTTCATATTATTACAGTCCCGCTATAAGGACTACGATTCTCTATAGTGTATACGGAGTGAACATTCCTCATTCTTAACCCTTCATATTTTACATCCCCCCGCTATAATGACTAGGATTCTCTATAGTGTAATCGGAGTGAACAATTCCACCTTCCTCATTTATACCTTCATATTATTCCAGTCCCCTCATCAGGACTAGGACTCTATATGTATACCGAGTGAATATTCCTCATTATACCCTTCCTATTATTACAGTCCGCTGCTATAAGGACAGGATTCTCTATAGTGTATACAGAGTGAATAATTCCTCATTAAATACCCTTCATAATTTTTACAGTCCCCGCTATAAGGACTAGGGTTCTCTATAATTGTATACAGCGTGAATTCCCCTCATTTACCACCCTTTCGTATTAATACAGTCCCCGCTATAAGGATAGTTCTGTATATGTATACAGAGTGAATTATTGTCCTCCGTTAAAAACCTTCATATTATTACAGTCCCTGCTATAAGGACTAGGATTCTCTATAGATAATACAGGTGAATATTCCTCATTTACACCTTCATATTATTACAGTCCCGCTATAAGGACTAGGATTCTCTAATAGTGAATACAGAGTGAATATTCCCCACTTTAATAACCCTTCATATATTACAGTCCTTGCTATATGACTAAGGATTCTCTATAGTGATACCGATTGAATACCCTCATTTACATACCCTTCAGATTATTACCAGTCCTTGCTATAAAGACTAGGATTCTCTTAAGAATAAGAGTGAATTCCTCATTATACCCTCATATTATTACAGTCCCTGCTATACGGAAACTAGGAATTCTCTATAGTGTATACCAGAGTGAATATCCCTCATTTTAGACCCTTCATATTTACAGTCCCTGCTATAAGGACTAGTGATCTCTATAGTGTATACAGAGTGAATATTCCTCATTTACTACCCCCCTTCATATCTATTACAATTCCCCCGCTATAAGACTAGTATTCTTCTATAGTTTATACAGAGTGAGTATTCCTCATTTATAACCTTGCGTCTTATGACCGATCCCTCTATAAGGACTAGGATTCTCTATAGTGTATACAGAAGTGAAATTCTCATTTATACCCTTCATATTTATTACAGTGCCCCTCTATAAGGAAATCAGATTCTCTATAGTGTTATCCATATGGAATATCCCTCATTATCTTTATACCACTCATATTATTACAGTCCCACGCTATAGTACTAGGATTCTCTATAGTGAATACAGATTGGAATATCCCTCTTTTATACGCTTCATATTATTACAGTCCGTCCCCGCTATAAGGACTAGTGACTTCTCTATAGTGTATACAAGTGAATATTCCTCATTATACCCTTCATATTATTACAGTCCCCGCTATAAGACTAGGATTCTCTATAGTGTACTACAGGAGTGAATATCCCTCATTATACCCTCATATATTACAGTCCCCGCTATAAGGACTAGGATCTCTGATAGTGTATACGGATTGAATATCCCTCATTTATACCCTCATATTATTTACAGTCATGGCTATAAGGACTAGGAGTATCTATGTGTATACAGAGTGATATTCCTCATTATTACCTTCATATTATTACAGTCCCTGCTATAAGGACTAGGATTATCTATAGTGTAATAAGAGTGAATATTCCTCATCTTATACCCTTCATATTATTACAGACCCCTGCTATACAGGACTAGGATTATTCTTATAGTGTATACAGGTGATATTCCTCATTTATACCCTTCATATTATTACAGACCCCTGCTATAAGGACTATGAATTCTCTATATTGTATACAGAGTGAATATCCTAATTTATTAAACCCTTCATTATTATTACATACCCTGCTATAGGACTAGGATTCTCTATAGTGAATACAGAGTGAATAGCCCCTCATTTATACCCTTCATATTATTACAGCCCTGCTATAGAGGGAAGTTCGCATATAGAATAGTGTATACAGAGTGCAATCATTCATCATTTCTACCCTCATATTATTAACATCCCCGCTATAGACTAGATTCCTTCATAGTGTCAACAGTTGAATATATCCCTCATTTACACCCTTCATATTATTACTCCCCGCTATAAGACTAGGATTCTCTATAGTGAATACAGAGTGAATATTCCTCATTTATCCCCTTCATATTATTACAGTCCCCCTTAAGGACTTAGGATTCTCTATAGTGTATACAGAGTGAATATCCCTCATTTACCCCTTCATATTAATTACGTCCCGCTATAAGGAACTAGGATTCGCTATAGTGAAACGAGTGAATATTTCCCTCATTTATACCTTCCTATTAATTACAGTCCCCGCTATAAACGGACTAGGATTCTTTATGAGGGTATACAGTGATATTCCTCATTTATACTCTTCATTTATTACAGTCCCCGCTATAAGGCTAGGATTCTCCTAAGTTTATACAGAGTGAATATTCCTCATTTATAACCCTCATATTATTACAGTCCCCGCTATAAGGACTAGGTTCGTCTACTAGTGTATACAGAGTGAATAGCAATCATTTATTCCCCTTCATATTATTTCAGTCTCCCGCTATAGGAACTAGATTCTCTATAGTGTTATACAGAGTGAATTCTCATTTATACCCTTCATATTTTTACAGTCCCCTCTATAAGGCTAGGATTCCTATAGTGTATATGGAGTGGAATATTCCTCATTTATACCTTATATTATGACAGTCCCCCCTATATTAAGCCTAGTATTCCCTCTATATTGTATATTGGAGTGAATATCCTCATTTATACCCTTCTACTATTACACGTCCCCCGCTATAAGGACTAGTATTCTCTATAAGTGTTCCAAGAGTGAATATTCCTCATTTATATCCCCTTCATTTATTACAGTCCCTGTATAAGGAACTAGGCTTCCATAGTGAAATACATAGTGATATTTCCTCATTCATCCCCTTCATATTTTACAGTCCCCGCTAAAAAGGACTAGGATTCTCTATAGTGAATAAGATTGAATACCCTCATTTATACCCTTCAGTATTACAGTCCCTGCTATAAGGACCTAGGATTCTCTATAGTGTATACACGTGAATATCCCGTCATTTATACCCTTCGTATTATTACAGACCCTCCGGCTTATAAGGACTAGGATTCTCTATAAAGTGTATACGAGTGATATTTCCTCATTTATCCCCTTCATATTATTACAGTCCCTTTATAAGGATAGGATTCTCTAATGTGTATACAGAGTGACTTTCCTGCATTTTATACCCTTCATATTATTACAGTCCCCCCTATAAGGACTAGGATTCGCTATAGTGTAAATCAGTCGTGAATATCCCTACATTTATACCCTTTCATATATTACAGTCCCCGCTATCGGACTAGGAATTCGCTATAGTGTATCAGACTGATATCCTCATATTATACCCTTCGTAGTATTACAGTCCACCGCTATAAGACTGGATCTTCTCTATAGTAGAATACAGAGTGAATATCCCTCATTTATACCCTTCATAATTATTACAGTCCCCGCGATAAAGGACTAGTAATTCTCTATAGTGTCTACAGAGTTAATATCCCTCATTTATAAACCCTTCGTATTATTAACAAGTCCCCGCTATAAGGACCTAGGATTCTCTATAGTAATACAGGTTATAGCCCTCATTTATTAACCCTTTCGTATTATTTACAGTCCCGCTAAAGGACTATGATTCTCTCTAGTGTAACAGAGTGAATATCCCTTCCCTCACTTTATATAACCCTTCATATTATTACAGTCCCCGCTATAAGGACTAGGTTCTCTATATGTATAACGATGAATATCCCTCCTTTATACCCTCCCTATCGTATATATACCGTCCCCGCTATAGGACTAGGAATCTCTATAGTGAAACAATCGTGAATATCCCTCATTTATAACCCTTCCTATTATTTACAGTCCCCGCTATATACTGACTTGATTCTCTATAGTGTATACATAGTGAATATCCCTCATTTAGACCCTTCATTTATTTACAGTCCCCGCTATAAGGACTAGGATTCTCTATAGTGTAATACAGAGTGAACATTCCTCAGTTATACCCTTCATATTATTCAGTCCCCCCCGCTAAAAAGACTAGGATTCTTCTATAGTGTATACAGAGGGAATATTCCCATTTTACCCTCATATTATTACAGTCCCCTCTATAAGGACTTACGATTCTCTATAGTGTAACGGATGAACATTCCTCATTTAATACCCCTTCATATTATTCAGTCCCCGCTACTAAAGGACTAGGATCTCTATAGTGTCATACGGAGTGACATTCCTCATTTATACCCTTCCTATTATTACAGTCCCCGCTCTAGGACTAGGATTCCTCTATAGTGTAATACAGAGTGAATATTCCAGTTATCCCCTTTCATATTATTACAACAGTCCCTGCTATAGCGGACTAGGATTCTCTATAGTTATACAGAGTGAATATGCCTCATTTATACCCTCATATTATTACAGTCCCCCGCTATAGGCCTAGTGGTTCTCTATAGTGTATCCAGGAGTGATATTCCTCATTTATAAACCCTTCATCTTAATTACAGTCCTGCTATAACGGACTAGGATCCTTCTATAGCGAATACGAGTGAATATTCCGCATTTTATACCTTCATATTATTACGTCCCTGCTAATAAAGGACTAAGATTCTCTATATGTATACAGATGAATATTCTCATTTATACCCTCATATTATTACAGTCCCTGCTATAAGGACAGGATTCTCTGTAGTGAATACAGAGTGAATTCCCTCATTTATAACCCTTCATATTATTACAGTCCCCCGCGATAAGGAACTATGATTCTCTATAGTGTATACAGAGTGAATATTCCTCATTTACACCTTTCATATTTTACGTCCCCGCTATAAGGACTAGGATGCCTCTATAGTGTTTACAGGTGACTATCCCTCATGTAACCCTTCATATTATACAGTCCCTGCTCATAAGGATAGTGATTCTCTATGTGCATACAGAGTGAATATCCCTCATTTATACCCTTCATATATTAAGTCCCCGCTATAAGGACTAGGATTCTCTATAGTGTATCGGAGTGAAATATTCCTCATTATCCCCTTCATATTATTAACACGTCCCTGCTATAAGGCCTAGGATTCTCTATAGTGAATACAAGAGTGAATTCCTCACTTTTACCCTCATATTATTACAGTCCCTGCTATAAGGACTAGGTACTCTATATGTGAATACGATTGAATTTCCTCATTTATACCCTCCATATTATTACAGTCCTGCTATAAAGGCTAAGGATTCTCTATATTTTATACAGAGTGAATATCCCGCTTTACACCCTCATATTATTACAGTCCCCGCTATAAAGGACTAGGATTCTCTATATTGTTTTTTACAGGTGAATATCCCTCATTTATACCCCTTCATATTATTGACAGTCCCGGCTATACGGACTAGGATTCTCTATAGTGAATCCAAGAGTGAATATCCCTCATTTATACCCTTCATATTATTACAAGTCCCTACCGCTATAAGGACTAGGCATTCTCTATAGTGTATACGAGTGAATATTCTTATTTTATACCCTTCATATTATACAGTCCCCGCTATAAGGACTATAGATTCTCTTATAGTTAATATAGATTGGAATATCCTCAGTTTATAACTTTCATATTAATTACAGTCCCTGCTATAAGGACTAGGATTTCTCTATAGTGAATACAGGTGAATATCCCTCATTTATATAACCTTCATATTATTACAGTCACCCGCTATAAGGACCTAGGATCTCTATAGTGTATACAGAGTGAATATTCCTCAGTATACCGATTTCATATTATTACAAGGTCCACTGCTTAAGGACTAGGATTCTCTATAGTGAATACCGAGTGACTATCCATCCTCATTTATACCCTTCATATTATTTACAGTCCCGCCGCTATCAGAGACTAAGGATTCCCTCTATAGTGAATACAGAGTGAAGATCCCTCAATTTAATCCCTTCATAGTATTACAGTCCCTGCTATAGGACTAGGGATTCGCTATATTTGTATACGGATTGAATATCCCTCATTTATACACCCTTAGGAATTCTCTATAGTGTAAACAGATGTGAATATCCTCATTTTACCCATCATATTATTACCAGTCCCTGCGATAAGGACTAGTAGGATTCTCTATGTGTATACGAGTGGAATCTTCCTCATTTATACCCTTCCTTCATATTATACAGTCCCCGCTATACAAGGATTCTGCTATAGTGAATAACAGATTGAATCTTTCCTCATTTATACCCTTCATATTATTACAGTCCCCCTATAAAGGACCTAGGATTCTCCTATAGTGTATACAGAGTGATATTCCTCATTTATATACCCTTCATATTATTACGTCCCCGTATAAGACTAGGATTTCTCTCGTAATTGAATATCCAGAGTGAATATTCCTCATTTATACCCTTCATATTAATTACGTCCCGCTATAAGGACATGTTCTCTATAGTGTAATACAAGAGGAATATTCCTCAGTTTATACCCTTCCTATTATTACAGTCCCCCTATAAGACTATGATTCTCTATAGTGTATACTAAGTGGAATATTTAATGAGGGGAGTGAAAGATCATGTGATGGATAAAAGAAAATTAATGGGGGAGAGAAAAATCATGGGATGGATAAAAGTAAATTAATGAGGGGAGAGAAAGATCATGTGATGGACAAAAGTAAATTAATGGGGGACAGAAAGATAATGTGCCAGTTTTAATCTACTTTCATTATGAATGGCATCCACCCATTTTGTTGGTCCCTGTGCAATTTCCAGGCCTTTTGCAAAATGCTACATAAGGGCTGTGCCACACTTTTGTGTACACATTTTCACTCGCGATTGCACCTGCGACTTTTGCCAACATGGAAATCGTGGGACTATTTCCGGTGGGCATGGGATTGCGCATCCTTTTCCGTTTTGCGTTCAAGCATTTTTTCAAGCAATCACGTGCATATTCTCTTTGAAAATAGCGAAAACGCAGAAATTGCTCACGCAGTCGATAACGCTAATGATAATGTGATAACGCTCGTGATTGCGTGATCAATTTGGTGCGTTGTAGTGTGGCCTCAGCCTAAAACATCTGGAATCACTACCAAAATGCCCAAATGCTATTGGAGTTAAAGTAACCCTACATCTAGTCTACCAGTTATCTTGTAGTCTACCACCTGGCCTTCCAACAAGTCTATTAGCCAGTTTTCCAGCAGATCCAAGAGTCATCCTGCTAGCCAATAAACTGATAAGGGTTCCCAGATTATTGACTAGACAATAGTATCTCCACCAGTCAGTAAGTTTAGTTGACCTGCCTGCTTGCCAGACAATCTTCTACCTAGCCTAACAGACTAAAGGTTCGTACACAAGTGCGATCGCGGGTCCCGACCGCGACACACAATGTTTAGGAACGAAGGTTGCGGCCGATAATCGGCCTGTGTGTAGGCACTTTATTGGCCGAAATAGACGTTCGGTCGGGGATCCTTGACCGACCAACCTGGCGGATCCCTGAACAAACAACCATATTGGCCAATAAAGTGGACACACACGGGCGATTATCAGCCAAAACATCGGGACCCGCAATCACACATGTGTACTGTCTAAGCATGGGAGGCCCATGTAATAAATACCACTGGGGTAATCTTAATCCACCACTGATCAGATCACATTAATGGCTAAACAGGTCAGATCCCAACATTGCAAATGAATACGGTCAGGATGAAAGTTAGAGGCAGTGTGGATGATGGAATATATAAAGGCTGAAGAGTCGCCAACCATGGAATAACATCAGGATGAATCAGACAAGTGATCGCTTTCCCATATTGATGTGCAGACAGAGATATTGTGTTTCTGAAATGTGATAGAAGATGGAATGTCGTGTAACAGAGTAAAGTACCTTTGGAAGGCAGAAAAATGGACATTCTTGTCCTACTCAATCAGAGTATGTTCCAGTACATCCAAAAGGATCATTTTGGGAGTATTAGTATATGAGTAGAATATTAGTAGTACAGTATATTGTGTACAAGGAGAATATTGGGAGTATTCGTGTATTAGGAACATATTGGGAGTATTTGTGTATTAGTAGAATATTAGTAGTACAGTATATTGTGTATAAGGAGCATATGGGGAGGATCCTACATTAGTTCTACCAGGTTATCTTGGTCTACTACCGGGGCCTTCCAACAAAGTCGTATAGCCAAGTTTTCCACGCAGATCCTAGAGTCACCTGCTAGCCAATAAACGATGATAAGGGTTCCCAGATTATTGACTAGACAATAGTATCTCCACCATCCAGTAAAGTTTATTTAGCAGTTAGTTGACCGCTCCTGTTGCCAGAACAAATCTCACTAGCCTAACAGACTAAAGTTCGTCACACAAGTGGGCGATCGCGGGTCCCGACCGCGACACACAATGTTTAGGAACGAAGGTTTTGCGGGCCGATAATGCGCCTGGTGTGTAGGCCACTTTATTGGCCAAATGACTTCAGGGTCGGGGATCCTTGTTCCGACCAACCTGGCGGATCTACTAACAACAACCATATGGCCCATAAAGTGTGGACACACACTGGCGCGATTATCAGCCAAAACATCGGGGAACCCCGTCAATCACACATGGTTGTTACTGTCATAGCATGTGAAGAGAGGGCCCATGTAATAAATAACCACGGGGTGTAATCTTAATCCACCACTGATCAGATACTTAATGGTCTACTAATTCTAGATCATCAGATCCCAATTTGCAAATGAATCCTGCAGGATGAAGCTAAGGCATTGTGGATGATGGATATATAAGGTCTGAAGATCGCCAACCATGATGGAATAACATCAGGATGAAATCAGACAAGTGATCCGCTTTTCCCCAATTGATGTTGCAAGAGATAATATGTTTTTCTTCTTGAAATGGATTAGAGAAGATTTGAATGGATAGGTGTGTGCTTAACAGAGTAAAGTACCTTTGGAAGGCAGGGAAACCAATGGACATTTCTGTCTCTCAATTAGAGTAGTGCCGGTACCATCCAAAAAGGATCATTTGGAGTTATAGTAGTATAGTATATGAGAATATGAGTAGTACAGTTTTGTGTCACAAGGAGAATATTTGGGATTCTTTGTAATTAGGAAACATATTGGGGAGTAGATTTGTGTATTAGTAGATATTGTAGTACAGTGCATGTTGTGTATAAGGAGCATATGGGGAGGATAAGTGTCTGAGGAGCATTTTGGAGTATTTGGTATTAGTAGAATTAAGTATACAGTATATTGTGTATAAGGGAGCATATGGGGAGATTAGTGTATGAGGAGCATTTGGGAGTATTTGTGTATTAGTAGAATATTAGTATTACAGTATATGTGTATAAGGAGCAAAGGGGAGGATTAGTGTATGAGGAGCATTTTGGGAGTATTTGTAGTAGTAGAATATTAGTATACAGTTATTTGTGTATAAGGAGCATATGGGGAGGATTAATTAGTGTATGAGGAGCAGTTTTGGGAGTATTTGTGTATTAGTAGAATATTAGTAGTGCAGTATATTGTGTATAAGGAGCATATGGGGAGGATTAGTGTATGAGGAGCATTTTGGGAGTATTTGTGTATTAGTAGATATTAGTAGTCAGATGTGTATTTAGGAAGCATATGGGGAGGATTGTGTATGAGGAGCATTTTGGAGAGTTTGTGTATTAGTAGAATATTAGTAGTGCAGTATTTGTGTATAAGGAGCATATGGGAGGATTAGTGTATGAGGAGCAATTTTTTTTAATATTAGTAGTACAGTATATTGTGTATAAGGAGCATATGGGGAGGATAAGTGTATGAGGAGCATTTTGGGAGTATTTGTGTATTAGTAGAATATTAGTAGTACAGTATATTGTGTATAAGGAGCATATGGGGAGGATTAGTGTATGAGGAGCATTTTGGGAGTATTTGTGTATTACGTGGCTGCGGAGAGAGGAGGCGTGGCAATGCACCGCGCACCAACCCACTCTGGCCCAAGTACAATTAATATTAGATGATCTCGTGTACCAATGGCCACGGTACATAAATATCTAGATTAATATCTATAACCCCAATGGCCACGGATCCTTATATGATAGATTAATCTGTACCCAATGCCATGGTAACCTTATATGATAGATTATATCGTGTACCACCCCAAGGCCATGTACATTGGCTATATAGAATTATATCCTGTCCCCAGTGGCCATGGTACATTAATATGATAGATTTATATCTGTACCTACCCCAAGGGCCATGGTACATTGGCTATGATAGATTAAATCTGTACCCCAATTGGCCCAAAGGTACATTAATATGATCATTATATCTTTACCCAATGGCCATGGTACATTGCTATGATAGATTATATCTGTACCTATCTGTACCCCAGTGGCCATGGTACATTAATATGATAGATTATACTGTACCCCAGTTGCCATGGACTTATATTAATCGATTATATCTGTAACCCCAATGGCCATGGTACATTGCTATGATAGATTTATAATCCTGACCCCAGGGGCCATGGTACATTATATGATCGATTATATCTGTACCCCAATGGCCATGGTACCATTGCTATGATAGCTTATATCCTGTAACCCCAATGGCATGGTGCATTGCTATGATAGATTATACTGTAAACCCCAATGGCCATGGTACATTTGGTTGATATATTATATACTGTACCCCCCCCCCAATGGCAATGTTAATTGCTTGATAATTATATCTGTACCCCAATGGCCATGGTACATTAATATGATAGATTATATCTGTACCCCAATGGCCACAGTGTATTGCTATTGGTACAGATGGGATAGACTGTTGTGTTTGTTTGTAAAGGAATCTGAATATCATACAGTTGGGTCTGTCCCATACCATGATAAATCCTTACACAGGGCCATATTTTGCGCCTTTAACGATCGTTTAACTGAAACACAAATTACTTGATAATTATGATAAATCTAAGATATACGTGATGTTCAGCTTTATGATTCCTTATCCAATACCATTACAATAGTTTACTGACCGCTACCGCATGACATTCTAAATTCTACGGACCGAACCATTGGTTAAATGTCCAACCGCTGATTATCCATTTACTGTCCGATGTCATACATTACCGCGAACGTTGGTAACCTCTTAAATTCTGATTATCGTGCTTTATAAAATAACATGGCCCACTGGTGAAACCCATTCATGTCATTCATTCACTTTTAACAATTTCTACTCGGTCATTATATCCTGTTCGTTTTTTGGAATAAATAATAATCATGGACAGTCCACTGACACACTGAATGAACGCGACCTCCGCTCATGATGCGCACGGTTCTTCCCGTTTGCCCCATTGGTAGCGCCTGTGATTGCTCACAAAAATGCAGATTGAATGCGCTCCAATTATGGATCCGCTGTAGCAGCGTACTGTCGCCACTAGTGTATACGCTTTTAAAAGTGTGTCGTATCACATCGCATTGGATCGCACAAAAAATCGAATCATAACAGTATGGCCTAGCCCTACTGGATTGGCTTAGAAACTTCCAGTGATGACCTTCCTGTACCAAGCTCCCACAGTACTAAGGACTGGGCATGTGTCGTACAAAACATAACAGTCATTGACCAAAGTACTAGGTGGTGTTGTACGTCCTGGAATGCTGGTAATAGGCACGTGACCCACATATTCATACCAAGATCAATTGCTCCACAATGCAAAATAGAGAAGTCTTTTGATTCAATGTTTGCGGCAGCATTAGTTTTCCTTATGAATTTCTGCTGCACTTGGTAATTTTATAAACATGTTTGGTGAATTCCCTATGCTAATTCTGTGTTATAATGTTATAATATGAATATGCACCATCACATGACCACATTGGGGAACACCGGCGCTGCCAAAATCTCCCGTCATTAGCATGTGCCATTAATCATCCCTGTGCGTGATTGAATAACAGTTACCCAGAACTCCCCCGCTTGTGGTTCCCCTATCTAGAAATAAACACTGAGTCTGTCCCTTAAGGGAAGCAGTCTGTCCTTAAAGGGGACGGAGTCTGTCCTTAAAGGGGAAGTGAGTCTGTCGTAAAGGGGAAGGTGGCACACGTGTGGCACATGGCCACACTAGACCTCTGGTTTTTACTCTTTCTGTTCCCTTTAATTTCCCAACCTCTTCGTTCCTTTTGTTTTTCCACCCTTTTCACCCCTCTGCCCCCCCTCCCCGCCACAGTCCCTGAAGCCATACCTGTGGTTACATTAGGTCCCTGCAGGGAAATCTGGGGCTCTGATTCGCATCATCCTCACATTTCTGCCCTGTATGGTGAGAGACGAGTTGGGATTTGGGGTGATTGGGATGGGGGACTGACATGGTGATGGGCTGATGATACATTTGGGGGGGTCTCCCTCCCCCTATGGGATCTACACCATTCAAACACTCGGTTATTAATGTCTGGCAAGCGAGGTATGGCTTCCCTGTCAAATAAATCCTGTTAGTGTTACAGATGCACTGAGATATTAAACCTCTCCTGTTCACGTGATCCCCCAGAACCAATAGGATTCGGCACATAACAGAGTGCTGCCCAAAACATAGGACGCAGGATTAGCAGCCAAATTCAGTCCCCCTTTCCAGCCTGTATAAATGGGAATAATTCACCAAGGGCCCATGGACTATGTGAGGAATGTAAAGCCTGTTTCCAGAATAAGGAGAATTAGTGTTTGTTTCTTCTGCTTCTTCCCACTATGGTTATAAACAAACTGACTGACTGACTGGGGACGTGAGAATATAAGCATACCCATGTCAAACTGTCCTTGGGCAGATTCAGGTGCAAAGGATTATGGAATGAAGTAAATGTCAGGTAGGAAATCTGTAGGACACCACAATCAACAACATAGCTATATTAAAATTAAGGGGGGGGCAGAAAGATCAAGTGTGATGGATAAAAGAAAATTAATGAGGGGAGAGAAAGACCATTTGATGGATAAAAGAAATTAATGGGGACAGAAATATTCTGTGATGGATAAAAGAAATTAATTGGGGATGGGGACATAAATATTATTAATGGATACAAAGAAAATTAATGAGTGAGAGAAGATAATGTGATGGATAAAGAAAATTATGAGGGAGAGAACTACCATGTGATGGATAACAAAAATTAATGAGGAGCAGAAAGACCATGTGATGGATAAACAAAATAATGGGGAGAGAAAGACCATGTGATGATAAGAAAATTAATGGGGGACAGAAGATAATATGTGATGGATAAAAGAAAATAATTAGAGTGGAGAGAAATATCATATGATGTATAAAAGAAATTAATGGGGGGACAAAAGATCATGTGATTGTATCAAAGAAAAATAATGGGGGGGACATAAATCATGTGATTGCTGGATAAAAGAAAAAATTGGGGGGGACAGAAAGATTATGTGCGTAATAAATTAATGGTGGGCGAGAAAATCATGTGCTGGATAAAAGAAAATTAATGGAATGGGGGGACAAATATAATGTGATGGATACAGAAAACTAAATGGAGGGGCAAAAGATTATGTGTGGATAAAAGACATTATGGTGGACATAAATATTATGTGATGGATAAAAGAAAACTAAATGGGTGGGGCAGAAGATTATGGTGATGGAATAAATAAAATTATGAGGGGAGTGAAAGTTTTGTGATGGATAAAAGAAAATGAAATTGGTGGACCGAAAAATTATGTGATGGGTAAAAGAAAATTATGATGGTATTGAAGATTATTGATGGATAAAGAAAATTACGGAGGTGGATTTGAAAAAAAAAAAAAAAAAAAAGATCATGTTATTGATAAAAGAAATTAATGAGGGGAGTGAAAGATCATGTGAGGATACAGAACATTAATGGGGAGCGAAAATCATGGGATGGAAAAGTAAATTAATGAGGGAATAGAAGCATCATGTGCCTGACAAAAGTAATTAATGGGGGAAGAAAGATAATGTGTGCCATTTTTAAAACTACTTTCATTATGAATGTCATCCACCCATGTTTGTTGGTCCCTGTGCAATTTTCCAGGCTTTTGCAAACTGCTACATAAGGCTGGCCACACTTTTGTGTACAACCTTTTCACTCGCGATTGCACCTGCGATTTACTTTGCAACATGGAAAGCGTGGACTATTTTCCGGTGGGCATGGGATTGCGCATCCTTTTCCGTTTTGCGTTCAAGCATTTTTCAGCAATCACGTGCATATTCTCTTTGAAATAGCGAATACGCGAAATTGTCTCACGCAGTCGATAACGCTAATGATAATGTGATACGCTCGTGATTGCGTGATCAAATTTGGTGTCGTTGTAGTGTGCCTCAGCCTAAAACATCTGGAATCACTACCAAAATTTCCCAATGCTATTGGAGTTACAATAACCCTACATCTAGTCTCCCATTATCTTGCGTCTACTACCTGGCCTTCCAACAAGTCTATAGCCAAGTTTTTCCCGCAGATCCTACGAGTCATCCTGCTAGCCAATAAACTGATAAGGTCCAAGATTATTGACTAGACATAGTATCTCCACCATCCAGTAAGTTTAGTTGAACCTTCCTGCTTGCAACAATCTCTACTAGCCTAACAGACTAAAGTTCGTACACAAACAAGTGGGCGATCGCGGGTCCCGACCGCGACCCACAATGTTTAGAACGAAGGTTGCGGGCCTGATATCGCGCTGTGTGGTAGGTCGAGCTTTATTGGCCCAAATACTCATCGACAGTGTACGCGGGATCCTTGACCGACCAACGCTGCGGATCACTAACACAAACAAACCATATTGGCCCATAAAGTGGCCACACCATGCTGCGGCGATTATCAGCCAAAAACATCGGTGATCGACCCGCAAATCACGACTCATGTGTACTGTCTAAGCTGGGAGGCCCATTAATAAATACCCACCTGGGGGTAATCTTAATCCACCACTGATCAGATCCATTAATGGCTAAACAGTCAGATCCCCAACTGTCTATTGTAATGAATCCTGTCAGGATGAAGCTAAAGTGCGTTTGGAGTGGAATATAAGAGGCTGAATATCCGCCAACCGATGGGCATCATCAAGGATGAATTCAGACCATGTATCGCTTTCCCATATTGATGTTCAAGACGAGAATATTGTTTTCTTGTAAATGTTGATAGAAGATGGAAGTTCGTGTTAACAGAGTAATACCTTTGGATGGCAGAAAATGGACATTTCCTGTCACTCTCAATCGAGTATTTCCATAACATCCAAAGGATATTTGGAGTATTAGTATACTGATAGGTAGAATCATAGTAGTGACAGTTATTGTGTACAACAGGAGATATTAGGGATTCCATTCGTGTAATTTAGGAACATATTGGGAGTATTTGTGTAATTAGTAGAATATAATGTAGTTACTAGTTATTGTGTATGGAGCATATGGGGAGATAATGTGTACATGAGGAGCATTTTGGGAGTAGTTGTGTACTGTGTAGAATATTAGTATACCAGATAATATTGTGTATAAGGAGCACTATGGGGAGGATTATGTATGAGGAGCATTTTGGGATTTTGTATTAGTAGACATATTAGTATGTACGTATCTTGTGTCTAAGGAGCTCAATGGGAGGATTAGTGTAGGAGGAGCATTTTGGGAGTATTTGTGTAGTAGTAAGAATATTAGTAGCAGTATATTGTGTATAAGAGCATATTGGGGAGGATTAGCGTATAGAGCATTTTGGGAGTATTTGTGTATTAGTATAATATTAGTAGTACAGTATCTTGTGTATAAGGAGCATATTTGGGAGGATTAGTGTATGAGGAGCATTTTGGGAGTATTTGTGTATTATTAGAATATTAGTATTACAGTATATTGTTATAAGAGCATATGGGGAGGATTGTGTATGAGGAGCATTTTTGGTATTGTGTATTGGTGTTTAGTAGAATATTAGTATACAGTATATGTGTATAAGGAGCATATGGGGAGGATTAGTGTCGAGGAGCATTTTGGGAGTATTTGTTGTATTAGTAGAATATTAGTAGTACAGTATTTGTGTATAAGGAGCACTATGGGAGGATTTTGTATCGAGACATTTTGGGAGTATTTGTGTATTATAGAATATTAGTAGTGGCAGTATATTGTGTATAAGGAGCATATGGGGAGGATTTAGTGTATGAGGAGCATTTTGGGAGTATTTTGTGTATTGTAAGAATATTAGTAGTGCATATATTTGTATAAGAGCCATATGGGGAGGATTAGTGTATGAGTGAGCATTTTGGGAGTATTTTGTTGTTATTAGTAGAATATTAGTAATGCAGTATATTGTGTATAAGGAGCATAGGGGAGGATTAGTGTATGAGGAGCATTTTGGGAGTATTTGTGTATTATTAGAATATTAGTAGTACAGTATATTGTTGTATAATGAGCATATGGGAGGATAGTGTATGAGGATCATTTTGGGAGTATTTGTGTATTAGTAGAATATTAGTTAGTACCGTATATTGTGTATAAGGAGCATATTGGGGAAGGATTAGTGTATGAGAGCATTTTGGAGTATTTGTGTATTAGTAGAATATTAGTAGGCCGTATATTGTGTATCAGGAGCATATTGGAGATTATGTGTATGAAGGATCATTTTGGGAGTATTTGTGTATTAGTAGAAATATTAGTAGTGCAGTATATTGTGTATAAGGAGCTATGGGGAGGATTAATGTATGAGGACTTTTGGGAGTATTTGGTGTATGTAGTAGAATATTAGTAGTGCAGTATATTGTGTATAAGGACAATATGGGGAGGATTAGTGTATGAGGAGCATTTTGTGGAGTATTTGTTATTAGTAGAATATTAGTAGTGCATATATTGTGTATAGAGACATATTGGGAGGATTATGTATGAGGGAGCATTTTGGAGTATTTGTGTATTAGAGAATATTAGTAGTGCAGTATATTGTGTATAAGGAGCATATGGGGATGGATTAGTGTATGAGGGCATTTTGGAGTATTTGTGATATTAGAATATTATAGTACAGTATATTGGTGTTAAGAGCATATGGGGAGGATTAGTGTATGAGGAGCATTTTGGGAGTATTTGTGTATTAGTAGAATATTAGTAGTACAGTATATTGTGTATAAGGAGCATATGGGGAGGATTAGTGTATGAGGAGCATTTTGGGAGTATTTGTGTATTAGTAGAATATTAGTATGTGCAGTATATTGTGATAAGAGCATATGGGAGGATTATGTATGAGGAGCATTTTGGGAGTATTTGTGTATTAGTAGAATATTAGTAGTCTTTATGTGTATAAGGAGCATATGGGGAGGATTAGTGTTGAGGAGCATTTTGGGAGTATTTGTTTTTAGTAGAATATTAGTAGACAGTATATTGTGTATAAGGAGCATATGGGAGGATTAGTGTATGAGGAGCATTTTGGAGTATTTGTTATTAGTAGAATATTAGTATTACAGTATATTGTGTATAAGGAGCATATGGGAGGATTAGTGTATGAGGCATTTTGGGAGTATTTGTGTATTAGTAGAATATTAGTAGTACAGTATATTGTGTAAGGAGCATATGGGAGGATTAGTGTATGAGGAGCATTTGTGGAGTATTTGTGTATTAGTAGAATATGTAGTCAGTATATTGTGTATAAGGAGCATATGGGGAGGATTAGTGTATAGGAGCATTTGTGGGAGTATTTGTGTATTAGTAGAATATTAGTAGTGCAGTATATTGTTAAGGAGCATATGGGGAGGATTAGTGTATGAGAGCATTTTGGGAGTATTTGTGTATTAGTAGAATATTAGTAGTGCAGTATATTGTGTATAAGGAGCATATGGGGAGGATTAGTGTATGAGGAGCATTTTGGGAGTATTTGTGTATTAGTAGAATAATTAGTAGTACAGTATATTGTGTATAAGGACATATTGGGGATTAGTGTATGAGGAGCATTTGGGAGTATTTGTGTATTAGTAGAATTTTATAGTACAGTATATTGTGTATAAAGGAGCAATGGGAGGATTAGTGTATGAGGAGCATTTTGGGAGTATTTTGTGTATTAGTAAATATTAGTAGTGCATATTTGTGTATAAGGAGCATATTGGGAGGATTAGTGTATGAGGAGCATTTTGGGAGTAATTTGTGTATTAGTAGAATATTAGTAGTGCAGTATATTGTGTATAAGGAGCATATGGGGAGGATTAGTGTATGAGGAGCATTTTGGGAGTATTTGTGTATTAGTAGAATATTAGTAGTACAGTATATTGTGTATAAGGAGCATATGGGAGGATTAGTGTATGAGGAGCATTTTGGGAGTATTTGTGTATTAGTAGAATATTAGTAGTACAGTATATTGTGTATAAGGAGCATATTGGGAGGATTAGTGTATGAGGAGCATTTTGGGAGTATTGTGTATATAGAATATTAGTAGTGCATATATTGTGTATAAGAGCATATGGGGAGGATTAGTGTATGAGGAGCATTTTGGGAGTATTTGTGTATTAGTAGAATATTAGTAGTGCATTATTGTTGTATAAGGAGCATATTGGGAGGATTAGTGTATGAGGAGCATTTTGGAAGTATTTGTGTATTAGTAGAATATTAGTAGTGCAGTATATTGTGGTATAGGAGCATTGGGAGGATAGTGTATGACGCATTTTGGGAGTATTTGTGTATTAGTAGAAATTAGTAGTACAGTACTTGTGTATAAGGAGCATATGGGGAGGATATATGTATGAGGAGCATTTTGGGAGTATTTGTGTATTAGTAGAATATTAGTAGTTGCAGTTAATTGTGTATAAAGGAGTCATATGGGGGGATTAGTGTATGAGGAGCATTTTGGGAGTATTTGTGTATTAGTAGAATATTAGTAGTGCAGTATTTGTGTATAAGGAGCATATGGGGAGGATTAGTTTGAGGAGCATTTGGGAGTATTTGTGTATTAGTAGAATATTAGTAGTGCAGTATATTGTGTTAAAGGAGCATATGGGGAGGATTAGTGTAGTGAGGAGTCATTTTGGAGTATTTGTGTATGTAGAATATTAGTAGTGCAGTTATATTGTGTATAGGAGCATATTGGGAGGATTAGTTTATGAGATCGAGTTTTGGGAGTATTGTGTAATTAGTAGAATATTAAGTGCAGTATATTGTGTATAGGAGCATATTGGGAGGATTAGTGTATGAGGAGCATTTGGAGATTTGTGTATTAGTAGAATATTAGTAGTACAGTAATTGTGTATAAGGAGCAATGGGGAGGATTAGTGTATGAGGAGCATTTTGGGATATTTGTGTATTATATAAATATTAGTGTCGCGTATATTGTGTATAAGGAGCAATGGGGAGGATTAGTGTATGAGGAGCATTTTGGGAGTATTTGTGTATTGTAGAATATTAGTAGTGCGTAATATTGTGTATAAGGACATATGGGGATGATTATGGATTTTGGATCTGTATTGGATTATAATATATTAAATTGTTGATGGTATATAAAAGAAATGGGAGAAATGGATGAAGGAGCATTTGGGAGTATTTGTGTATTAGTAGAATATTGTAGTGCAGTATATTGTGTATAGGAGCATATTGGAGATTAGTGTATGAGGAGCATTTGAGTATTTGGTATTAGTAGAATATTATTGGCAGTATATTGTGTATAAGAGCAATGGGAGGATCGTGTTTATGAGGAGCATTGGGAGTTTTGTGTATTAGTAGAAATATATAGTGCAGTATAATTGTGTATAAGGAGCAAGGGGAGGATTAGTGTATGAGGAGCATTTTGGAGTATTTGTGTATTAGTAAATATAGTATTGCAGTATATTGTGATAGGAGCAATATGGGGAGGATTAGTGTAGAGGAGCATTTTGGGGAGTATTTGTGTATTAGTAGAATATTAGTAGTGCAGTTATTGTGTTATAAGTAGCATATTGGGAGGATTAGTGTGATGAGGAGCATTTTGGGAGTATATTTTGTGTAATTAGAATATTAGTAGTCAGTATTTGTGTATAAGACATTGGGAGGATTATGTTATGAGGAGTCATTTGTGGAGTATTTGTGTATAGAGATATTAGTATGCAGTATATTTGTGTATAGGAGCATATGGGGAGGATTAGTGTATGCGGAGCATTTTGGGGAGTATTTGTGTATTAGTAGAATATTAGTAGTACAGATCATATTGTGTATAAGGAGCATATGGGAGATTAGTTATGAAGGCATTTTGGGAGTATTTGTGTATTAGTAAATATTATAGTATCAGTATATTGTGTATAAGGAGCATATGGGGAGGATTATTGTATGAGGACATTTGGGAGTATTTGTGATTTATGTAGAATATTAGTAGTGCATATATTGTGTATAAGTAAGGAGCATAGGGAGGATTAGTGTAGAGGAGCTTTTGGGAGTATTTGTGTTAGTAGAATATTAGTAGTGTCATATTTGTGTATAAGGAGCATATGGGGAGATTAGTGTATGAGGACATTTTGGGAGTATTTTGTGTATTGTAATATTATGTGCAGTATAGTTGTGTATAAAGGAGCCATATGTGGGGAGGATTAGTGTATGAGGAGCATTTTGGGAGTATTTGTGTTTTGTAGAATATTAGTAGTCATTATATTTGTATAAGAGCATATGGGGAGGATTAGTGTTGAGGAGCATTTTGGAGTATTTGTGTAATTAGTAATATTAGTAGTCATATATTGTGTAATAGGAGCATTGGGGAGGATTAGTGTATGAGGAGCATTTTGGGAGTATTTGTGATTGAGTAAATATTAGTAGTGCAGTATATTTGTAGTAACGGAGCATATGGGGAGGATTAGTGTATGAGGAGCATTTTGGGAGTATTTGTGTATTAGTAAATATTAGTGTGCAGTATATTGTGTTATAAGGAGCATATTGGGGAGGATTAGTGTATGAGGAGCATTTTGGGGTATTTGTGTTTAGTAGTATGTAAGTGCGTCATCTTGTGTATACGTGCCATATGGGAGGTTAGTGTATGAGGCAGCTTTTGGGAGTTTTGTTTAGTGAATATTAGTAGTCAGTATATTGTGTATAAGGAGTCATATGGGGAGGATTTGTCTGAGGCATTTTGGGAGTATTTGTGTATTAGTATAATATATAGTGCAGTATATTGTGTATAAGGAGCATTTGGGGGATTAGGTATGAGGAGCATTTGGGAGATTTGTGTATAGTAATCTTATAGTACAGTAATTGTGTATGGAGCTTATTGGGAGGATAGTGGTATGAGGAGCATGTTTGGGAGTATTTGGTGTATTAGTGAAAATATTAGTAGTACAGTATATTGTGTATAAGGAGCATATGGGAGGATTAGTGTAGTAGGAGCATATTTGGGATAGGAATTAGTGTATTAGTAGGTATTATATAGTAGTACATTATTTGTGTATAAGGCAGCATATGGGGAGATTAGTGTATAGGAGCATTTTGGGATGTATTTGTGTATTAGTAGAATATTAGTAGTGCAGTATATTGTGTATAAGACATAGGGAGGATTAGTGTATGAGGAGCATTTTGGGAGTATTTGTTGTATAGTAGAATATTATAGTACGTATTTTGTGTATAGGAGCATATGGGAGGATTAGTGTATGAGGAGCATTTTTGGGAGTATTTGTGTATTAGTAAAATTATAGTAGTACAGTATATGTGATAAGGAGTCAGATGGGGGGATTAGTGTATGAGGAGCATTTTGGGAGTATTGTGTATTAGTATTTAGTAGTGCAGTATATTGTGTATAAGGAGGCATATGGGAGGATTAGTGTATGAGGAGCATTTTGGGAGTATTTTGTATGAGTATAATATTAGAGTACAGTATATTGTGTATAAGGAGGCATATGGGGAGGATTAGTGTATGAGGAGCATTTTTGGGTATTTGTGTATTAGTAAAATATTAGTAGTCAGTCTATTGTGTATAAGGAGAAATGGGGAGGATTAGTGTATGAGGAGCAATTTTGGAGTATTGTGTATTAGTAGTAATCTTAGGTGCAGTATATTGTGTATAAGGAGCATATGGGGAGGATTAGTGTATGAGGAGCCATTTTGGGAGTATTTGTGTATGAGTAGAATTTATAAGTACAGTATATTGTGTATAAGGAGCATATGTGGGAGGATTAATGTAAGAGGAGCATTTTGGGAGTATTTGTGTTAGTAGAATATTAGTATGCAGTTATTGTGTATAAGGAGAATTGGGAGGATTTAGTGTATGAGGAGCATTTTGGGAGTATTTGTGTATTAGTAGAATATTAGTAGTGCAGTATATTGTGTATTAAGGAGCATATGGGGAGGATTAGTGTATGAGGAGCATTTTGGGAGTATTTGTGTATTAGTAGAATATTAGTAGTGCAGTATATTGTGTATAAGGAGCATTGGGGAGGATTAGTGTATGAGGAGCATTTTGGGAGTATTTGTGTATTAGTAATATTAGTAGTGTCAGTAGATATTTTATAAGGAGAATATGGGAGGATTATGTATGAGGAAAGCATTTTGGAGTAATTTTGTGTATTAGTAGAATCATTGTAGTCGCCAGTATATTGTGTATAAGGAGCATATGGGAGGATTAGTGTATGAGAGCTTTTGTGGAGTATTTGTGTATTAGTAGATATTCAGTAGTGCAGTATATTGTGTATAAGAGCAATGGGGAGGATTAGTGTATTGAGGAGCATTTTGGGAGTATTTGTGTATTAGTAATATAGTAGTGCAGTATATTGTGTATAAGGAGCATATGGGGAGGTTATTGTATGAGGAGCATTTTGGAAGTATTTGTGTATTAGTAGAATATTAGTAGTGCAGTATTGTGTATAAGGAGCAATGGGAGGATTAGTGTATGAGAGCATTTGGGAGTATTGTTTGTTATTAGTAAATATTATAGTAGCAGTATATTGTGTATAAGGTGAGCATATGGGGAGGATTAGTGTATGAGGAGCATTTTGGGGTTTTTTGTGTATTAGTAGAAGTATTTAGTAGGGCTAGCGTATATTATATTTATAAGTAGGCATATGGGGAGATTGAGTGTAGAGAAGCATTTTGGGAGTATTTGTGTATTAGTAGAAATTAGTAGTGCAGTATATTGTGTATAAGAGCATATGGGAGGATTAGTGTATGAGGAGCATTTTGGGAGTATTTGTGTATAGTAGAATATTAGTAGTACAGTATATTGTGTTAGGAGCATATTGGGAGGAAGTGTATGAGGAGCATTTTGGAGTATTTGTGTATTATAGAATATAGTAGTTGCAGTATATGGTGTATAAGAGCAATGGGGGAGGATGGTGTATGATGAGGCCTTTTGGGAGTATTTGTTATTAGTAGAATATTAGTAGTGTAGTAGATTGTGTATAAGGTAATATGGGGAGATTAGTGTATGAGGAGCATTTTGGAGTATTTGTGTATTGAGTAGAATATTAGTATGCAGTATATTGTGTATAAGGAGCATCTTGGGGAGGTTATGTGTATGAGGACATTTTGGGAGTATTTGTGTTTAGTAGATATTATATACAGTATTTCGTGTATACTAGGAAGCATATTGGAGGATTAGTGTATGAGGAGCATTTTGGGAGTTTTGTGTATTAGTAGAATATTAGTATTGCAGTATAATTGTTAATAAGACATATGGGAGGATTAGTGTATAGGAGCATTTTGGAGTATTTGTGTATTAGTAGAAATTAGTAGTGCAGTCATATATGTGTATATGAGCATATTAGGAGGATAGTGTATGAAGAGGCTTTTTGGATATTTGTTTATGAGTATAATATTAGTAGTGCAGTATATTGTGTATCAGGAGCATATGGGGAGGATTAATGTATGAGGACATTTGGGAGTATTTGTGTATTAGTAAATATTAGAGTAGGCAGTATATTGTTGTATAGAGGACATATGGGAGAGATTAGTGTATGAGGAGCATTTTGGAGTATTGGGTATTATTAGAATATTAGTAGTGCAGTATATTTGTAATAAGGAGCATATGGGGAGGATTAGTGTATGAGGAGCATTTTGGGTATTTGTGTATTGTGAATATTAGTAGTGCAGTATATTGTGATAGGAGCATATGAGGATTAGTGTATGAGAGCATTTTGGGAGTATTTGTGTATTAGTAGAATATTAGTAGTACAGTATATTGTGTATAAGGGCATATTGGGAGGATAGTGTATGAGGAGCATTTTGTGAGTATTTGTGTAATTAGTAGAAATTAGTAGTACAGTATATTGTGTATAGGAGCATCTGGGGAGATTAGTGTATGAGGAGCATTTGGGAGTATTTGTGTATTATAGAATATGTAGTGCAGTATATTGTGTATAAGGAGCATATGGGAGGATTAGTGTATGAGGACGATTGGAGATGTATTTGTGTATAGTAGAATATTAGTAAGTGCAGTATATCGTTGTAAGGAGCATATGGGAGGATGATATTGGTGAGACATTTTGGGAGTATTTGTGTATTAGTAGAAATATTAGTAATTACAGTATATTGTGTCATAAGGAGCATATTGTGGGGAGGATTAGTGTATGAGGAGCATTTTGGGAGTATTTGTGTATGAGTAGAATATTAGTAAGTGCAGTAATTGTGTATAAGGAGCATATGGGAGGATTAGTGTAATGAGGAGCATTTTTTGGGAATTTGTGTAATTAGTAGAATAGTAGTTGTGCCGTATATTGTGTATAAGGAGCATAATTGGGCGGATTAGTGTATGAGGACATTTTGGGAGTATTTTGTATTAGTAGAATATTAGTATGCTCAGTATATGTGTATTAAGGAGCATATTGGAGGATTAGTGTATGAGAGCTTTTTGGGAGTATTTGTGTATTAGTAGAATTTTAGTATTACAGCAGTATTGTGTATAAGGACGCATATGGGAAGGACTAGTATGAGGAGCATTTTGGGGGTATTTGTGTATGCTAGTAGAATTTAGTAGTGCAGATAGTATTAGTAGAATATTAGTAGTACAGTATATTGTGTATAAGGAGCATATTGGGAGGATTAGTGTATGAGGAGCATTTTGGGAGTATTTGTGTATTAGTAGAATATTAGTAGTGCATTATATTGTGTATAAGGAGCATATTGGGAGGATTAGTGTATGAGGAGCATTTTGGGAGTATTTGTGTATTAGTAGAATATTAGTAGTGCAGTATATTGTGTATAAGGAGCAAATGGGGAGGATTAGTGTATGAGGAGCATTTTGGGAGTATTTGTGTATTAGTAGAATATACTGCACTACTAATATTCTACTAATACACAAATACTCCCAAATTATGATAAATTGTATCTTACCCCCAAGTGGCATGGTACATTAATATGATAGATTTATCTGTACCCCAATGGCCATGGTACATTGCTAGTGTTTATAATCTTTACCCCAAGAGGCCAAGGTACATTCATCATATGATAGATTATTCTGTACTACACCATGGCCTGGTCTTTCTTATGATAGATTATATCTGTACCACCAGTGGCCATGGTACATTATATGATAAGATTATATCTGTAACCCCATGCCATGGTACATTAATTATAGATTATATCTTACCCCAATGGCCATGGTACATTGCTATGATAGATTATATCTGTACCCCAGTGGCCATGGTACATTAATATGATGATTATATCTGTACCCCAATGGCCATGGTACATTGCTATGATAGATTATATCTGTACCCCAATGGCCATGGTGCATTGCTATGATAGATTATATCTGTACCCCAATGGCCATGGTACTTGTTTTGATAGATTATATCTGTACCCCAATGGCCATGGTACATTGCTATGATGATTATATCTGTACCCCAATGCCATGGTACTTAATATGATGATTATATCTGTACCCCATGTCCACAGTGTATTGCTATGGTACAGATGGATAGACTGTTGTGTTTGTTTGTAAGGAATCTGATAATACAGTTGGGTCTGTCCCATACATGATAATCCTTACACAGGCCATATTCTGCGCCTTTAACGATCGTTTAACTGAAACACAAATTACTGATAATGATGATAAATCTACGATAACGTGATGTTAGATTTATGATTCTTATACAATACCATTACAATAGTTTACTACCGCATGACATTCTACGACCGAACATTTGGTTTAAATGTCCAACCGCTGAGATACATTTACGTCCGATGTCATACATTACCGATAACGTGTGGTACCGCTAAATTCTGATATCGTGCTTTATAAACATGGCCCACTGGGTGAAACCAATTCATTCATTCATTCACTTTTAAATTTCTGACTCGGGTCATTATAATCCTGTTAGTTATGGAGATAAATAATCAAATCATGGACAGTCAGACTGACACACTGAATGAACGCTAACGCTCATGATTGCGCACGGTTTCTCCCAATGTTTGCCCACATTGGAGCGCATGTGATTGCTCACAAAAATGCAGATTGAATGCGCTCCATTAAGGATCGCTGTAGCAGCGTACTGTCGCACACTAGTGTACGCTTTTAAAGAGTGTGATCGTATCACAATCGCGATTGGATCGCACTAAAATCGAATCAGTATGGCCTAGCCCTAACTGGATTGGCTAGAAACTTCCAGTGGTGACCTGCTGTACCAAGCTCCCACAGTACTAAGGACTGGGCATGTGTGACAAAACATAACAGTCAGTGACCAAAGTACTAGGTGTGTTTGTAAGTCTGGAATGCTGGGAAATAGGTCACGTGACCCACATATTCATAAAGTAAATTGCTCACAGCAAAATGAGAGAAGTCTTTTGATTCAATGTTTGCGGCAGCATTAGTTTTCCTTAAGTGAATTTCTGCTGCCTTGGTAACATTTATAAACAGGTTTGGTGAATTTCCCCTATGCTAATTCTGTGTTATAATGTTATAATATTGAATGCGCCATCACATGACCACATGGGGAACACCTGGCGCTGCTAAAATCCCGTCATTAGCTTGTGCCATCAATCACCTGTGCGGTGATTGAATAACAGTTACCCGAACTCCCCGCTGTGGTTTCCCCTATCTAAGAAATAAACAGGAGTCTGTCCTTAAGGGGAAGGAGTCTGTCCTTCAAAGGGAAGGAGTCTGTCCTTAAAGGGGAAGGAGTCTGTCCTTAAAGGGAAGGTTGGCACGTGTGCAGCATGGCCCACAGACCTGGTTTACTCTATTCTGTGCCCTTTAATTTCCAACCACTCGTTCTTTTGTTTCCACCCTTTCCACCCCTCTCCCCCCCGCCACAGTCTGAAGCCAGCACCTGGTTTACATTAGTCCCTGACAGGAAATCTGGGGCTCTGGATTCTGCATCAGTCTGCACATTTCTGCCCTTTATGGTGAGAGACGAGTGGGATTGGGGTGAGGGGAGGGGGGACGACAGTGGGTGATGGGCTGATGATACATTTGGGGGTCTCCATCCCCACTAGGGATCTACAACCATTCAACACTCGTTATTAATGTCTGGCAAGCGAAGGGTTAATGGCTTCCCTGTCAAATAAATCCTGTTATGTGTACAGATCACTGAGATATTAAACTCTCCTGTTCACGTGATCCCCCAGAACCAATAGGATTCGCACAATTAACAGAGTGCTGCCAAACATTAGGACCGCAGGATTAGCAGCCAAATTCAGTCCCACCTTTCCAGCTACTGTAAAATAAATGGGAATAAAATTCACCAAGGGCACCATGGACTATGTGATGGAGATGTAAAGCTGTTTCCCAGAATAGGAAAGAATTAGTGTTTGTTTCTTCCCACTTGGTTATAACAAACTGACTGACTGACTGGGACGTGAGAATAAGCAGATCCCATGTCACTGTCTGGGGCAGATTCATGTGCAAAGGATTATGGATGAAGTATGAGGTAGGAAATCTGTAGGACACACAGATCACAACATAGCTTAATTAAAATTAAGGGGGGGCAGAAAGATCATGTGATGGATAAAGAAAATTAATGAGGGAGAGAAAGACCATGTGATGGATAAAAGAAAATTAATGGGACAGAAATATTATGTGATGGATAAAAGAAATTAATGGGGGACATAATATTGTAATGGATAAAAGAAATTAATGAGGAGAGAAAGAAATGTGATGGATAAAGAAATATGGGGAGAAAAGACATGTGTGATAAGAAATTATGAGGGAGAGAAAGACCATGTGATGGATAAAAGAAAATTAATGGGGGAGAGAAAGACCATGTGATGGATAAAAGAAAATTAATGGGGGACAGAAATATTATTGTGATGGATAAAAGAAAATTAATGAGGGGAGAGAAAGATCATATGATGTATAAGAAATTATGGGGGGACAGAAAGATCATGTGATGGATAAAGAAAATAATGGGGGGACATAGTCAATTGTGATGGATAAAAGAAAAATAATGGGGGGGACAGAAAGATTATGTGATGTATAAAATTAATGGGGGGAGAGAAAGATCATGTGATGGATAAAGAAAATTAATGGGGGGACAAAAATATAATGTGATTGGATAAAAAACACTAAATGGAGGGGCAGAAAGATTATGTGATGGATAAAAGAAAATTAATGTGTGACTAAATATTATGTGATGGATAAAAGAAAACTAAATGGGGGGGCAGAAAGATTATGTGATGGATAAAATAAAATTAATGAGGGGAGTGAAAGATTGTGTGATGGATAAAAGAAAATGAATGGGGGGACAGAAATATTATGTGATGGATAAAAGAAAATTAATGAGGGTAGTAAGATTATGATGATAAAGAACTAATGAGGGATTGAAGATCATGTATGATAAAGAAAATTAATGAGGGGAGTGAAAGATCATGTGTGGATAAAAGAAATTAATGGGGGAGATAAAAATCATGGGATGGATAAAGTAAATTAATGAGGGAGAGAAAGATCATGTGATGGACAAAAGTCAATTAATGGGGGACAGAAAGATAATGTGCCATTTTAATCTACTTTCATTATGAATGGCATCCACCCATTTTGTTGGTCCCTGTGCAATTTCCAGGCCTTTTGCAAAATGCTACATAAGGCTGTGCCCACACTTTTGTGTACACATTTTCACTCGCGATTGCACCTGCTACTTTGCCAACATGGAAATCGTGGACTATTTTCCGGTGGGCATGGGATTTGCGCATCCTCTTTTCCGTTTGGCGTTCAAGCATTTTTTCAAGCAATCACGTGCATATTCCTTTGAAAATAGCGAAAACGCAGAAATTGCTCCACGCAGTCGATAACGCTAATGATAATGTGATAACGCTCGTGATTGCGTGATCATTGGTGCGTTGTAGTGGTGCCTCAGCCTAAAACATCTGGAATCACTACCAAAATGCCAAATGCTATTGGAGTTAAAGTAACCCTACATCTATTCTCACCAGTTATCTGTAGTCTACTACCTGGCCTTCCAACAAGTCTATTAGCCATTTTTCCAGCAGATCCAAGAGTCATCCTGCTAGCCCATAAACTGATAAGGTTCCAGATTATTGACTAGACATAGTATCTCCACCAGTCAGTAAGTTAGTTGACCTGCCTGCTTGCCAGAACAATCTTCTACCTAGCCTAACAGACTAAAGGTTCGTACACAAGTGCGATCGCGGGTCCCGACCGCGACACACAATGTTTAGGAACGAATGTTGCGGCCGATAATCGCCTTTGTGTAGGCACTTATATTGGCCGAAATAGACGTTCGGTCGGGGATCCTTGCCGACCAACCTGGCGATCCCTGAACAAACAACCATATTGGCCAATAAAGTGGACACACACGGGCGATTATCAGCCAAAACATCGGACCCCGCAATCAACACATGTGTACTGTCTAAGCATGGAGGCCCATGTAATAAATACCACGGGGTAATCTTAATCCACCCACTGATCAATCACATTAATGGCTAAACAGGTCAGATCCCAACATTGCAAATGAATACGGTCAGGATGAAAGCTAGAGGCGTGTGGATGATGGATATATAGGCTGAAGTCGCCAACCATGGAATAAATCAGGATGAATCAGACAGTGATCGCTTTCCCATATTGATGTGCAGCAGATATTGTGTTTTCTGAATGGATAGAAGATGGAATGTCGTGTAACAGAGTAAAGTACCTTTGAGCAAAAAAATGGACATTCTTGTCCTACTCATCAGAGTATGTGTTCCAGTACATCCAAAGGATCATTTGGAGTATAGTATATAGTAGAATATTAGTAGTAAGTATATTGTGTACAGGAGAATATTGGGATATTCGTGTATTAGGAACATATTGGGAGATTTTGTGTATTAGTAGAATATTAGTAGTACGTATCTTGGTGTATAAGGAGCATATGGGAGGATAAGTGTATGAGGAGCATTTTGGAGTATTTGTGTATTAGTAGAATATTAGTAGTACAGTATATATTGTGTATAGGAGCCATATGGGGAGATTAGTGTATGAGGAGCATTTTGGGAGTATTTGTGTATTAGTAGAATATTAGTATTACAGTATATTGTGTATAAGGAGCATATGGGGAGGATTAGTGTATGAGGAGCATTTTGGAGTATTTTGTGTATTGTAGAATATTAGTAGTGCAGTATATTGTGTATAGGACATATGGGGAGATTAGCGTATGGGAGCATTTGGGAGTATTTGTGTATTAGTAGAATATTAGTAGTACAGTATATTGTGTATAAGGAGCATATTGGGAGGATTAGTGTATGAGGAGCATTTTGGGAGTATTTGTGTATTAGTAGAATATTAGTATTACAGTATATTGTGTATAAGGAGCATATGGGGAGGATTAGTGTATGAGGAGCATTTGGGAGTATTTGTGATTTGTGTTTTTAGTAGATATTAGTAGTACGTATATTGGTGTAGTAAGCATATGGGGAGGATTAGTGTTGAGGACATTTTGGGAGTATTTGTGTATTAGTAGAATATTAGTAGTACAGTATATTGTGTATAAGGAGCATATGGGAGGATTAGTGTATGAGGAGCATTTTGGGAGTATTTGGTATTAGTAAATATTAGTAGTCATATTTGTGTATAAGGAGCATATGGGGAGGATTAGTGTATGAGGAGCATTTTGGGAGTATTTTGTGTATTAGTAGGATCTTATTAGTACCTGTAATATTGTGTATATGCATCATATTGGGGAGGATAGTGTATAGGACGTATTTTGGAGTATTTGTGTATTATACGAATATTAGTTGGAGGATATTGTGTATAATGAGCATATTGGGAGATTAGTGTAGATTATCATTTGGGAGTATTGTGTATTAGTAGAATCTTAGTAGTGCAGTATAGTTATGTATAAGGCATATGGGAGGAATAGTGTATGGGCGATTTTGGAGTAATTTGTGTATGTAGTAAATATTAGTAGCAGTATATTGTGTATAAGAGCTAATGGGAGGATGGAGTGTATGAGGAGCATTTTTGGGAGTATTTGTGTATTAGTAGAATATTAGTAGTCAGCTCTATTGTGTATAAGGAGCATATTGGGGGAATGTAAGTGTATGAGGACATTTTGGGAGTATTTGTGTATGTAGAATATGTAGTGCAGTATATTGTGTATAAGGAGCATATGGGGGAGGATTATGTGTAGATGAGGCATTTTGGTATTTGTGTATTAGTCTAGACATATTAGTAGTACAGTATATTTGTTAAAGGAGCATATGGGGGGGATTAGTGTATGAGGAGCATTTTGGAGTATTTGTGTATTAGTAAGAATATTAGTATTACAGTATATTGTTGTATAAGGAGCATATGGGGAGGATTATGTCTGAGGAGCATTTTGGGAGTATTTGTGTATTGTAGAATATTAGTAGTACAGTATATTGTGTAAAGGAGCATATGGGAGGATTGTGTACTGAGGATCATTTTGGGAGTATTTGTTGTATTAGTAGAATATTAGTAGTTCATTATATTGGTATAAGTAGCATATGGGAGGATTGTGTATGAGGAGCATTTTGGGAGTATTTGTGTATTAGTTACATATTAGTAGTACGTATATTGTGTATAGGAGCATATGGGAGGATTAGTGTATGAGGAGCATTTGGGAGTATTTTGTATTAGTAGAATATTAGTAGTAGCAGTATATTTTGTTAAGGAGCATATGGGGGATTAGTTGTATGAGAGCATTTTGGGAGTATTTGTTGTATTAGTAGAATATTAGTATTGGCATATGTTGTGTATAAGGAGCATTTGGGAGGATTAGTGTATGAGGAGCATTTGGAGTATTTGTGTATTAGTAGATATTAGTAGTACAGTATATTGTGTATAAGAGCCATATGGGGAGATTAGTGTATGATGAATTTTGGGAGTATTTTGTGTATTAGTAGAATATAGTAGTCAGTATATTGTTATAAGGAGCATATGGGGAGGATATTGGTATGGAGGACATTTTTGGGAGTATTTGTGTATTAGTAGAATATTAGTAGTGCAAGTATATTGTGGTATAAGACATTGGGGAGATTAGTGTATGGGAGCATTTTGGGATGTATTTTGTATTAGTAGAATATTAGTAGTTACAGTATATTGTGTATAAGGAGCATATTGGGGAGATTAGTTAGTGAGAGCCATTTGGGAGTATTTGTGTATTAGTAGAATATTAGTAGTGCAGTATATTGTGTATCAGGAGCATATTGGGAGGATTATGTCTGAGGAGCATTTTGGGAGTATTTGTGTATTAGTAGAATATTAGTAGTGCAGTATATTGTGTATAGGAGCATATGGGAGATTAAGTGTATGAGGAGCATTTTGGGAGTATTTGTGTATAGTAGAATATTAGTAGTGCAGTATATGTGTATAAGGAGCATATGGGGAGGATTATGTATGAGGAGCATTTTGGAGTATTTGTGTTTAGTAGAATATTAGTAGTGCAGTATATTGTGTATAAGAGCATATGGGGAGGATTAGTGTATGAGGAGCATTTTGGATTATTTGTGTATTAGTAGAATATTAGTATAGCAGTATATTGTGGTATAAGGAGCATATGGGAGTGATTAGTGTATGAGGCATTTTGGGAGTATTTGTGTATTAGTAAGATATAGTATAGTGCATATATTTGGTGTATAAGGAGCATATGGGAGGATTAGTGTATGAGGAGCATTTTGGGAGTATTTGTGTATTAGTAAATATTAGTAGTACAGATATTGTGTATAAGGAGCTATATGGGGAGGATTAGTGTAATGAGTAGCTTTTGGGAGTATTTTGTATTAGTAGAATTTAGTAGTGCTATAATGTGTTAAGAGCATATTGGGAGGATTAAGTGTATAGGAGCATTTTGGGAGTATTTGTGTATTAGTAGAATATTATTGTACCGTATACAGTGTGTATAAGGAGCATATGGGGAGGATAGTGTATGAGGAGCATTTTGGGAGTATTTGTGTATTTAGTAATTTAGTAGTACAGTATATTGTGTATAAGGACGCATATGGGGAGGATTATGTATGAGGAGCATTTTGGGAGTATTTGTGTATTAGTAATATAGTCGTTCAGTTATTGTGTGTATAGGAGCATGGGAGGATTAGTGTATGAGGAGCATTTTTGGGAGTATTTGTGTATTAGTAGAATATTAGTAGTGGCAGTATCTTGTGTATAAGGAGCATATGGGGAGGATTAGTGGAGGTAGCATTTGGGAGTATTTGTGTATAGTAGAATATTAGTATACAGATATTGTGTAAAGGAGCATATGGGGAGGAATTAGTGTAGAGGAGCAGTTTGGGAGTTTTGTGTATTAGTAGAATATTAGTAGTGCAGTATATTGTGTATAAGAGAGCATATTGGGGAGGATTAGTGTATGAGGAGCATTTTGGGATTATTGTGTATTAGTAGAATATTAGGTGCAGTATATTGGTATAAGGAGCATATTGGGAGGATTAGTGTATGAGGAGCATTTTGGAGAATTTGTGTATTATTAGAATATATAGTCAGTACAGTATTGTGTATAAGAGCACATGGGGAGGATTAGTGTATGAAGGAGCATTTTGGGAGTATTTTGTATTATTAGAGATATTAGTAGTGCAAGTATATTGTGTATAAGGAGCATATGGGAGATTAGTGGTATGAGGAGCATTTTGGGAGTTTTGTTGTTTATTAGAATATTAGTAGTGCCGTATTTGTGTATACGGAGCATGGGGAGGATTAGTGTATGAGGAGCATTTTGGGATTATTTGTGTATTAGTAGAATATTAGTATGTGCAGTATATGTGTATAAGTGACAATATGTGGGAAGGATAGTGTATGAGGAGCATTTTTGGGATATTTGTGTATTAGTGAATATTTAGTCGTTGCGTATATTGTGTATAAGGATCATATGGGGAGATTAGTGTATGAGGAGCATTTGAGATTTTGTGTATTAGTAGAATATTATTAGGCAGTATTTGGTGTATAAGAGCATATGGGAGGATTAGTGTATGAGGACATTTTGGGATTTTGTTGTATTAGTATAATATTAGTAGTGCATTATATTGTGTATAAGGAGCATATGGGGAGGATTAGTGGTATGAGGCATTTTGGAGTATTTGGTATTAAGTAAAATATAAGTATCCAGTATATTGGTGGTATAGGACATATGGGAGGATTAGTGTATAGAGGAGCATTTTGGAGTATTTTGTGTATTAGTAGAATAGTAGTGCAGTATATTGTGTATAAGAGCATAATGGGGAGGATTAGTGATGAGGAGCATTTTGGGAGTATTTGTTGTATTATTCTTTAGTATTCAGTATGCATTGTTGATAAGGAGCATATTGGGGAGGATTATGTATGAGGAGCATTTTGGGAGTATTTGTTGTATTAGTATAATCTATTAGTAGTACAGTATATTTGTGGTATAAGGGAGCATATGGGGGGATTAGTGTATGAGGAGCATTTTGGGAGTATTTTGTTTTAGTAGAATATTAGTACAGTATTTGTGTATAAGGAGCATATGGGAGGATTAGTGATTAGGAGCATTTTGGGAGTATTTGTGGTATTAGTCTAATATTAGTAGTGCAGTATATTGGTGTATAAGGAGCATAATGGGGAGGCTTCTTGTATGAGGAGCATTTTGGGAGTATTGTGTGATTGTAGAATATTAGTATGTACAGTATATTGTGTATAGGAGCATATGGGGAGGATTAGTGTTATGAGGAAGCTTTTGGGAGGTATTTGTGTATTAGTAGAATATTATAGTGCAGTATATTGTGTATAAGGAGCATATGGAGGATTAGTGTATGAGACATTTTGGGAGTATTTTGTGTATTAGTAGAATAGTATTGCATTATTGTGTATAAGGAGCATATGGGAGGATTAGTGTATGAGAGCATTTTGGATAGATTGTGTATTATAGAATATTAGTGAGTCATTATTGTGTATAAGGGTCAAATGGGGAGGATTAGTGTATGAGGAGCATTTTTGGGAGTTTTGTGTATTAGAGAATATTAGTATGTAATTATCATTGTGTAATACGGAGCAGATTGGGAGGATTAGTGTTGAGGAGCATTTTTGGGAGTTTTTGATGTAGTAAAATATAGTAGTGCAGTATATTGTGTATAGGAAGCATATGGTGAGGATTACGTGTAATGAGGAGCATTTTGGGAGTATTTTGTATTAGTAGAATATTAGTAATGCAGTATATTGTGTATAAGTAGGCAATTGGGAGGATTAGTGTATGAGGAGCATTTGGGAGTATTTGTGTATTAGTAAATTATAGTGCAGTATAATTGTGTATAACGGAGCATAGTGGGAGAGAGTGTATGAGGAGGGAGCATTTTGGGAGTATTTGTGTATATCGGAATATATTAGTATCATAATATTGGTGTATAAGGAGCATATGGAGGTTATATGTACTGATGATCATTTTGGGAGTATTGTGTATTAGTAAATATATATTAGTACAGTATATTGTGTAGAAGGAGCATATTGAGGAGGATTAGTGTTATGAGGAGCATTGGGGGTAGTGGTATTTGTGAAGATATTAGTAGTACAGTATATTGTGTATAGGAGCATATGGGGAGATTAGTGTATGAGGAGCATTTTGGGAGTATTTGTATTATTATAATATATTAGTAGTACAGTATATTGTGTATAAGGAGCATATTGGAGGATTAGTTTATGATGAGCTGTATTTTGCAGTATTTGTGTATTAGGAATGTTAGTATGTACAGTATATTGTGTATAAGGAGCATATGGGGAGGAGAGTGTATGAGGAGCATTTTGGAGTATTTGTGTATTTATATATTAGTAGTAAAGTTATTGTGTATAAGGAGCAATGTGGAGGATTATGTAGGAGGAGCATTTGGGAGTATTTGTGTATTAGTAGAATATTAGTAGTGTCAGTATATTGTGTATAAGGAAGCATATGGGGAGGATTAGTGTATGAGGAGCATTTTGGGATATTTTGTGTATATGAATATTAGTAGTCGCAATATTGTGTATAGGAGCCTATGGGGAGGATTAGTGTAGAGGAGCATTTTGGGAGTATTTGTGTATTTTGAAATATAGTAGTACAGATATTTTGTATAATACAAATATTGGGGATGTTAGTGTATGAGGAGCATTTTGGAGTATTTGTGTATTAAGTAGATATTAGTAGTGCAGTATATTGTGTATAAGGAGCATATGGGAGGATTAGTGTATGAGGAGCATTTTGGGAGTATTTGTGTATTAGTAAATATTATAGTGCAGTATATTGTGTAAGGAGCATATGGGGAGGATTAGTGTATGAGGAGCATTTTGGTAGTATTTGTGTATTAGTAAATATTAGTAGTGCATATATTGTGTATAAGGAGAACATGGGGAGGATTAGTGTATGAGGACGCATTTTGGGAGTATTTGTGTATAGTAGAACCTTAGTAGTGCAGTCATATTGTGTATAGGAGCTATGGGGAGGACTTAGTGTATGAGGAGCCATTTTGGGAGTATTTGTTTATCAGTAGAATATTAGTAGTACACGTATCTTGTGTAAGGAGCATATGTGGGAGGATTATGTATGAGGAGCATTTTGGGGAGTATTGTTTATTAGTAGAATACTTAGTTGCAGTATATTGTGTATAAGGAGCATATGGGGATAGTGTATGAGGAGCATTTTGGGAGTATTTGTGTATTAGTAATCATATTATAGTGTCAGTATATTGTGGTATACGGAGCATCTTGGGGAGGATTAGTGTATGAGGAGACATTTTGGGGAGTATTTGTGTATTAGTAGAATATTAGTAGTGCAGTAATCTGTGTATAAGGCAGCATTGGGAGAGATTAGTGTATGAGGAGCATTTTGGGAGTATTTGGTGTATTAGTAATATTAGTAGTACAGTATATTGTGTATAAGAGCATATGGGGAGATTAGTGTATACAGCATTTTGGGATTTTTGTGTATTAGTAGAATATTAGTAGTCAGTATATTGTGTCTAAGAGCATTGGGAGGATAAGTGTATGAGAGCATTTAGGGAGTAATTTGTGTATTAGTATACATATTAAGTAGTGCAGTATATTGTGTATAAGGAGCATATGGGGAGGATTAGTGTATGAGGAGCTTTTTGGGAGTATTTGTGTATTAGTAGAATATTATTAGTGCAGTATATTGTGTATAAGGATTCTAGTGGGGAGGATTAGTGTATGAGGAGCATTTTGGGAGTATTTGTTGTATTAGTCGAATATTAGTAGTGCAGTATATTGTGTATAAGGAGCATATGGGGAGGATTAGTGTACTGAGGAGCATTTGGAGTATTTGTGTATTAGTAGAATATTAGGTATGCAGTATCTTGTGATAAGGAGCATTATGGTGAGGATTAGTGTAAGGAGCATTTTTGGGGATATTTGTGTATTAGTAAAATTATGTAAGTACGTATATTGTGTATAAGAGCAAATGGGGGGATTAGTGTATGAGGACATTTTGGGAGTATTTTGTGTATTAGTAGAATATAGTATTCAGTATTTGTGTGTATAAGGAGTCATATGGGGAGGATTAGGTGTTAGGAGATCATTTGGGAGTATTTGTGTATTAGTAGAATATTGTAGTAGCAGTATATTTGTGTATAAGAGCATATTGGAGGATTAGTGTATGAGAGCATTTTGGGAGTATTTGTGTATTAGTAGAATATTAGTAGTACAGTATATGTGTGTAGGAGCATATTGGGGAGGATTAGTGTATGAGGAGCATTTGGGAGTATTTGTGTATTAGTAGAATATTAGTAGTGCAGTATATGTGTATAGAGCATATGGGGAGGTATTAGTGTATGAGGAGCATTTTGGAGTATTTGGTATTAGTAGAATATTAGTAGCAGTATATGTTATAAGGAGCATATTTGGGGAGATTAGTGTATGGAGCATTTTGGGAGTATTTGTTGTATTATAGAATATTATAGTGCAGTATATTGTGTATAAAGGACATATGGGGAGGATTGTGGTAGAGGAGCATTTTGGGCAGTTTTGTGTTTAGTAGAATCTTGTAGTCAGTATTGTGTCGGAAGCATATGGGGAGGATTAGTGTATGAGGAGCATTTTGGGAGTATTTGTGTATTATAGAATATTAGTATGCAGTATATGTGTATAAGGAGCATATGGGGAGGATTAGTGTATGAGGAGCATTTTGGGAGTATTTGTGTATTAGTAGAATATTAGTAGTGCAGTATATTGTGTATAAGGAGCATATTGGAGGATTAGTGTGATGAGACATTTGGGGAGTATTTGTGTTTGTAGAATATTAGTAGTGCAGTATATTGTGTATAAGGAGCATATGGGAGGATTAGTGTATAGGAGCATTTTGGGAGTATTTTTTGTATTAGTAGAAATTAGTAGTGCAGTATATTGTGTATAGGAGCATATGGGGAGGATTAGTGTGAGGAGCATTTTGGGAGTATTTGTGTATTAGTAGAATATTAGTATGTACAGTATATTGTTGTATAAGAGCATATGGGGAGATTAGTGTATGAGGAGCATTTTGGGAGTATTTGTGTTTAGTAGAATATTAGTGCAGTATAATTGTGTATAGAGGACATATGGGGAGGATTAGTGTATGAGGAGCATTTGGGATATTTTGTGTATTATTAGAATATTAGTAGTGCAGTATATTGTGTATAGGAGCATATTGGGAGGATTAGTGTATGAGGAGCTTTTGTGAGTATTTTGTATTAAGAATATTATGTAGTACAGTATATTGTGTACTAGGAATATGGGAGGATTAGTGTATGAGGAGCTTTTGGGAGTATTTTGTTATTATAGTAGATATTAGTAGTGCCAGTATATTGTGTATAAGGAGCATATGGAGGAGTTAGTGTATGAGGAGCATTTTGGAGTATTTGTTTAGTAGAATATTAGTAGTGGCAGTATATGTGTTATAAGGAGCATATGGGAGGATTATTGTATGAGGAGCATTTTGGGAGTATTTGTGTATTAGTAGAAATATTAGTATTACAGTATATTGTGTAATAAGGAGCATATTTGGAGATTAGTGTATGAGGACATTTTGGGAGTTTTGTGTATTAGTAGAATATTATGTAGTGCAAGTATATTGTGTATAAGAGCATATGGGAGGATTAGTGGTATGAGGAGCATTTTGGAGTATTTGTGTTTAGTAGATATTAGTAGTGCAGTATATTGTGTATAAGATGCATATTGGGAGGATTAGTGTATAGTAGGCATTTTGGGAGTATTTGTGTATTAGTAAATATTAGTAGTGCAGTATATTGTGTATAGGAGCATATGGGGAGGATTATGTATGAGGAGCATTTTGGAGTATTTGTGTATTAGTAGAATATTAGTAGTGCAGTATATTGTGTATAGTGAGCATATGGGAGATTAGTGTATGAGGAGCATTTTGGAGTATTGGTATTATAGAAATATTAGTAGTGCAGTATATTGTGTATAAGGAGCATATGGGAGGATTAGTGTAGAGGCATTTTTGGAGTATTGTGTATTAGTGAATATTAGTATTACAGTATATTGTGTATAGGAGCATATGGGGAGGATTAGTGTATGAGGAGCATTTTTGGAGATTTGTGTATTAGTATAATATAGTAGTGACAGTATATTGTGTATAAGGAGCATATGGGAGGATTAGTGTTGAGGAGCATTTTGGGAGTATTTGTGTATTAGTAGACTATTAGTAGTACGTATATTGTGTATAAGGAGCATTGGAGATTAGTGTATGAGGAGCATTTTGGGAGTATTGTGTATTATTAGAATATTATTTGCATATATTGTGTATAAGGAGCATATTGGGAGGATTAGTGTATGAGAGCATTTTGGGAGTATTTGTGTATTAGTAGAATATTAGTAGTGCAGTTATTGTGTATAGGAGCATATGGGGAGGATTAGTGAATTGAGGACATTTTGGGAGATTTTGGTATTAGTAAGAATATTAGTAGTACAGTATATTGTGTATAGGAGCAAATGGGGAGGATTAGTGTAGAGGAGCATTTTGGGAGTATTTGTGTATAGTAGAATATTAGTAGTCAGTATATTGTGTATAAGGAGCATATGTGAGAGGTAGTGTATGAGGAGCATTTTGGGAGTATTTGTGTATTAGTAGAATAGTAGTGCTCGTATATATTGTGTATAGGAGCATATGGGACGGATTAAGTGTATGACGGAGGCTTGTGGGAGTAATTTGTGTATTAGTAGAATATTAGTATGCAGTATATTGTGTATAAGGAGCATATGGGAGGATTAGTGTATGAGGACTTTTTGGAGTATTTGTGTATTAGTAGAATATTGTATCAGTATATTGTGGTTAGGAGCATATGGGAGAGGATTTGTGTATGAGGGAGCATTTTGGAGTATTTGTGTATAGTAGAATTATTAGTACAGTATATGTGTATAAGGAGCATATGGGGATGGATTAGTGTAGAGGACATTTTGGGAGTATTTGTGTATTGTATAATATTAGTAGTGCAGTATATGTGTATAAGGAGCAATATGGGTAGGATTAGTGTATGAGGATCATTTTGGGAGTATTTGTGTATTAGTAGAATATTAGTAGTGCAGTATATTGTGTAAGGAGCAAATGTGGAGATTAGTGTATGAAGTCATTTTGGGATAATTTGTGTATTAGTAGAATATTAGTAGTGCAGTATATTGTGTATAAGGACATATGGGAGGATTAGTGTATGAGGAGCATTTTGGGAGTATTTGTGTATTAGTAGAATATTAGTACAGTATATTGTGTATAAGAGCATATGGGAGGATAGTGTATGAGGAGCATTTTGGTAGTATTTGTGTATTAGTAAATATTGTAGTAGCAGTATATTGTGTAATAAGGAGCATACTGGGAGATTAGTTTATGAGGAGCATTTTGGGAGTATTGTGTATTAGTAGAAATATTAGTAGTAACAGTATATTGTGTATAGGAGCAATGGGAGGATATGTGTATGAGGAGCATTTTGGGAGTATTTGTGTATTAGTAGAATATTCGTATTGCAGTATATTGTGTAAGAGCATAAATGGGAGGATTAGTGTATGAGGAGCATTTGGGATCTTTGTGTATTAGTAGAATATTAGTGGTCATATATTGTGTATAGAGCATATGGGGAGGATTAGTGTTGAGGAGCATTTTGGGAGTATTTGTGTAGTAGTAGAATATTAGTAGTGCAGTATATTTGTGTATAGGAGTCATATTGGGAGGATTAGTGTATGAGGAGCATTTTGGAGTATTTGTGTATTAGTAAAATATAGTAGTGCAGTATATTGTGTATAAGGGCATATGGGGAGGATTAGTGTATGAGGAGCATTTTGGGAGTATTTGTGTATTAGTCGAATATTAGTAGTGCAAGTATATTTGTGTATAAGGAGCATATGGGGAGGATTATGTATGAGGAGCATTTGGGAGTATTTGTGTATTAGTAAATATTAAGTACAGGTATATTGTGTATAAGGAGCATATTGAGGATTAGTGTATGAGGAGCATTTTGGGGTATTTGTTATTAGTAGAATATTAGTATGACAGTATATTGTGTATAAGGATTCATATGGGAGATTAGTGTTATGAGGAGCATTTTGGGAGTATTTGTGTATTAGTAGAATATTGTATTGCAAGTATATTGTGTATAAGAGCATATGGGAGGAGTTAGTGTGATAGAGCATTTTGGGTAGTTTTGTGTATTAGTAGAATATATAGTGCGATTATATTGTGTATAAGGATCTTGGGAGGATTATGGTATGAGGAGCAATTTTGGAGTATTTGTTATTAGTAGAATATTAGTAGTAACAGTATATTGTGTGTATAGGAGCATATGGGAGGATTAGTGTAGAGGCATTTTGGGGATTATTGTGTTTAGTAAGAATTATATAGTACAGTATATTGTGTATAGGGCATATGGGGAGGATTAGTGTATGAGTACATTTTGGGAGTATTTGTGTATTAGTAAATATTAGTATACAGTATTTGTGTATGAGCAATATGGGAGGATTAGTGTATGAGGAGCATTTTGGAGTATTTGTGTATTAGTAGAATATTAGTAGTGCAGTATATTGTGGTATAAGGAGGCATCTGGGGAGATTGATTATTGAGGATCATTTTGGGATTATTTGTGTATTAGTAAAATTTAGTAGTAACAGTATTTGTGTATAAGGAGCATATTGGGAGGATTAGTGTATGAGGAGCTTTTTGGAGTATTTGTGTATTAGTAGAATATTAGTAGTACAGTATATTGTGTATAAGGAGCACATGGGGAGGATTTAGTGTATGAGGAGCATTTTGGGTATTTTTGTGTATTAGTAGAATATAGTAGTGCATTATATTGTGTATAAGGAGCATATGGGGAGGATTAGTGTATAGGAGCATTTGGGAGTATTTGTGTATTGTAGAATATTAGTAGTACAGTATATGTGTATAAGGAGTGGCATAATGGGGAGAATTGTTATGAGGAGCATTTTGGAGTATTTGTGTATATTAGAATATTAGTAGTGCGTATATTGTGTATAAGGAGCATATGGGTGAGGATTAGTGTATGAGGAGCATTTTGGGAGTATTTGTGTATGTAGTAGAATATTAGTATTGCAGTATATTGTGTATAAGGAGCATATGGGGAGGATTAGTGTTGATGAGCATTTTGGGAGTATTTGTGTAGTATATAATATTAAGTATCATATATTGTATAAGGAGCATATGGGGAGGATTAGTGTATGAGGAGCATTTTGGGAGGTTTTGTGATTAGTAAATATTAGTGCAGTATATTGTGTATATGACATATTGGGAGGATTAGTGTATGAGGAGCATTTGGGATATTTGTGTATTGTCGAAATATTAGTAGTGCAGTATATTGTGTATGAAGTAGCATATGGGATGGATTAGTGTATGAGGAGCATTTTGGAGTATTTGTGTATTAGTAGAATATTCAGTAGTACAGTATATTGTGTATAAGGAGCATATGGGGAGGATTAAGTGTATGAGGGCATTTTTGGGAGTATTTGTGGTATTAGTAGAATTTTAGTAGTGCCAGTATATTGTGTATAAGGGAAATGGGGAGGCATTAGTGTATGAGGAGCTTTTGGGAGTATTTGTGTATTATAAATATTAGTAGTACGTATATTGTGTAAAGGAGCATGTGGGAGGATTAGTGTAATGAGGAGCTTTTGGGAGTATTTGTTGTATTAGTAGATATTAGTAGTTCAGTATATTTGGTGTTAAAGGAGCAATGGGGAGGATTATGTATGAGGAGCATTTTGGGAGTATTTGTGTTTAGAGAATATTAGTAGTCAGTATATTGTGTATAGGAGCATCTGGGGAGGTTAGTGTATGAGGACAGTTTTGGGAGTAATTTGTGTATTAGTAGCAATATTTAGGTCGTATTTTGTTATAAGGACAATGGGAGGATTAGTGTATGAGAGCAATTTGGGGAGTATTTGTGTATTATAGAAACTATTCAGTAGTGCAGTATATTGTTAATACGGAGCATATGGGAGGATTAGTGTATGGGAATCTTTTGGGAGTATTTTGTGTTTATAGAATATTAGTAGTAGGTATATTGTGTATAAGTAGCATCATGGGAGGATTAGTTGTATGAGGATGCATTTGGTTAGTATTTGTGTAGCTAAAATTAGTAGTGCAGTATATTGTGTATAAGGAGCATCTGGTGGAGGATTTGTTGAGGACATTTTGGGAGGTATTTGTGTATTAGTAGAATATTATAGTGCGTATATTGTGTCTAAGGAGCAATATGGGATGGAGATTAGTGTATGAGGGAGATTTTGGGAGTATTTGTGTATCTAGTAAGAATATTATATTAGGTTTAAGCAGTAATTGTGTAAGGCATCATATGGGAGGATTAGTTATGAGGCGAATTTTGGGAGTATTTGTGGTATTAGTAGAATATAGTATTTTAGCAGTATATTCTGTTCAAGGAGATCTGGGAGGATTGTGTATGAGGAAGCATTTTGGAGTATTTGTGTATTAGAGATAAATTAGTAGTGCAGTATATTGTGTATAAAGGAGCATATTGTGTGGAGGATTAAGTGTATGAGGAGTCAGTTTGGGAAGTATTTGTGTATTAGTAGAATATTAGTGTCAGTTATATGTGTGTATAAGGAAGCCAATTGGTGGACGATTAGTGTATGAGGACCTTTTTGAGTATTTGTGTCTTAGTAGAATATGTATGCAGTATTTGTGTATAAGAGCATACTGTGGGAGGATTATGTATGAGGAGCATTTGGTGAGGATTTGGATTTGTAAGTAGCAGGTATTGATAAGTGCAGTTATATCTGTGTATAAAGGATGCAATGGGGAGGTTATGTAATGAGGACATTTTGGGATTAATTTGGTGTATGAGTAGAATATTAGTATGGCAGTATATTGTGTATAAAGGGCATATGGGGAGATTGTTATGAGAGCCTTTTGGGAGTATTTGGTGTACTTAGTAAATATTAGTAGTAGGCAGTATATTGTGTATACAGGACATATGGGGATTGTGTAGAGGAGCACTTTTGGGAGTATTTTGGTATTAGTAGAATATTTAGTGCAGCAGTATATGGATGTATAAGTAGCAATATGGGGAGGATTAGTGTTATGAGGAGCATTTTTGGGAGTAATTTGTTTAGTGTAATGAAAAGTGAGTAGTGCATATATTGTGTATAGGAACATATTAGGAGATTAGTGTATGAGGAGGAGCATTTGGAGTATTTGGTGATGAGGTACATATATATAGTACAGTATATTGTGTATAGGCGCATATATGGGGGAGGTTAGTGTATGAGGAGCTTTTTGGAAGTATTTGTGTTTGTAGAATAATTATATTACAGTATTGTGTATGAGGAGCATATGGGAGCTTAGTGTATTAGGAGCATTTTTGGGATATTTTGTATTAGTGAATATTAGTAGTGCAGTATCCATTGTGTAGATAGAGGAGCTATTGGAGATTATGTATGAGGAGCATTTTGGGAGTATTTGTGTATGTAGTAGAATATTAGTAGTACAGTATATTTTTATCAGATGCATATTGGGAGGATTATGTGTATGAGGAGCATTTTGGGAGTTTTTTATTAGTAGAATATTAGTAAGGCAGTATTTGTGGGGTATAGGCATATGGGAGGATTTGTGTATGAGGAGCATTTTGGGAGTATTTGTGGTATTAGTAGAATAGTAAGTAATTGGCAGTAATTTGTGTATAAGGAAAGCAATGGGGAGGATTAAGTGTATGAGGACATTTGGAGTAAATTTGTGTATTGAGTAATTTATTAGTGCAGTATATGTGTATAAGAGCAATATGGGGAGATTAGTGTATGAGGAGCGATTTTGGGAGTATTTGTGTATTAGTAAGAATATTAGTATCAGTCTATTGTGAATGAAGGAGCATATATGGGAGGATTTAGTGTAATGAGGATCATTTTGGGTAGTATTGTGTATAGTAAATATATTAGTGAGTATTATTGTGTATAAAGGAGCATATGGGAGGATTAGTGTATGAGGAGCATTTGGAGTTTAATTTGTGTATTAGTAGAATATTTAGTGTCGCTATATTGTGGTATAAGGAGCTATTAGGAGGATGAGGTATGATGATCATTTTGGAGTAATTTGTGTATTAGTAGAATTAGTATGCAGTATATTGTGTATAGCGAGCATATGGGAATTAGGATTATAGGAGATTGAGGTATTGTATGAGAAATGAGACAGTATTTGGGTAAGAGTATTGGTGTGTGCGACGTCATTGAGTATTGAATTCATATATTTAGTTTGCAGTATAGTTGTGTTATAAAGGAGCATATGGGAGGATAGTGTAGTGAGAGCATTTTGGAGTATTTGTGTGAAGTAGAAATTAGTAATACAGTATTGTGTTCATAAGGGAGCATATGGGTGGAATTATGTATGAAGGAGCATTTGTGGAGTATTTTGTGTATAGTAGAATATTAGTTGAGTTACATTGGTATAAGGGCATATGGGGAGGATTAGTGTTGATGGACATTTTGGGAATCATTTGTGTATTAGTAGAATATTAGAGTGCAGTATTTGGTGTGATAAGGATGCATATGGGGAGATTATGAGTAATGAGGAGCATTTTGGGAGTATTTGTGTATTAGTAGAATATTGAGTAGGTGCGTATATTGTGTAATAAGGAGCATACTTGGAGGATTAGTGTATGAGGATCATTTTGGGAGTAGTTTGTGTATTTAGTAAATATTAGTAGTAAGTATATTTGTGTATAGAGCCTATTGGGAGGATTGTGAATGAAGGAGCATTTTGGGAGTATTTGTGTATTAGTAAATATATATAGTAAGTATATTGTGTATAAGGACGTCATATTGGGGAGGATTATAGTGTATGAGGACATTTTGGCTAGGTTGTTGTAGGTTTAGTAGAATTTAGTAGCGTAATATTGTGTATAAGAGCATATGGGAGGATTAGTGTATGCGGAGCATTTGTGGGATGTATTTGTAGGGTATTGATAAGATATTAGTAGTCAGTATATTGTGTTATAAGGATCATATGGGGAGAATTAGTGTATGAAGTAGCAATTTTGGTAGTATTTTGTGTATGTAGTTAGAATATTAGTGTGCCGATATATTGTGTAAAGGAGAAATATGGGGGATAGTTATGAGGAGCAATTTTGGGAGTATTTGTGTATTAGTAAAATATATAGTAGTAGACGTAATTTATATGGATTTCAGCACTATTGGGAGATTAGTGTATGAGGAGCATTGGGAGTATTGTGTATAGTAGCTAAGATATTAGTAGTGCCGTATATTGTGTAAAATTTATAAGAGGCATATGGGGAGGATTAGTGTATGAGGAGCATTTGGGAGTATTTTTTAGTTAGTAGAATATTATAGTTCAGTACTTTGTTTCCTAAGGCATAATGGGAGGATGAGTGGTATGAGGAGCATTTTGGAGTTTTTGTTGTAGTAAATATTGTCAGTAATATGTATAGGGGCATTGTAAGATCATATGGAGATTATGATGAGGAGCATTTTTGGGAGTATTTGTGTATTAGTAGAATTTAGTATGCAGTAGCTTGTGTAAGGATCATATTGGGAGATTAAGTGTATGAGAGCATTGTGGGATATTTGTGTTATGTAGTAAATAATTAGTAGTACATAAGATTTTGTATAATGAGCATATGGATGATTCGTTAGCATTTGGAGTTAGTGTATTAGTGAATACAGTATATTGTGAAGGAATGGGATAGATTTTGAGTCATTTGGGGATATTTTTAGTAGAATATTCTGTAGTGACAGTATATTGTGTATAAGGACATATGGTGGAGGATTAGTGTATAGGACATTTTGGGGAAGTATTTGTGTATTAAGTCAGAATATATATAGTGCTAGTATACTTGTTGTATAAGGGCATATGGGAGGATTAGTGTTTCAAGGAGCATTTTTGGGAGTATTGGTGGTGTATGACGTAGAATATATGAGTACATATATTTGTATACAGGAGTGCAATGGGAGGATTAGTGTAATGAGAGCATGGAGATATTTGTGTATTAGTAGATATATTGAGTGCCGTATATTGTGTATAAGGTAGCATATGGGGAGGATTAGTGGTATGAGGAGCATTTTGGGAGTATTTTGTAATTGAGAGAATATTAGTAGTGCAGTATATTGTGGTTGAGGGGGGTGGGGGGGGGGGGGGGGGGGGGGGGGTAAGGCAGCATATGGGGATGATTAGTGTATGAGGAGCATTTTGGGATATGTGTTAGTATGATATTATAATATGTCTATTAAGTATTGTTTATAAGGATCAAATGGGGTGATTATTGTATGAGAGCATTTGGGATATTTGTGTATTAGTAAATATTGTGATGCAGTATATTGTGTATAAGGACATATGGGGAGTATTAGTGTATGATTGGAGACATTTTTGGGAGTATTTGTGTATTGATAGAATATTAGTAGTCACGTATTGTTTGATAAGGAGACAGGGGAAGGATTTAGTGTATGGGAGCATTTTGGGATTATTCTTGTATTAGTAGAATATTAGTAGTGCAGTAATTGTGTATAAGTGCAGATATGGTGGATGATTGTGAGTGAGGAGCAGTTTGGAGTATTTGGTGTATATAGAGAATATTCGTAGTGCAGTTACTTGTGTATTTAAGGAGCATATGGTGATGATTAGTGTATAGGATCATTTTGGAGTGATTGTTGTATGAGTAAATATTGTAGCACAGTATAATTGTGTAATAAGGAGCATAATGGGGGATTATGTGTATGAGGAGCATTTTGGGAGTATTGTTTATTATAGAATATTAGTAGTGTCAGTATTGTGTATAAGAGCGAATATGGAGGGATTAGTGTATGAGGAGCATTTTTGGGATATTTTGTATTAGTAAATATATAGTTAGTCAGTATACTGTGTATAAGGAGCACTTGGAGAGGATTAGTGTATAGACATTTTGGAGTATTTGTGTATTAGTAATATTATAGTCAGTATATTTGTATAAGGAGCAATGGGGAGGATTAGTGTATGAGGAGCAATTTTGGGAGTAATTTGGTGGTATTATAAATAAATAGTAGTGGGCAGTATATGTGTAATACGAGAGCATATTGGGAGATAAGTGTATGAGGGAGCATTTTTGGGAGTATTTGTGTATTTCAGTAGCAGATATTAGTATGTACGAGTATATTGTGTATAGGAGGCATATGGGGATGATTAGTGTATGAGGAGCAATTTGGAGTATTTGTGTTCTTAGTAATATCGTATTGCAGTATATTGTGTATAAGTAGCCTAGGGGAGATTCATGCATGAGGACGGCATTTTGGGAGTATTGTGTATTATTAGAATATTAGTAGTGCCATATATTGTGTATAAGGACATAGGGAGGATTAAGTGTATGAGGAAGACATTTGGGAGTATTGTGTATTAGTATAATATAGTATGCGTATATTGTATAAGGCACATATGGGAGGAGGATGAGTAGATGATATGATGTATAAAAGTAAATAATGGTATGCATAGGTTTTGAGGACGATTTGGGGTATTGTGATTAGTAGAATATATAGTGCAGTATATTGTGTAAAGGCAGCATATGGGAGGAATTATGTGTTGAGGAGCATTTGGGAGGATTTGTGTATAGTATAATATATAGTAGTGCAGTATATTGTTGTATAAGGAGGCAATATGGGAGATTAGTGATAGGAGCATTTTGGAGTGGTTGTGTATGAGTAGAATATTTAGATTACAGTATCTTGTTGTATAATGAGCATATGGGGAGGATTGTGTATGCGGACATTTTGTTGCGATAATTTGTGTAGTAGGTAGAATATTAGTAGTGACAGATCTTGTGTTATCAAGGAGCACTATTGGGAGATTGTGTATGAGAAGCTTTTGGGAGTATTTGTGTATTAGTAAAATATTCAGTATGTCAGTTACTTGTTAATAAGAAGAAGCATATTGGAGGATTAGTGTATGAGAGCATTTTGGAGTATTTTGGATGGTAGAATATTAGTAGATGCAGTATATTGTTGTATATCAGGAGCATATGGTGAGGATTAGTGTGTAGAGGGCATTTTGGTAGTATTTGTGTATTAGTAGATATTAGCAGTTGCATTATATTGTGTAATAAGGAAAGCATATGGGAGATTATGTATGATGGGCATTTTGGAGGCAGTATTTGTATTGTAGAATATTAGTAGTGCAGTATATTTTGTATAAGGAGCCATATTGGGGAGGATTAGATGTAAGATGCCCATTTTGGAGTATTTTGTGTATTAGTAGAATATTAGTAGTGACATAGTATTGTGTATAAGGAGCATATTGGGGAGGATATAGTGTATGAGAGGCATTATTGGGAGTATTGTGTATTAGTAGAATATGAGTAGTCAGTATATTGGTTATAAGGAGCTCTCTGGGGAGATTAGTTGTATGATGATCATTTTGGACGTATTTGTGTATTAAGTAAGAATAATTAGTAGTGGCCTATATTGTTATAAGGAGCGATATGTAGGAGATAGTGTATGAGTGAGTCTTTTGGATTATTGTTTATTGATGAATATCGTAGTACAGTTATATTGTGTTATAGGATATTGGGGATGATTAAGTGTATGATGGAGTCATTTTGGGAGTCATTTGTGTATGAGTAGAAGATGTAGTACAGTATATTGTTGTATACGACATATTTGGGAGGATTAGTTGATGAGGAGCATTTTGGAGTATTTTGTATTAGTATAATTAGTATGCAGTATATTGTGTACTAAGAGAATATGGGAGGATTAGTGTATGAGGGATATTTTTGGAGTATATTGTGTATGGAGTAGAATTAGTTAGCAGTACGTCTAGGTGTATAAGGATGCCATATGGGGAGATTAGTGTATGAGGAGCATTTGGGACATTATTGTATGTATTAGCGAATAATATTCGTGTCCAGTAATTTTGTATAAGGGCATCTGGGGAGGATAGTGTTAGGAGCATTTTGGGGCTTTTGTATTAGTAGAATATTAGTAGTGCAGTATAGTGTTATAAGGAGAATGGGAGGATTAGTGTGAGGAGCATTTTGGGAGTATTTGTGTATTAGTAGAATTTAGATGTGCAGTATATTGTGTATAAGGAGCATATGGGGGGATAGTGTATGAGGACTTTTGGAGTATTTGTTATTGTAGAATAATTAGTGCAGTATATTGTATAAGGAGCAATGGGGAGATTAGTGTATGAGGAGCTTTGGGAGTATTGTGTATTAGTAAAATATTAGTATTAGCTATATTGTGTATAAGGAGCAATGGGGAGGATTAGTGTATGAGGAGCATTTTGGGAGTATTTGTGTTTAGTAGAATATTAGTATGCGTATATGTTATAAGGAGCAAATGGGGAGGATTAGTGTATGAGGAGCATTTTGGTATTTGTGATTAAGTAGATATTAGTATGCAGTATATTTTGTATAAGAGCATATGGGAGGATTAGTGTAGGAGGAGGCATTTGGGGGGAGTATTTGTGTATTCGTAGAATATTAGTAGTGCATGTATATTGTGAAGGAGCAATATGGGGAGGATTAGTTATGAGGAGCATTTTGGGAGTATTTGTGTATTAGTAGAATATTAGTAGTGCAGTATATTGTGTATAAGGACATATGGGGAGGATTAGTGTATGAGGAGCAATTTTTGTGGAGTATTTGTTGTATATTAGAACTTAGTAGTGCATGTATATTGTGTATAAGGAGCATGGGGAGGATTAAGTGTAACGAGGAGCATTTTGGGGTATTTTGTGTATTAGTATAAAGATCTTAGTAGTGCGTAATGTGTATAAGGAGAATATGGGTAGCGATTAGTGGTATGAGGATATTTTGGGTGATTTTGGTGTATTAGTAACATATTAGTAGTGCAGTAATTGTGTATAAAGAAGCATCTGAGGGAGGATAGTGTATGAGGAGCTTTTGGGAGTATTTGTACTATTATAGAGAATAGTGTATAGGCAGATTATGTGTATAAGGGAGCACTATGGGAGGATAGTGTATGACGGCATTTTGGGAGTCATTTGTGTATTAGTAGAATATTAGTAGTACGTAGCTATTGTTACGATGAGCATATGGGGGAGGATTAGTGGTATGAGGAGCATTTTGGGAGTATTTTTGTTTGTAGGAGTAACAATTAGTAGTGCATACATGGTACGGACATAATTATGTGAGGAGCTTTGGGATATTTGCATAATAAGAGTAGATATGGTTAGGAGGATTATTGGGATTAGTGTGGAGCATTTTGGGGAAAAGTAACGTATTGTGTAATTAGTAGAATAGTAGTGCCGTGATATATTGCAGTGTATAAGACGCATCTGGGGAGGATTAGTGTATGAGGGACATTTTGGGAGTATTTGTGTCTGAGTATGAATCATTGTAGTGTGCAGATAATATTGTGTATAAGGACATAGCGGGAGATTAGTGTATGAGGAGCATTTTTGGAGTATTTGTGTACTTATAATATTAGTAGTCAAGATATGGTTATAAGGAGCATATTGGAGAGGAATTCGTGTATAGGAGCATTTTTGGGAGTATTTGTGTAATTAGTAGACTATTAGTAGTGGCAGTTGTTGTGTATAAGGAGCATATGGGGAGGATTAGTGTCTGAGGAGCTATTTTGGGGAGTATTTGTGTATTAGTAGAATATTATATACGTATGCTTATAGGCTTGGAGGATTAGGCAGGCATATTGAGATGGATATTAAGCATCTGTTACATATGTGAAAGGCAGATCTTGGAGATTCTATGGCTTTGGTATTGAGTATTAGAGAATATTTAGTAGTACATCTATTGTGTTATAAGGAGCATATGGGGAGGATTAAGTGTCTGGAGCATTTTGTAGTATTGGTGTGATGTAGTAGAATATTAGTAGTCAGTACTATTGTGTATAAGTATCATATGGGAGGATGATAGTGTCATTGAGAGCATTTTGGGAGTATTTGTGTATTAGATAGATAATTATAGTTGCATATATTGTGTATAATGAGCATATTGGGAGGATTTAGTGTATTAAGGAGAGCTTTTGGGAGTATTTGTGTATGAGTAGAATATTAGTAGTACATTATAATTGTGTATACGAGCATTGGGAGGATTAGTGTATTGAGGAGCATTTTGGGAGTATTTGTGTATGTATATAATATAGGTGTCCAGTATATTGTGTATAAGGAGTCATATTGGAGGATTAGTTATGAGGAGCATTTTGGGTATGTTTTGTATGTATTCGAAATATTAGTAGTACAGTATATTGTTATAATGGAGCAATATGGGGAGGACTTAGTGTATGAGCGATTTTGGGAGTATTTGTGTATTGTAGATATTAGTAGTGCATGTATATTGTGTATAAGGAGCCATATAGGAGGATTATGTATTGAGAGCATGTTTGGGAGTATTGGTGTTGAGTAGAATATTAGTGTACCAGTATACTTGTGTATAAGTAACATATGGAGGATTATGTATGCAGAGCATTGGGAGTTATTTTGTATTGTATTAAATATTAGTAGTACTTATTGTTGTCATAAGGAGCTATGGGAGGATTAGTGTATGAGGGCATTCTCGGGAGTATTTGTGTATTAGTAGAATTTAGTAGTGCAAGTATATTGTTATTAAGGAGCTATGGGTGAGGATATACTGTATGCGAGGACATTTTGGGTAATATGTTGTATTAGTAGAATATTAGTAGTACAGTAATATTGTGTATAGAGAGGCATTGGGGAGGATTAGTGTATAGCGAATGTTTGGGAGTATTTGTGTATTATAGAATATTAGTATGCAGTTATTTGTGTATAAGGACATATGGGAGGATTAGGTGTATGGAGCATTTTGGGGTATTTGTTGTTATGAGTAGAATATTTTAGTATTGCATAATATTGTTGTATAAGGAGCATTGGGGAGTATTAGTGTAGATCGAGCCTTTTGGAGTATTTGTGTAATTAGTAGAATATTAGTAGTACAGTTATATTGTGTATAGGCGGAGCATCTGGGAGAATTGGTGTTTGAGGAGCATATTATAAGAGTATTAGTTGATGACGGAGTATTTTGGGGTAAGTCTCTGAGTAAATAGAATTGGGAGTATTAGTGTTTGAGTGTATATTGGGAGTATCAGGAAAATATGTAGGAGTATAACTGCTCAAGGATTCCTATTGGGAGTAATAGTGTATTAGTATGAAATATTAGTAATATTGAGTATAGTTGTGAGCTTTGTGGGATGAGTAGTATATTGGAAATATATAATGTATGAGGAGATATTGTAAGTATTATGCACAATGAGCATATTTGATATGATTGTGTATAATATATCATTATTGCTACGATACTCTATGATAATCTGTATTGGATCTTCCTATGTGTATACATAGGGTGTGAAATTAGACATTTGTCTTTATATCGCCATCCTCCGTAACTAACTTATCCCCATTACTTAATGGTGCCCAACAGGCTCCAGTCCTAATCTTCTACTCTTTATATCCTTAAAAAATGTTTTATGCTTAGTGATGCTTTGTTCAGCTATCCCACTTATATTAATTTTGCTAGTGATTGCGTTCTTACACTCCTTGTTACAGTTTTATAATCCCCCTAAAGGCCCTTTCCGTCCCCTCGGCTTAAAGGTTTTAAATGCCTTTTCTTCCCTTCCATTTGCCTCTTTACATCAATTCAGCCACATGGGCGCGGATTTATTTTTTTTACATTTTAATTTCCCAAGGGTAGATTTAAATGTGAATGGCTAATGGTTAATTGGAGTTATTAGTGTACTGAGAAGTATATGACCGAGCTATTTCAATAAAAGTTCTTATTGTTTAAATGGAGCTCTTTTGCCCCAACCCAATCGCGTTATTACAACATTTAAAAAAACGACATCTGATTGGTTGTGGCAAAATTAGCACCATTTTCAGGATAAGAACTTTATGAATACCCTGTTAAGTGTATTAGTGTATGAGGAATCATATTGTGAGTAATTGTCTAAGAGCAGATTTAAGAGTATTAGTGTTTGAAGAGTTTATTGTGAACTTCGAGTATGAGTGTAATATTAGGCAATATTAGTGTAGTAGATTCTATTTTTCGTCTTCTGGTATGAGGAATATAGTGCGTCTTTGTACTCTGATTCGTCTAGTTAGGGATGAATAGTGTTTGAAGGAAAGAGTTATAGTAGGATAATACTCTAATATACTAATCAGATACAACTACAATCTTCCTCATACAATATACTCCTAATATACTCTAACCTACACTACTATTGCTCAATATACTACTCCTCATACACTAAGGTTCCAAGATCTCCTCAAATACTATTACGCCTAATATACCTCAGATAGTTTTTGAGGGTCTCTGGAATCATAGTGTATGATGAGTTATTACATATTGGTGTATGTAAGAGTATATTAAGGAGTATTATTGTATTAGGAATATATGTGAGTATTTGTATCTGATTAGTATATAAGGATAATAGATTGGAGGAGTGATATGGGAACATTACAGTATGAGGAAGTATATTAAGCAATATTATTGTATTTAGATTTATGTAGCTTATATATGAGGAATTTGTAATATTTGATCTGATTGTATTTAAGGCAGTAATCCTTTGGAATACATTAGTGTATGAGGAGTATATAAACAATCTTAGTTTATGTAAAGTATATTGGGTATTATTGTATGAGGAATATTTGTGCAGTATTTGTTATCTGGTTTGTATAGTAGGAGTAATAGTGTTTGAGGCGTATATTGGGAAATTAGTGGTACTATGATTCTATTAAGCATATTAGTGTATGTAGATATAGAGGAGTATTATTGTATGAGAATATATTGTGAGTATTTGTATCTGATTAGTATATTAGGAGTCCTAGTGTTTGGGACACATTAGTTATGAGAGTATATTAGAGCTTATTATATGCAGGCATATATTGTACTTTTTCTCTGTTCGCCTCCTTCGGCCGTCCTAGTGTTTGAGAGTCTCTTGGGACTTAGTGTACGCGTATTATATCAGCAATATTAGTGTCTGTAGAGTATATAGGAGTATTCTTGGTCCGGAGACAATATCTTATGCGTATTTTCTCTGGTTTATTCTCTTCGGCGTCCTCGTGTTTGGGCCCCTCTTGTCTGAGGCGTATCTTAAGGAGTATTCATGTCATGAACATATCTTGTGAGTATTTGTATCTTGATTCTATTTAGGAGTCATCGTGTTTGAGAGTATAATTGGAACCTTAGTGGTAACTAGGATATATAGCAATATTATTGTATGAGAGTATCTAGGAGTATGCTTGTATGAGAAATATATTGTGGAGTATTTTGTATCTGATTAGTCATTAGAGTAATAGTGTTTGCGAACTTACTGTATGAGATATATTGGAGCATTATTAAATATGAGGGAATATATTGTAGTTGTATCTGATTCGTATATTAGGATACTAGTGTTTGGACCATTCCTGTATGAGGATTATCTTGGAGCATTATTAATATGAGGAATATATTGTCTTTGTATCTTATTGTATATTAGGAGCGTCCTCCGTGTCTTTGGGGCCCCTTCGTGTCTGCGGCTCTCTTCGGCCCTTCTTCTCTCGCTGGCTTTTTGTCTTGTCTCTGCTATCGATCTCTCGGCGTCCCTCGTGTTTTGGGCCCTTCTGTCTCGAGACGTCTCTTCGGCGTCTTCGTCTCGCGGCCTCTCTTGTCTTTGTCTCTGCTTCGTCTCTTAGGCGTCCTCGGTTTGGGCCCCTTATTGTCTGCGGCCGTCTCTTAAGCTTCTTCAACTTATTCTGCGGACTCTATTGTATCTTTGTGTATTAGTAGAATATTAGTAGTACAGTATATTGTGTATAAGGAGCATATGGGGAGGATTAGTGTATGAGGAGCATTTTGGGAGTATTTGTGTATTAGTAGAATATTAGTAGTACAGTATATTGTGTTTGAGGAGCATATTGAGAGTATTAGTTTATGAGGAGTATTTTGGGGGTATAAGTATATGAGTAATATATTGGGAGTATTAGTGTGTGAGTAGTATATTGGGAGTATCAGGAAAATATGTAGGAGTATAAATGCTCAAGGATCATATTGGGAGTAATAGTGTATGAGTAGAATATTAGTATATTGAGTATATTGGGAGGCTTTGTGGATGAGTAGTATATTGGAAATATAAATGTATGAGGAGCATATTGTAAGTATTAATGCACAAGGAGCATATTTTGATATGATTGTGTATAATATATCATTATTGCTACTATACTCTATGATATCTGTACTTGGATCTTCTATAGTGTATACAGAGGGGGGGAAATTAGACATTTGCTTTATCGCCATCCTCCGTAACTAACTTATCCCCATTAATTAATGGTGCCACATTCTCAGTCCTCATCTTCTTACTATTAATATACTTAAAAAAATGTTTAGGCTTAGTGATGCTTT
>JAACNH010000069.1:312370-342987 GCA_019447015.1 Hymenochirus boettgeri
AGTGTTGGGGAACCTAGGGTATGAGGAGTAATTTTGTGAGTATTTGACGATAGTATGAGAAGTAATAGGTTGGGAACATTAGTGATGAGGATTATATTGTGATAGTTTGTAGTGATTAGATTTGGAAGTTAATAGTGTTGGGAACCTTTACATGTATGAGGCGTTTATATGTGATTATTTGATCGATTAGAAATTAGGATTAATACGGTTTGGGAACATGAGTGTATGAGGAGTATATGGGTATTTGTATCTGATTAGTTATCGGAGTAATAGTGTTTGGGAACATTAGTGTATGAGGGAGTTATTGGTGGAGTAAGGTATTTCGTATGATTAGTATATCAGGAGTAATGTGTTGGGGAACAGTAGTGTATAGGAGTATTTGTGAGTATTTGTATCTGCTAGTATCTTAGGAAGTAATACTGTTTGGAACATTAGGTATGAGGAGTAGGTATATTGGTGAGTATTACTGATTAGTATATTATGGAGTAATTATGTTACCCGGGGGAACCTTAGTGTAGAAGGAGTATATTGTGAAGTATTTGTAGGCTGATAGTCTATTCGGCGGAATAGTGTTTGGGAAAATTAACGTATGGGAGTCATATGGAGTATTGTATATGATAGTATATTAGGAGTAAGTAGTGTTGGAATCATACGTATGAGGAGTCTTATTGCGATATGATCTGATAGTATATTAGGAGTATATAGTGTTGGGCACATAGGTCATGCGGAGTATTTGGTGAGTATTTGTATCTGATTGAGTATATAGGGATAATAGGGTGGGGAACATACTGTATGAGGAGTATATTGTGATATTGTATCGGATTAGTTATATAGGAGTAATAGGTTGGGAACATTAGTGTATGAGGAGTATAGTAGAGCATTATATATGAGGAATATATTTATTTGTAGTCGGATTAGTTAATTAGGATAATAGTGTTTGGGAGCAACATTAGTGTATGAGGAGTATATTAGAGATATATATGAGGAAATATATGTATTGTATCTGATTAGTATATTAGGAGTAATAGTGTTGGGAACATTAGTGTATGAGGAGTTATATTAGGAGCATATTATATGAGGAAATATTGTATTTGTATCTGATTAGTATATTAGGAGTAATAGTGTTTGGGAAACATTAGTGTATGAGGAGTATATGTATGGAATTATTATATGAGGAAATTTATATATTGTATATGGATTATTGTATATTAGGAGAGTGTAGTAAAGTGTTGGGAACATTACTGTATGAGGAGTATATTGTGAGTGTATTTTATCTGATTAGATATTAGGAGTAATAGTGTTGGGAACATTATGTATGAGGAGTATATTGTGAGTATTGTATCTGATTAGTATATTAGGAGTAATATGTTTGGGAACCTAGGATGAGGAGTATTTGTGAGTTTGTATCTGATTAGTATATTAGGAGTAATTAGGTTGGGAACATATGTATGAGGAGTATATGTGAGTATTTGTATCTGATTAGTATATAGGAGTAATAGTGTTTGGGAAACATTATGTAGGAGAGTATATAGTGATTATTTGTATCTGATTAGTTATTAGGAGTAATATGTTTGGGAACATTGTGTATGAGGAGTATATTGGAGTATTTGTATCTGATTAGTATATTAGGAGTAATAGTGTTGGGAACATTAGTGTATGAGGAGATTTGTGAGTATTGTATCTGATTAGTATATAGGAGTAATAGTGTTGGGAACATTATGTGATGAGGAGTATTTTGTGAGTATTTGTATCTGATTGTATAGTAGAGTAATAGTGTTTGGGAACATTAGTGTAGAGGAGTATTTGTGAGTATTTGTATCTGATTAGTATATTAGGAGTAATACTGTTTGGGAAACATTAGTGTATGAGGAGTATATTGTGAGTATTTGTATTGATTAGTATATTAGGGTATATGTTGGGAACATTGTGTATGAGGAGTATATTGTGAGTATTTGTATTGATTAGTATATTAGGAGTAATAGTGTTGGGAACATTACTGTATGAGGAGTATATGTGAGTATTTGATCTGATTAGTATATTAGGAGTAATAGGTTTGGGAACATTACTGTATGAGAGTATATTGTGATTATTTGTATCTGATTAGTATATAGGAGTGAATAGTGTTTGGGAACATTGTGTTGAGGAGTATGTTGTGAGTATTGTATCTGATTAGTATTAGGAGTAATAGTGTTTGGGAACATTACTGTATGAGGGTATATTGTGAGTATTTGTATCTGATTAGTATATTAGGAGTAATAGTGTTTGGGAACATTGCTGTATGGAGGATGATTGTGAGTATTGTATCTGATTAGTATATTAGGAGTAATAGTTTGGGAACATTAGTGTATGAGGAGTATATGTGAGTATTTGTATCTGATTAGTATATTAGGAGTTACAATGTTTGGGAACATTAGTGTATGAGGAGTATTTGTGAGTTATGTATCTGATTAGTATATTAGGGAGTAATAGTGTTTGGGAACATTAGTGTATGAGGAGTATTTTGTGAGTATTGTATCTGATTAGTATATTAGGAGTAATAATTTGGGCTGTTTGGGAACATTAGTGTATGAGGAGTATTTTGAGTATTGTATTGATTAGTATATTAGGAGTAATAGTTTGGGAACATTAGTGTATGAGGAGTATATTGTGAGTATTTGTATCTGATTAGTATATTAGGAGTAATATGTTTGGGAACATTAGTGTATGAGGGTATATGTGAGTATTTGTTCTGATTAGTATATTAGGAGTAATAGTGGGAACATTACTGTATGAGGAGTATATTGTGATTATTGTATCTGATTAGTATATAGCAGTAATACTGTGGGAACATTACTGTATGAGGAGTATATTGTGAGTATGTATCTGATTGTATATTAGAGATAATAGTGTTTGGGAACATTACTGTATGAGGAGTATATTGTGAGTATTTGTATCTGATTAGTATATTAGGAGTAATAGTGTTTGGGAACATTACTGTATGAGGAGTATATTGTGAGTATTGTATCTGATTAGTATATTAGGAGTAATAGTGTTTGGGAACATTAGTGTATGAGGAGGTATTGGGAGTATTTGTATCTGATTAGTATATTAGGAGTAATACGGTTGGGAACATTAGTGTATGAGGAGTATATTGTGGATTTGTATCTGATTAGTATATTAGGAGTAATAGTGTTGGGAACATTAGTGTATGAGAGTTTTGTGAGTATTGTATCTGATTACATATATTAGGAGTAATAGTGTTTGGGGAACATTAGTGTAGGAGGAGTATTTGTGAGTATTTGTATTGATTAGTATATAGGAGTAATAGTGTTGGGAACATAGTGTATGAGGAGTATTTGTGAGTATTTGTATCTGATTAGTTATAGGAGTAATACTGTTGGGAACATTAGTGTATGAGAGTAGGTTTTGTGGAGTATTGTATTTTTATCTGTTGTATATTAGGAGTAATACTGTTTGGGAACATTAGTGTATGAGGAGTATATTGTGAGTATTGTATTGATTAGTATATTAGGAGTAATAGTGTTGGGAACATTACTGTATGAGGAGTATTGTGAGTATTTGGATCTGATTAGTATATTAGGAGTAATAGTGTTGGGAACATTAGTGTATGAGGAGTATTTTGTGAGTATTTGTATCTGATTAGTATTAGGAGTAATACTGTTTGGGAACATTAGTGTATGAGGAGTATATTGTGAGTATTTGATCTGATTTAGATATAGAAGTAATAGTGTTGGGAAATTACTGTATGAGGAGTATATTGTGAGGTATTTGGATCTGATTAGTATATTAGGAGTAATAGTGTTTGGGAAATTAGTGTATGAGGAGTATATTGTGAGTATTTGTATCCGATTAGTATATTAGGAGTAATAGTGTTTGGGAACATTAGTGATGAGGAGTATATTGTGATTATTTGGGTCTAGGTATGGGGAGGACACGGGGGTATTTATTTTTGTTTCCAGTGGAAAACGGCAGTGGAAATGACTGTCTGCCTGTCCTACAGCTCCTTATCGCTATAATTCTGTTAAACCTGCAGTGGCCCACCCTGGGCCCCATTGGTCAGTGGAGAAATAACCTCTTAGTAACATAACTCCAGTCCTGGTACCCCTATTCTGGGTGTTTTGGGGGGCTCCCCCTCCACTGTATTCCAGCGGACTGTGACACATAATGATGGATCCGCACTGGGCCCCAGGAACAGACGTTTCCTGTTTGTATTAACATGAGGATAGAGAATGGGATGAAATCTGCCACAGCTTCTCATGGTAGGCAGCTAAGTGACGGACACAGAAGGATGAGAAGTAAATAAACACGTAAACATACAGAGGTGTCATTAGAAATCCTGTGGGGGAGTAGCTAGGTCTGACACATGTATTAGTACACATCAAAATACATATACCCACATGTGCATGCAAATTCTAAAATGCTACCTGCACAAAATATATCAACAATACAGGTACATACAGGTATACATACATGCAAAGCAATATGTCCATACACACACACATGCACCTCACTCATTGGCATCCGAACATGTGCAAGCTTTGTATACAGACATATACACAACTAGCCTATGGACTCTATGGAGACTATGGAGATGTTTATCCCAGGCTCTATTAATACCAGTGATTTAACCAAAATATGCCAAGTTCCCCGGCCACGGCTTCACTGGACGGAGAGCGAAGGAGCAGTGCATTATGGGATAACACTATACAGGATACAGTAGGATGATGAACGTGGTTTAAAGGGCATGTCCAGCCTTAAAATAACATTTTAAACTTTTGTGCTCAGCTACTTCTGAGGAGGGAAAGGGTGAGAGTCTCAATGCTATGGTTCCACTGATCCATCAGGACAAATCACTTAACAATGCCATCAGGTGCCCCACGTTAGATTGTCAGTAATTTGTCTGACAATTATCTAACATGGGTATAAAGCTTAAAAGTTCGAACACACGTGCGATCACACGTCTTGACCCACAACGCACTATGTGTCTGAACGTTCATTTCGGCTGATAATCGGCCCGTGTATGGGCCCTTTATCTTCAGAAACGGCGTTCGGACATATCGGGTTGCGACGTGTGTAGAGAGGCTTAACTCTGTGCTACTGTAAACATAAAACTGTATTATTGTGTGAATAGACGTGTGTTATCAGCTGGGCAGCACGGTGGCTCAGTGGTTAGCACTGATACCTTGCAGTGCTGAAGTCCTGAGTTCGATTCCACCTAGGACACATCTTCAAGGAGTTTGTATGTTCTCCCCGTGCTTATGTGGGTTTTCTCTGGGCACTCGGTTTCCCCACAATCATAAAGACATACTGATAGGTTGTATGTGTCAAATGTGCTTAGATTGTAAGCTCTTTGGGGAAGGGACTGATGTAAAATGTATACATGTAATTGTGAGAGTGCTACGGAAGATTTGGCGCTGTGTAAATCCATAATAATAATGATATGTAAAAGAGCACCACCTAGTGGCCAAACAGGGGATTATACAATAAAATGAGAAAGTATTGTATGTGATATATTTTTATTTGCACTAAATAGTTTCTTAATAGATTAGCTTTCGGGAGCTACAATTGCCGCAGCCTACAGCCATTCCGGACGAGTGATCGCACGTACTGAGCACTCAGTCAGGACAAATAGTCCCTTCGTGTGTACCCAGCCTTAGGGATGGATAATTGGAATATGAATGCAGGTAGAGAATAATTGGTAAGGGGAGGAGAGAGGGGTTATAAAAGTGTTGATAGGGATTTAAATGGTTCAAGTCAATGTTGAGTCCTGTTTGTCTTGTGTGAACAGCATTCATTCTGATTTTCACAGGTTTTTATTTCTTGGGTAGTTTTAAAATTTCCCTTCAAAAGCAAGACATTTAAATCTCCAGCTGTGTGCCCGCCGGGGGTAAATGGTGGCCAACCATTCTCATACCTCACAATTACTTCACGTTTAAAAATGAAATCTACCTCCAGACCATGGGACTGCTATGGGCAGCAACAATGGCACACAATAGGCCAACTATTCATGTTGACTTGGAGAAGAGATTTCTATACACTGTACAACAAAAACCACTTATTTATCACGGTACATAGATGATATTTTCTAATATGGACAGAAGAGAGACGGCAATCTTAAACTTGAGTATATTAAGGAACTACGTGCATTTCTAGGAACCACAGTGTCCCAGTGGAATTAGTGTTCTTGTATATGTAAAGTTTGTTTGGTGCCAGGATGATGTAAAGATCTGAAAAAAGAAGGAAGCTCCCGAAAGCTAATCTATTAAGAAAACTATTAGTGCAAATAAAAAGAGTATCACATACAATACTTCTCATTAATTGATATAATGAAGTGCACAAAACGACTACAATTAATAAAACAGGGTATTTAAACATATCAGGGAGATTCAATAAAAGTTCTTTCGTTTTAAAATGGTGCTATTTTGCCCCAACCAACAGATCTTATTTAACATTTGAAAGCTAACATTCTGATTGGTTGGGGCAAAATTAGCACAATTTTTAACGATAAGAACTTTTATTGAATAACCCTGTAACTTTTGGTGGAAACATTAGATATGATTGAATTTGAGGATTGATATTTTTTATGTGTGATGATTATGGTTAGTGAATGTTAATTAATTCCCATCCTGAAATCTTACAAAAACATGTCCTTGGAGCCGGAATTGAACAGCTACTTAAGGATTGCTAACATTCTCTACAGTCTCCGCTCTACCAGCTGAGCTATCGAAGGCAAACGGCAGCTCGGTGTGAGGGTGGTGAAACCAATTGGTACCACAAATTGAATTTGACCATTGTAGCATTTGTAAATACTTGCTTTTATTGGACTGCCACTTTAAATCAGAGCTTTCTGCATTTTTTACTTTGGAATCATGAGTGGATGAAGCTAAAATGATGGTTCTCTTGAGCTAAAACCAGTAAAGGCCTTTTTGGTATAAGGCATGACTGAACATGGGAAAAAACAAAGCAAAAAAAAGTATGTTGGAGGATGCGGGCATCGATCCCGCTACCTCCGCATGCTAAGCGAGCGCTCTACCATTTGAGCTAATCCCCCTGGGTGGTCACCTGGTAAGCATAGAAGGGGGTGTTGCTGCATCGCTATTTTCTTTGGAGAAAATGTGCCAAAGAAGATGTTTTTACTTTTGTTAGAAATAAATAGTTACCAATTTTGGTGAATAACCAAAACCACCCCTTCATCTATGGAATTCCCCCAACAAGCTACTTGTTTATAGAAAAATGGCTCCACCAACATAGAGTTGCTATTTTTTCACTTTAATGCCAAGATCCAGAAATGATGTTAAAATAATTTATCCAACCAAGAAAAACTACTACGTAGCAATCTCTGACTCGTTCAAAAATGGGACTCTACATGTATCGTTACAAATAGAGATGTGACAAGGAAATAGCCAACATTGTTCCTTTTTCTAAATCTGGAATCCGTAGAAAATTTAGCCACAGGGTAGCTGTTGCGAGTAGAGCATTTGTAATTTTACAACTTGAAGCTGTAGAGCAAGGGGACCATAAATGGCCCTACCAATAGAAAAATTAGCCATTGCCAGCCTAAACTGGCATCAGCTAAGCTCGAGGTGGAAAATGAGGCGGAAGGAGCAAGTACGGTGGCCAGGGGCAAGAGGCCTTCAGTCACGGGCATCAGCAATAGGGGTGCTGTATTGAGATGGATCCAGCCTCATTCATCTTGATGAATGTAAGGTGATCCACATTTCACTGGAGAGACGGGTCCTGCCTCTGTTACAACCCCCCCTGCACACTGAAGGTGCTCTCCGAATGGACACTGGAGGGGGCATGAAAGGACCTCGATGGCTACTGTGCCAACTCGGGCCATATATCAAGCCTCGCCACCCAAGTAGTCCAGTGGATCCTCAGTCTCTGAGGTGATAATCGGGCCCTGGATCCAATGTAGTCGGTGACCTGGCGACTGAGGTATTGCCAGTAGATGTGCAACTGTGGTTGTAAGAACAGCCTGAAGTTAGCCACAAGGCCGCCTCCAGAGCTGCTGCTCATCCTCTCAGCACAGGGGGACGTGATCCCTGCTCATTCCCACCATCAGGTGCTGTAGGCTGCTGCATTTGCTTTCCCTCTGAGATGCAGGAATGAACTCAGACACTTTACCCTTATAGCGGGGATCTATAAGGGTGGCCACCCAGTACTGCTCCTTCTCTTTGATGGCCTTAATGCTGGGGTCCTTGTGAAGGCATTGCAGCATATGCACCCTATGTCCTTATGTCACTGAGGACAATAGTGTCAGCTCAACCTCTCCCCAACCCGGATGACATGTGGTACTGGGGGGTTGAGATGTCCCCCTAGAGGAATGCCCCATTTCCTCTCGGTCCAGGTCACATAAATCCCCTCCTCATCATCGGACGGCGCGCTCTGCATGTTCGGGCTCAGAAAGCACCACGGTGTCTTCGTCCTCCTCTTCCAGTAGCTGCTGCGGCAGCTAGTTCCCTGTCGAGTATGCCGCGAGGGTGTGCTCAAGGAGGAACACCAGTGGGGATGGTATCCGCTTATGGTGGCATCATTGCAGCTCTACCATCCTGGTGGCCTCTCAAATGGGTGCGAGCACATGGCAGGCATCTCTAATAAGCAGCCAACTGCCTGGGTAACAGCAAACCCAGGTCCCCGAGCCTGATCTTGCCTCATACTCATACATATAGTCCATGATGGCTTGCTCTGCTGGAGCAGCCTCAGCAGCATCATAAGACTAGAGTTCCAGGGGTGGGGTGTCACAAATCAAGCGGTTCTGCGGCAGACTGTTCTGCTGCTGGAACTCGGCCAGGCGAGCTGTGGCCGTGTATGACCACCTGAAGTGATGGACACCCTCCTAGCCATCCTCAGATCCTCCGCAGACCAGGGTAATTGGTGAGGAACCACTGGACAACCAGGTTGAAAACGGTGCCAGGCAAGGAACATGTGACTTGCCCATGCGAAGGGCAGACAGGATGTTGGTGGCATTGTCACACACGACCTTGCCTATTGAGAGGTGGTGTGGGTCAGCCACCTCTCAGCCTGCCCTTGCAGTGCTGCCAGCAACTCTGTCCCGGGTGGCTCCTATCACCGAGACACAGAAGCTGCAACACTGCATGGCACCTGGCATGAAGCATAGGCTCTGGGGGGCACGGGTGTCCGAGAAGAGGGCTCACCGGATAAGGAGGGGGGGTGGAGACTGGGTGTATCACAATATGTGGTGGTACCACCATCTCACCACTTGTGCCCGTGCCGCGTCTTTGCGGCTAGCAGAATGGCCACTGGGCAGTAGTAATGAGACATACCACACCTTGCGCGATTGCTGGACCACGCGTCCATAGTAATGTGGACAATCTTGCCCACACATGGTCCAGCGAAGCAGATATATTGCTCTGCAGATGGTCGTGCAGGGCTGGTACTGCCTTCTGGCAAAGTAACTAAGGCCAGGACCTGCCACTCTGTGGTGTGCCAATGGCCACAAACTCCCTAAACGTTGCACAGTCTACCAGGCTGAATGGTAGCAGCTGCACCGCCAGGAGTTTGGCTAAGCCGACTGTGAGATGCTGAGCTTGGGGGTGGACTGGGGGACAATTTCTGCCTCCGTCCAAAAACTGGGGAAGAGAGACCTGCCTTATACCTGATGACCCAGCAGCAGTGTCAAGAGGCCTCTTAACACCACATGCTGGGGCCAAAGGCTGTCTCTTCCTCCCTAACTTCCACCAAGGAAGCAGCTGATGGGCAGGGGCCGAGGGGGAGGAACGGTGGCTACCGGGCATGAGGAAGGGAACGTGTGGGTGCCTGCACGTTCCCGTCCGCTGCTCCCACGGGCAAAGTGGTGGAGCATCATATGTCTCCTCATAGAAGAGGTGCCCAGAGTTGCTGCATTTCCCACGGCTAACACGCTGCAGGCACAGACTGCACACTGCAACCGTGTTATCACCGGGAGCCAATGAGAAGAACTCCAATACAGCAAAGCCACCGGCATGCACAGGAGCAGAGGTCACCTGTGTGTGGGGCACTGGCACCAGGTGGCATTGGTGCCGTACCTCCACGAGCAGCACTAGGTGCACTAGACACAAAGCCTCTGCCCCTACCCTGACCCTAGTCTGCCTTGGGTTCAGGCTCGTGCTTGCACTCTGAGGGCTCCCCTCAGAGACACTATCCTCTCTCTAACTTGTGGCACCCATGAACGATCGGTGACCTCATCGTCCACCTCCACCTCCTCAATACTGGAGGCTGCATCACTAACAGCAGCAGCATCTGGAACCTCACCCCTGCATTAGTTCCATGGCTGCACAGACTGCTGTGTGACATCGTCAGCCTCCTGTCCCCCTGTGCACTGAGCACTTTCCTCCGCCTCGGGCGACAGGAAAGATTGTGCATCAGTGCACGGCTCCTCCTCAAGCACACTAGCCCCACACATAGTGTGCGAAACAGATCCTGAGACTCCTCCTCCGGATCCCCGAAGGTCAGGGTCATGTGGGCAACGAACTCCTGATAGAGCGGATCAGGGTCCATGCCCACAGTAGGAGCCTCAGGTGAGGAAGGAGCAGGCACAATATCTACAGTAGCAGCTCAGTGCTCTGTGCCTGTGAGGAGGTGGATGAGGAATGCTGGGTAATCTTAATCACTCTACTACCTGCTTCTGATCAGAAGGGATAGCCCTAGCCCGGCTACCCCTAAACATATCGGGTATAGACACCCTTCTACCCTGCGAAGGGCCAGGTAGCTCCTGGCCAGAGCCCTCAGTAGGCTCTCCTCTGCCTTCTCCTCCACGTTCAGAAGCACCCTGCTCTGGCTCTCCCTCGCTGCAAGGCATTTCCCTCTCCCAAATTTTTACAAAAAGAAATATATATATATATATATATTATAGATCCAAACGATGGGGTATAGTATGCACTCAGCTCCCTCTTGGTATTGAAATTGATGCCTTGGTGCCACCAACGTAATCCTGGATCATACAAACAGCAATGGATGTTCGTGTACACAAGGACTTCTTACAATTCTTTTATTCATTCTAAAGTGCAAATACTGTGCAAAAAGTAGCAACGTTCGGCCTTGTGTGTGGCCTTTCTCAAGCTCACTCAGTGAAGGAGAACAGGATGAAGGAAGAAACTATTGGGAAAATGTGGCTCAAGGGTAGTAAGAAAGGGATGATGCCCTGTTATATTGTGTACAATGCGATCAGTTGTAAGTGGTTCCACTTTCACGCATCCGAAAATGGAGTGCAATTACGCTAAGGGGCTCTTTACTGTAATTACGAGTATGCAATTATGTGCTGTGTGTCCGTGCCATCTCCTATATATAGGAGAAACTACACAGAAGTAAAGGCTAGGATTCTCAGCACAAATCCTCAATTAACCATAAACAAGTATCTCTCCAGTTCCCCGCCCTGTAGATTGGGTCATTCGGCTGAAGACCTAATGAAATTTATGGTTTTGGAAGTTATACCTCTCATGGGACAAGGTGACAGGGAACTGAGATGAAAAAGAAAGAAGTAGTGGGTTAACAAATTACAGACGTTAGCCCCTGGGGGTCTAAAAGGGATTATGACTTATTTTGTTTCTGTGAAAAAATCTTGCCCCATTTTGTGAAGTATTGAATGCATTGTGAGATATTTGAACTATGAAAGCCACCGTTGTTCTAACTTTACCTCGTGCAATTATGTGTTATAACAATACGTGTCTCTCTTGGTGTGATGTCATTTCCTGGGGGATAGGAATAAAATGTTTGATGTATTACTGTTAATTAGTACTGCCCATATCTTGAGAAAGAGAGCTGTGTCTCTCGAAACGTCGCTGGTGTGTGGGCAGACGTTGCAATTTGATGATATAAGGCTTATCAACTGCAATATGTTGGTGTGCGACTCTTTCTTCATCGCTATCTATACAAGGGGTATAAGCGGAATACCCCAGAGATCCGCACCCAGAGTGTTTAGATGTTGTGGGCTGCGGATTTCTATATGTGTCTATATATATATATATTATAATATGATAATAATATATATAGTATAATATTATATATATATATATATATATACACACACACACACACACACAAACGACAAAGCGACAAAAAGACACAGACGTAACACACACAAAAGCAAACAAATAAACACAAAGCTTTTTTTTTACACTAACAAAAAACAAACAGATAATTTTTTTTTTTACACTAAAAGCACAAATAGGACACAGACACAACTGACAGCAAACAGCAAATCAGACAGCAAAAGCTGCTGATTGCCTAAATTCAGCACTGTCAGTTACACAAACACACAGACACTGACACACAGATACAGAAATGAACAGGACACCTAGACCTCTAAGTCTAACACAAAATTTACTTATAGGTGAGTTTAGTCCTAAAAAGGACTGTTGGGTCTCAAGATGTGTGAATACAGGGGTGGGTAACTACAAGAGCTAAACCACCACACTGAAATCCACACCACAGAAGCTCAAAAAGCGCAAAAATCTCTCTCCAACTCCAATGGTTTAGCAGATTAGCTTTTCGGCATTCTAACAACCACCTCAGCTCCATGTATTAATGGTCCCACATTCTCAGTCCTCATTTTTTTCCCATTTATACTATTAAAAAACATCTTGGGGTTGGACTTGCTTTGTCGGCAATCCGTGTTTCATTTTTATTTTAGCTAGTTTAATGCTTCTGCACTCTTATTACAGCTTTATTACTCCTGTAAGCCTGTTCGTTCACTTGATTCAAAATGTTAAAAGCCCTTTCTTTTTTTCCATTTCCCTTTTTACCTGAGCATTAAGCCATGCAGGAGTGGACCTAATTTTTTTACACTTGTTACCTAAAGGTACCGATTTAGAAATGTAATAGTCACGATCAACATCTGCTGGTGACTTTATGAACGCCTGCATGAACTTCCTCCTTTCCACCAGCAGATGTCATTGTTCTCCTCAGAGATAGCACTTCTGGAACTTCACCAGCAGAGGGCTCTCTACCTCAAGAACTGTGTGTGTTACAGACTATTGCTGGGAGGAGATCTGTCACCTGACCTTCCTATGTCTGCATTTAAGGCCAGCATGAACAGTGCTTCAGTGCTAGTTCATTGAACTTCCGTTTCCTGTGTCCTAGCCCTTCTAGCCTAAGTGGCCTTTGTATTCGAGTCCTGTATCCTGTTTCTTGTTGCCTCCTGTGTTTTGACCTGTGCTTGCCTTGTGTCTATTTTCTACCTAGCAATTATCTTGTATTATTTGATCTCCCGGTTTAAGTTTAGGAACTTTATACCTTTAGAGGTGCTGGCAGTTCCATTACTCCAATCTATTTCAGGGTAGTTCAAATCCCCCATAACCAGAAATGCCCATACCAGCAGCCTTCGCCAACTGCATATGGAGATTCATTTCCACCTCTTCCCGGCATTTGGCGGTTATAACACACTCCAAACATTAATTTACCTACCTTCTTGCTTCTGTACCACAGCTCCTATACATATGTTTCTGCCGTATCGTTTACGTCCCCATCCAGGGCCGCCATCAGAATTTTCAGGGCCCCTACTAGGTAAATATACTGGGCCCAGCTGCACCCCCCCATAGTAATTACCTCCTCACACATAATACCTGCCAACCACAGGAGATCATTGGAACACCAGTCCCACAACAAGAGGACCCCCCCCCCCTTTACAGCCCTTGCCCCAAGCAAAGTGTTGGCCAAGCAAAAATCAATATCTTTATATCTACATACAATGTGGATGCCAGGCAGGGCGTTCTGTGCAGGGCTGGTCTACCGGTCGATTCTGATGACATGTTGTGGTCAGTGGTCTTGTGGAGTCTGTGGTCTGGTGGTCTCTGGACTGTGCTGTGCTCATGTGCTGTCACTATTTGTTGCAGCTCCCAGGGGCCTATCTATGGTCTATGAAGATCAATGGCACTTTGGGCACGCCCTTTCTCAGCCCCAATTAGGCCACACCCCACTTATGTGTACTTAATAGAGATGGCCCAAAAAGACACAGACAGACAACCACAAACAGACACACAGCGCTGATAGTGATAAACAGACAGAAAGACAGTGAAATAGACAACAGAGATAGAGATCAGAGAGTGGACAGGAGACACAAATTAATGACACAAAGACACAGTAAACTGGCAATTTCATTATAACTGGTAGCAATTTGGTCATTTTAAACTTTTGTGGTTCAGTTGTAGTCAGATGCTTGCCCACACCTTGGGCTGGGCCAGGGGAGACCTTGTACCTTCTACATGGACTCAGCCCATATCTATCTGAGATCTTCTATCTGGCATCTCTCTCATCTGTATATCTATCACTATCTATATATCTGCCTCTGTTTATCTATTTAATATATCTGCTGCTTGTTGTCTATCTTGTCTCTTCTATTCATAGTCTTCTATTACTATATCTATCTATCTATCTCATCTATATAACTGCTATCTATCTTATCTAATATGCTATCTATCTTATCTAACTCTGCTATCTATCTATCTATCATTACTATCTATATCAGATCGAATTGATCTATCTACTCTGCTAATCTATCTATTCTAATCTAGCTATCTATCTATACTATCTATCTACATATCTATCTATGCTACTATCTATCTAACTCAACTATGCTATCGATCTAATCTAACTCTGCATATCTATCTATCGTACTATCTACCTTGCTATCTATCTACCTCTGCTATCATCTATCTACCTCTGCTAATCTATTATACCTCTGCATATCTATCTACCTCTGCTTCTCTATCTACTAGCTATCTATCTACCTGCTATCTATACTAACTCTCATCTATATCTACTCTATGCTATCTATCTAACTCTGCTATCTACTCGAATCTGCAACTTGTATCTACAACTCTGCTATCTATCTATCTATCTATCTATCTAATCTATCTATCTGCCACGGAGCCAGCCAAGCAGGAATGTATCGAATCCTTCTCCTCAACTAGTGACTCCCGTCTCCCCATAAGGTCGGAGGATCAGAGTGCGCCTAGGCAGCCAGTCCCTGTACTGCGCGGCGTTGTGACGTCACGGATATGCGCCGGGCGGTGCCGCGTGGGGGGCGTACATTTCAAAGGGAAACGAAGTGCGCACCACCCAGGACAGATGCTCGCGGGGAGTCGCGGCAGATGCAAGAAAAAGTTTACATAGTGGGACGCAGGGCCCACGTGGTGCCCCTCTCCGGGCCCCAGAAGAAGCCTGATGGCGGCCTGTCCCCCATTATTCCATCTTTAAATTTGGCTTCAATTTTGTTTAACATACATACATACTCCTCCTTCTTATTAACTCTGTCAGTCTAAATAAGGAGTATCCTTCAATATTTACTGTCCAGTCGTGTGAATCATTTAGCATGATTTGCTATACCATACATCATAGCTTTATGACTGCATTATTTCAAGTTCCGGGTTTTTCCCGCCAGACTTCTTGCATTTGTAAACAAACATTTAGTTATCAATTGATTTACTTCCATAAGGGTCGTACATGGCCCTTATCATCTATGCCCCTTCCCGTACCTCCGTTGTGTAATAGCGCACTTGCTGCTAAATTCTCTATCGACCTCCTGTGAGTTCAACTTACCTGCCCCCGCATACCTAGTTAAAATCTCTCCAACCCTAGCCATCTTCTCTCTCATCATTGGAGGTCGCAATCTAGTCTCTACTAAAAGAGCCTGTAGCCAACAGAAACAAGGCAGCCCAGTTCCTTAAAAACACAAAGCCCCTTCCTTACCAACCCTGATGAGTATGCATTATACTCCTGAAGATTCCCGTTGTCCTAGTGCAGCACGTGGTGGCTGCGAATATATTGTGAGTATTTGTATCTGGTTAGTATATTAGGAGTAATAGTGTTTGAGGAGTATATTGGGAACATTAGTGTACTAGGATTATATAAGCAATATTAGTGTATGTAGAGTATATTAGGAGTATTATTGTATGAGAAATATATTGTGAGTATTTGTATCTGATTAGTATATTAGGAGTAATAGTGTTTGGGAACATTAGTGTATGAGGAGTATATTAGGAGCATTATTATATGAGGAATATATTGTATTTGTATCTGGTTAGTATATTAGGAGTAATAGAAGTAGTAAAAGAGCGAGCGGAGTACTAGGGAAGTAAGTAAATAGAGAAGTAAAGCTAGAATCAGTATAAGTAAAGTAATGAGTAGTTAGTGAGGCAGTCATAGTGAAGTAATAGAGGAGCAGGTGAAGTTCGGAGTATGAAGTAGTGGAGTAAGTAGAAGTAAGTAGTCATGAGAAAAAGGCTAGTAGTAAGTAGATAGGCAGAGGAGTGTAATAAAGATAAGGCAGTAATAAGTAGAGCTAAGGGCGTAAGTAGGGCAGTAGTAATGCGAGTAAGTACGTAAGAGAGAGAAGTAGTGAGAAGTAACGAGAGAGTAACGTTTAGTAGAGAAGCTGAAGTAAGCTTAGTGAGTGGAGGAGTAAGTAAGTCAGAAGGGAGTGGAGTATAGTGAGAGCTGAGTAGAGTTAGTGGAGTAATAGCGAGTAAGTGAGCGTCAGAGAGTGGGAGTAAGTAATAGTGCGAGTGAGAGTAGAAGTAATAGTGGAAGTAGAAGTAGAGATTAGTAATAGAAGTAGCGGCGTGCGTGGGGGAGTGAAGTAGAGTGAAGTGAGTAGAAGTGAGATGGAGGAAGAGTGAATAGTAAGTAGTGAGGAAGAGTAAAAGAGTAAGTAGTTAAGTAGAGTAGGGTGGGGGGGGGGTAGGATAGAGTAAAGTGAGTAAAGGAGCTAAAGTAGAGCGAGAGTAGGAGAGATAGACGAGTGAAAGTAAAGTAGTATAGTGTCAGTAAGTTAGTGGAGTCGCTGTGGAAGTAGAAAGTAGAGTGAGGAGTAAAAGTAGAGTAACTCAAGAGTAGAGTGATGTCTGGGGGAGAGTATGGAGTCGAGTAATGGGAGTAATAGTGAGTAAGTATGAGGAGTAATGTACGAATAATAAGTAAGAAGGAGTAAGAGAAGTCAGTAAAGTAGAAGTGGAGTAAAAAGGAGTATGGCATAGAGGAGATGGGTGAGTGTAGAGAGTGAGTAAGAGTGAGTAATGAGTGAGTAAGTAAGAGGAGTAGTAGGAAGTAGTCCTAGAGCTGGGGGAGTAATAATAAGTTGGAGTAGCAGTGAGAGTTTGAGAGGAGAGTGTGGCGTAGGAGGTGAGTATAGTAAGGGAAGTAAGTAAGTAAGGAGTATAGTAGGAGTAAGAAGTAGAGTAATAGAGTGGAGTAGAGTAGAGTCAGATAGTGAGTGAGTAAGTAGAGGAGTGGGAGTAACAGTGGTAGTAAGAGGAGGGAGTAAAGTACGAGAGTAAAGTAAGGAGTAATGAAGTAAAGGAGTGAGTAGAGTAGAGTAGAAATAGTAAGGGAGTACAGTAGAGAGTGGAGTAGAGTAGTAAAGAGTAAGTAATTCAGGATATAGGCAGTAAGTCAGTACGTAATAGTAAAGTAAGTAGTAAGTAGTAGAGTTCCGTAGAGTTATAATAGCAGAAGAGTAAGTAGTAATCGGAGTATAAAGGAGTAGAGTAAGTGCGCGGAGAGTAAGTAAGTAGAGTAGGAGAGTAAGAGTAGTGTAAGTAAGTAGTGAGTAAAGAGGAGTAGGAGTAGGAAGTAAGGAAAGTAGTAAGTCGAAGTAGTAAGAGCTAATGGGTAAGTAGTAAGTGATTGAGAGTAATAGTAATAGTGTAGTTAAGTGAATAGGGAGTTTTGGAGTAATGAGTTAGTAAAGTAATAGAGTAATATAGGAGTAATAGTAGTTGACTACTGTAGAGAGTTATGGTATGGATGATGTATTTAGAGTAATAGTGTTTGGGAACATTAGTGTATGAGGAGTATATTAGGAGCATTATTATATGAGGAATATATTGTATTGTATTCTGATTAGTATATTAGGAGTAATAGTGTTTGGGAACATTAGTGTATGAGGAGATATTAGGAGCATATATATGAGGAATATATTGTATTTGATCTGATTAGTATATTAGGAGTAATAGTGTTTGGGAACATTAGTGTAGGAGGAGGTAGATTAGGAGCATATTATATGAGGAATATATTATATTTTGTATCTGATTAGTAATTAGGAGTAATAGTGTTTGGGAACATAGTGTTATAGATAGGTAGTATATTAGGTAGCATTATTATGAGGAGTATATTGTATTTGTATCTGATTGTATATTAGGAGTAAGTGTTTGGGAACATTACGTATGAGGAGTATATTGTGAGTATTTGTATCTGATTAGTATATTAGGAGTAATAGTGTTTGGGAACATTAGTGTATGAGGAGTATATTGTGAGTATTTGTATCTGATAGTATATAGGAGTAATAGTGTTTGGGAACATTAGTGTATGAGGAGTATATTGTGAGTATTTGTATCTGATTAGTATATTAGAAGTAATAGTGTTTGGGAACATTAGTGTATGAGGAGTATATTGTGAGTATTTGTATTGATTTAGTATATGGAGTAATAGTGTTTGGGAACATTACTGTATGAGGAGATAGTATATGTGATATTTGTATCTGATTAGTATATTAGGAGTAATATGTTTGGGAACATTAGTGTATGAGGAGTATATTGTGAGTATTTGTATCTGATTAGTATATTAGGAGTAATAGGTGTTTGGGAAACATTAGTGTATGAGGAGTATTTGTGGAGTATTTGTATCTGATTAGTATATTAGGAGTAATAGTGTTTGGAACATTAGGTTATGAGGAGTATGTTGTGAGTATTTGTATCTGATTAGTATATTAGGAGAGATAGTGTTTGGGAACATTAGTTGATGGGAGTATATTGTGAGTATTTGTATCTGATTAGTATATTAGGAGTAATAGTGTTTGGGAACATTAGTGTATGAGGAGTATATTGTGAGTATTTGTATCTGATTAGTATATTAGGAGTAATAGTGTTTGGGAACAATTATGTATGAGGGAGTATATTGTGAGTATTGTATCTGATTTAGTATATTAGGAGTAATAGTGTTTGGGAACATTACTGTATGAGGAGTATTGTGAGTTATTGTATTGATTAGTATATTAGGAGTAATAGTGTTTGGGAACATTAGTGTATGAGGAGTATTTTGGGTATTTGTATCTGATTGTATAGTAGGAGTAATATGTTTGGGAACATTTGTATGAGGAGTATATTGTGAGTATTTGTATCTGATTAGTATATTAGGAGTAATAGTTTGGGAACATTGTGTTAGTTATAGGAGTATATTGTGGGTATGTATTTGTATCTGATTAGTATATGAGGAGTAATAGTGTTTGGGAACATTAGTTGGATGAGGAGTATAATTGGTATATTATATGAGGAATATATTTGATTGTATCTGATTAGTATATAGGAGTAATAGTGTTTGGGAACATTAGGTATGGGAGTTATGTATTAGGAGCATTATTGATATGATGAATTATATGTAGTATTTGTATCTTGATTAGTATATTAGGAGTAGTAGTAATAGTGTTGGGAACATTAGTGTATGAGGAGTATATTAGGGCATTTTATATGGAAGATTGTATTTGTATCTGATTAGTATATTAGGAGTAATAAGTGTTGGGAACATTACTGTATGAGGAGTATATGTGAGTATTTGTATCTGATTAGTATATTAGGAGTAATAGTGTTTGGGAAACATCGTGTAGGAGGAGTATATGTGAGTATTTGTATCTGATTAATATAGGAGTAATAGTGTTTGGGAACATTAGTGTATGAGGAGTATATTGTGAGTATTTGTATCTGATTAGATATTAGGAGTAATAGTGTTTGGGAACATTAGTGTATGAGGAGTATATTGTGAGTATTTGATTGATTAGTATATTAGGAGTAATAGTGTTTGGGAACATTAGTGTATGAGGAGTATTTGTGAGTATTTGTATCTGATTAGTATATTAGGAGTAATACTGTTTGGGAACATTAGTGTATTGAGGAGGATATGTGAGTATTTTGTATTTGATTAGTATATTAGGAAGTAATAGTGTTTGGGAACATTAGTGTATGAGGAGTATTGTGAGTATTTGTATCTGATTAGTATATTAGGAGTAATAGTGTTTGGGAACATTAGGTATGAGGGAGTATTTTGTGAGTATTTGTATCTGATTAGTATATTAGGAGTAATAGTGTTTGGGAAATTAGTGTATGAGGGAGTATTTGTGAGTATTTTAGTATCTGATTAGTATATTAGGAGTAATATGTTTGGAACATTAGTGTATGAGGAGTATTGTGAGTATTTGTACTGATTAGTATATTAGGAGTAATACTGTTTGGGAACATTAGTGTATGAGGAGTATATTGTGAAGTATTTGTATCTGATTAGTATATTAGGAGTAATAGTGTTGGGAACATTAGTGTATGAGGAGTATATGTGAGTATTTGTATCTGATTAGTATATTAGGAGTAATAGTGTTGGGAACATTAGTGTATGAGGAGTATATTGTGATTAATTGTATCTGATTAGTGTGTATGAGGAGTATATTAGGAGTATTATTATATGAGGAATATATTGTATTTGTATCTGATTAGTATATTAGGAGTAATAGTGTTTGGGAACATTAGTGTATGAGGAGTATATTAGGAGTATTATTGTATGAGAAATATATTGTGAGTATTTGTATCTGATTAGTATATTAGGAGTAATAGTGTTTGAGGAGTATATTGGGAACATTAGTGTACTAGGATTATATAAGCAATATTAGTGTATGAGGAGTATATTAGGAGTATTATTGTATGAGAAATATATTGTGAGTATTTGTATCTGATTAGTATATTAGGAGTAAGTGTTGGGGAACACTAGTATGAGGAGTATATTGTGAGTATTTGTATCTGATTAGTATATTGAGAGTAATAGGTTTGGGAACATTAGTGATGAGGATATATTGTGAGTATTTGTATGATTAGTATATTGGAAGTAATAGTGTTTGGGAACATTTAGCATGTATGAGGGTTTATATGTGAGTTATTTGATCGATAGAATTAGGATTAATACGTTTGGGAACATGAGTGTATGAGGAGTATATGTGAGTATTTGTATCTGATTAGTATATGGAGTAATAGTGTTTGGGAACATTAGTGTATGAGGGAGTATTTGGAGTTAGGTATTCTTGATTAGTATATTAGGAGTAATGTGTTGGGGAACATAGTGTATGAGGAGTATTTGTGAGTATTTGTATCTGATTAGTATATTAGGAGTAATAGTGTTTGGAACATTAGGTATGAGGAGTGGTATATTGTGAGTATTACTGATTAGTATATTAGGAGTAATACTGTTTGGGAACATTAGTGTAGAGGAGTATATTGTGAAGTATTGTACTGATTAGTATATTAGGCGTGAATAGTGTTTGGGAAAATTAAGTATGAGGAGTATATGTGAGTATTGTATGATGATAGTATAGTTAGGAGTAATAGTGTTGGGAACATACGTATGAGGAGTCTTATTGTGATATTTGTATCTGATAGTATATTAGGAGTATATAGTGTTGGGAACATTAGTGTATGAGGAGTATTTGTGAGTATTTGTATCTGATTGAGTATATTAGGCGTAATAGTGTTTGGGAACATATGTATGAGGAGTATATTGTGAGATATTGTATCTGGATTCAGTTATATAGGAGTAATAGTGTTGGGAACATTAGTGTATGAGGAGTATATGTAGTAGATTGAGTATATTGGGTACACTTGGGAGATATTATTGGTATTTGTATCGATTAGTTAATTAGGAGTAATAGTGTTTGGGGAACATTAGTGTATGAGGAGTATATTTAGTATATTAGGAGTAATAGTGTTTGGGAACATTACTGTATGAGGAGTGTATTAGGAGCATTATTATATGAGGAATATATTGTATTTGTATCTGATTAGTATATTAGGAGTAACAGTGTTTGGGAACATTACTGTATGAGGAGTATATTGTGAGTATTTGTATCTGATGAGTATATTAGGAGTAATAGTGTTTGGGAACATTAGTGTATGAGGAGTATATTAGGAGCATTATTATATGAGGAATATATTGTATTTGTATCTGATTAGTATATTAGGAGTAATAGTGTTTGGGAACATTAGTGTATGAGGAGTATATTAGGAGTATTATTATATGAGGAATATATTGTTTAATTAATCCTAATATACCTATATTCCTCAAACACTATTACCTCCTAATATACTAATCAGTACAAATACTCACAATATATGCCTCAGATCAATAATACTCCACATATAATCTACATACACTATATTGCGATATACTCTCATACTCCTAATGTTTCCCAATAACTCCTCCAAACACTAATACTCTATATGCTCTTATACCATTACTCACAATATATTCCTCATACACTAATACCTTACAGGGTTATTCATAAAAGTTCTTATCATTAAAATGGTGCTATTTTGCCCAACCAATCAGATGTTAGCTTTTTAAATGTTTATAACAGCTGATGGTTGGGGCAAAAGTAGCTCCATTTTAACAATAAAGAACTTTTATTGAATAGCTCTGTTATATCTTCTCATACACACACTACTCCAATTAACCATTTAAGCCATTTCCATTAAATTTATACCCTTGGGAAATAAATGTAAAAAAATAAATCCGCCCCATGTGGCTGATTCTGATGTAAAGAGGCCAAATGGAAGGGAAGAAAAAGGCTTTAAAAAACCTTTAAGGCCGAGGAACGGAAAGGGCCTTTAGGGATTATAAAACTGTAACAAGGAGTGTAAAAAAGCATCAACGCTAAATTAATAATGAAGTTAGGATAGCTGAACCAAAGCATCACTAATCCTAAACCCTTTTTTTAAGTATATTAATATAAGAAGATGCGGACTGAGAATGTGGCCCCATTAATTAATGGGATCAAGTTAGTTACGGAGGTGCTGATAAGCAAATGTCTAATTTCCTCCACCCTCTGTTACACTATAGAAGATCCAAGTACAGATATCATAGAGTATTAGTAGCAATAATGAATATATATATACACAATCATATCAAAATATGCTCCTTGTGCATTAATATTTACAATATGCTCCTCATACTTATATTTTCCAATATACTACTCATCCCAAAGCCTCCCATAACTCAATATACTAATATCTCACTCATACACTATACTCCCAATATGATCCTTGAGCATTTATACTCCTACATATTTTCCTGATACTCCCAATATACTACTCACACCTAATACTCCCCAATATATTACTCATATACTTATCCCCCAAATACTCCTCTAAACTAATACTCTCAATATGCTCTCAAACACAATATACTGTACTACTAATATTCTACATAATACACACAAAACTCCCAAAATGCTCCTCATACACTAATCCTCCCATCATGCTCCTTATACACAATATACTGCACTACTATATTCTACTAATACACAAATACTCCCAAATGCTCCTCATACACTAATCCTCCCCATATGCTCCTTATACACAATATACTGTACTACTAATATTCTACTAATACACAAATACTCCCAAAATGCTCCTCATACACTAATCCTCCCCATATGCTCCTTATACACAATATACTGTACTACTATATTCTACTAATACACAAATATTACCAAAATGCTCCTCATACACTAATCCTCCCCATATGCTCCTTATACACAATATACTGTACTACTAATATTCTACTAATACAAAATACTCCCAAATGTCTCCATACACTAATCCTCCCCATCTTCTCCTTAAATACACAATTACTGTATACTAATATTCTACTAATACACAAATACTCCCCAAATGCCCTCATACACTAATCCTCCCCTATGCTCCTTATACACAATATACTGTCACTACTAATATCTACTAATAACAAATACTCCCAAAATGCTCCTCATACACTAATCTCCCCCATATGCTCCTTATACACAATATACGGCACTACTAATATTCTACTAAAACAAATACTCCCAAAATGCTCCTCATCACACTAATCCTCCCCATATGCTCCTTATACAAATATACTGTACTACTCCTATTCTACTCATACACCAATACTCCCAAAATGCTCCTCATACACTATCCCCCAATATGCTCCTTATACACAATATACTGCACTACTAATATTCTACTATACACAATACTCCCAAAATGCTCCTCATACACTAATCCTCCCATATGCTCCTTATACACAATATACTGTACTACTAATATTCTACTAATACACAATACTCCCCAATGCTCCTCATACACTAATCCTCCCAATCCTGCTCCTTATACACAATATACTGTACTACTAATATTCTACTCATACCACAATACTCCCAAAATGCTCCTCATACCACATCCTCCCAATAGCTCCTTATACACAATAACTTGCCACTACTAATATTCTACTAATACCAAATACTCCCAAATGCTCCTCATCACTAATCCTCCCCATATGCTCCTTATACACAATATACTGTACTAATAATATTCTACTCATACCCAATTACTCCCAAGTATATTAGGAGTAATAGTATTTGAGGAGTATATTGGGAACATTACAGTATGAGGAGTATATTAGCAATATTAGTGTATGTAGAGTATATTAGGAGCATTATTATATGAGGAATATATTGTAAATATTTGTATCTGATTAGTATATTAGGAGTAATACTGTTTGGAAACATTAGTGTATGAGGAGTATATAAACAATATTAGTTTATGTAGAGTATATTAGGAGTATTATTGTATGAGGAATATATTGTGAGTATTTGTATCTGGTTAGTATATTAGGAGTAATAGAAGTAGTAAAAGAGCGAGCGGAGTACTAGGGAAGTAAGTAAATAGAGAAGTAAAGCTAGAATCAGTATAAGTAAAGTAATGAGTAGTTAGTGAGGCAGTCATAGTGAAGTAATAGAGGAGCAGGTGAAGTTCGGAGTATGAAGTAGTGGAGTAAGTAGAAGTAAGTAGTCATGAGAAAAAGGCTAGTAGTAAGTAGATAGGCAGAGGAGTGTAATAAAGATAAGGCAGTAATAAGTAGAGCTAAGGGCGTAAGTAGGGCAGTAGTAATGCGAGTAAGTACGTAAGAGAGAGAAGTAGTGAGAAGTAACGAGAGAGTAACGTTTAGTAGAGAAGCTGAAGTAAGCTTAGTGAGTGGAGGAGTAAGTAAGTCAGAAGGGAGTGGAGTATAGTGAGAGCTGAGTAGAGTTAGTGGAGTAATAGCGAGTAAGTGAGCGTCAGAGAGTGGGAGTAAGTAATAGTGCGAGTGAGAGTAGAAGTAATAGTGGAAGTAGAAGTAGAGATTAGTAATAGAAGTAGCGGCGTGCGTGGGGGAGTGAAGTAGAGTGAAGTGAGTAGAAGTGAGATGGAGGAAGAGTGAATAGTAAGTAGTGAGGAAGAGTAAAAGAGTAAGTAGTTAAGTAGAGTAGGGTGGGGGGGGGGTAGGATAGAGTAAAGTGAGTAAAGGAGCTAAAGTAGAGCGAGAGTAGGAGAGATAGACGAGTGAAAGTAAAGTAGTATAGTGTCAGTAAGTTAGTGGAGTCGCTGTGGAAGTAGAAAGTAGAGTGAGGAGTAAAAGTAGAGTAACTCAAGAGTAGAGTGATGTCTGGGGGAGAGTATGGAGTCGAGTAATGGGAGTAATAGTGAGTAAGTATGAGGAGTAATGTACGAATAATAAGTAAGAAGGAGTAAGAGAAGTCAGTAAAGTAGAAGTGGAGTAAAAAGGAGTATGGCATAGAGGAGATGGGTGAGTGTAGAGAGTGAGTAAGAGTGAGTAATGAGTGAGTAAGTAAGAGGAGTAGTAGGAAGTAGTCCTAGAGCTGGGGGAGTAATAATAAGTTGGAGTAGCAGTGAGAGTTTGAGAGGAGAGTGTGGCGTAGGAGGTGAGTATAGTAAGGGAAGTAAGTAAGTAAGGAGTATAGTAGGAGTAAGAAGTAGAGTAATAGAGTGGAGTAGAGTAGAGTCAGATAGTGAGTGAGTAAGTAGAGGAGTGGGAGTAACAGTGGTAGTAAGAGGAGGGAGTAAAGTACGAGAGTAAAGTAAGGAGTAATGAAGTAAAGGAGTGAGTAGAGTAGAGTAGAAATAGTAAGGGAGTACAGTAGAGAGTGGAGTAGAGTAGTAAAGAGTAAGTAATTCAGGATATAGGCAGTAAGTCAGTACGTAATAGTAAAGTAAGTAGTAAGTAGTAGAGTTCCGTAGAGTTATAATAGCAGAAGAGTAAGTAGTAATCGGAGTATAAAGGAGTAGAGTAAGTGCGCGGAGAGTAAGTAAGTAGAGTAGGAGAGTAAGAGTAGTGTAAGTAAGTAGTGAGTAAAGAGGAGTAGGAGTAGGAAGTAAGGAAAGTAGTAAGTCGAAGTAGTAAGAGCTAATGGGTAAGTAGTAAGTGATTGAGAGTAATAGTAATAGTGTAGTTAAGTGAATAGGGAGTTTTGGAGTAATGAGTTAGTAAAGTAATAGAGTAATATAGGAGTAATTAGAGTGCAGTAAAGTTAGTAGAGGAGTAGAGTAATAGGTGTTTGGGAACATTACGTTGAGTTATGAGGAAGTATATTAGGAGACATTTGGACATTACTGATGAGAGAATATATTGTGATTGTATTCTGATAGTATATTAGGAGTAATAGTGTTTGGCGAACATTAGTGTATGAGGAGATATTAGGAGCATATATTGAGGAATATATTGTATTTGTATCTGATTAGTATATTAGGATATAGTGTTGGTAACATTAGTGTATGGAGGAGGTAGATTAGGAGCATATTATATGAGGAAATTATTATATTTTGTATCTTGATTTAGTAATTAGGGAGTATATGTTTGGGAACATAGGTTATGAAGGAGTATATTAGGAGCATTATTATGTGAGGAATATTTTATTTGTATCTGATTAGTATATTAGGAGTAAGTGTTTGGGAACATTAACGTATGAGGAGTATGATTGTGAGTATTGTATCTGATTAGTATATTAGGTAGTATATTAGTGTTTGGGAACATTAGTGTATGAGGAGTATATTGTGAGTATTTGTATCTGAGTAGTATAGAGGAGTAATAGTGTTTGGGAACATTATGTATGAGGAGTATATTGTGATATTTGTATCTGATTAGATATTAGGAGTAATAGGTTTGGGAACATTAGTGTATAGGAGGGAGTATATATGTGAGTATTTGTATGATTTAGTATATTGGAGTAATAGTGTTTGGGAACATTTACAGTGTATGAGGAGTTATAGAGATTATATGAGTATTATTTGTATCTGACAGTATATTAGGAGAGTAATACTGTTTGGGAAAATTAGTGTATGAGGAGTATATTAGGAGATATATTGTATTGTATTTAGTTAGTATTAGGAGTAATAGGTGTTTGGGAAACATTAGTGTATGAGGGTATTTGGGAGTATTTGTATCTGATTAGTATATTAGGAGTAATAGTGTTTGGAACATTAGTATGAGGAGTATATTTGTGAGTATTTGTATCTGATTAGTATATTAGGAGAGATACTGTTTGGGAACATTAGTGTGAGGAGTATATTGTGAGTATTGTATCTGATTAGTATTTAGGAGTAATACTGTTGGGAACATTAGTGTCTGAGGAGTATATTGTGAGTATTTGTATCTGATTGTATATTAGGAAGTAATAGTGTTTGGGAACATTACTGTATGGGGAGTATATTGTAGTATTTGTATCTGATTTAGTATATTAGGATAATAGTGTTTGGGAAACATTACTGTATGAGGAGATATTGTGATTATTGTATTGATTAGTATATAGGAGTAATAGTGTTTGGGAACATTAGTGTATGAGGAGTATATTGTGGAGTATTTGTATTGATTAGTATATGTAGGAGTAATAGTGTTTGGGAACATTTGTATGAGGAGTATATTGTGAGTATTTGTATCTGATTAGTATATTAGGAGTAATAGTGTTGGGAACATTAGGTATAGTTTAGGAGATTTTTGAGAGTATTGTTTATTTGTATCTGATTAGTATATAGGAGTAATAGTGTTTGGGAACATTAGTATGGGATGAGTGAGTATATTAGGTATATTATATGAGGATATATTTGATTGTATCTGTATTAGTATATTAGGGTATAGAGTTTGGAACCTTAGGTATGGGAGTTATATTAGGAGCATTAGTGTATGAGAGTATTATATTGTATTTGTATATTGATTAGTATATTAGAGAGAGTAATAGTGTTGGGAACATTAGTGTATGAGGAGTATATTTGGTTGATTGTATTTGTATTGATTAGTATATTAGGAGTAATAAGTGTTGGGAACATTAGTGTATGAGGAGTATATGGTGAGTATTTGTATCTGATTAGTATATTAGGAGTAATAGTGTTTGGGACACAGTCGTGTAGGAGGAGTATATGTGAGTATTTGTATCTGATTAGGATATAGGAGTAATAGTGTTTGGGAACATTAGTGTATGAGGAGTATATTGTGAGTATTTGTATCTGATTAGTATTAGGAGTAATAGTGTTTGGGAAACATTAGTGTATGAGGATATATTGTGAGTATTTATGATTGTATATTAGGAGTAATATGTTTGGGAACATATGTATGAGGAGTATATGTGATATTTGTATCTGATTAGTATATTAGGAGTAATATGTTTGGGAACATTAGTGTATGAGGAGTATTGTGAGTATTGTATCTGATTAGTATATTAGGAGTAATAGGTTTGGGAACATTAGTGTATGAGGAGTATTGTGAGTATTTGTATCTGATTATATATAGGAGTAATAGTGTTTGGGAACATTAGTGTATGAGGAGTATTTTGTGAGTATTGTATTGATTGTTAATTAGGAGAATAGTGTTGGGACATTAGTGTATGAGGAGTATTTGTGAGTATTTTTGTATTGATAGTATATTAGGAGTAATAGTGTTTGGGAACATTAGTGTATGAGGAGTATATTGTGAGTATTTGTATCTGATTAGTATATTAGGAGTAATACTGTTTGGGAACATTAGTGTATGAGGAGTATATTGTGAGTATTTGTATCTGATTAGTATATTAGGAGTAATAGGTGTTGGGAACATTACTGTATGAGGAGTATATTGTGAGTATTTGTATCTGATTAGTATATTAGGGTAATGGTTTGGGAACATTACTGTATGAGGAGTATATTGTGAGTATTGTATCTGATTAGATATTAGGAGTAATAGTGTTGGGACATTAGTGTATGAGGAGTATTTGTGAGTATTTGTATCTGATTAGTATATTAGGAGTAATAGTGTTTGGGAACATAGTGATGAGGAGTATATTGTGGATTTGTATCTGATTAGTATATTAGGAGAGTAATAGTGTTGGGAACATTAGTGTATGGGAGTATATTGTGAGTATTTGTATCTGATTAGTATATTAGGAGTAATAGTTTGGGAACATTAGTGTATGAGGAGTATTTGTGAGTATTTGTTATCTGATTAGTATATTAGGAGTAATAGTGTTTGGGAACATTAGTGTATGAGGAGTATTTGTGAGTATTTGTATCTGATTAGTATATTAGGAGTAATAGGTTGGGAACATTAGTGTATGAGAGTAGTATTGTGTGAGTATTTGTATCTGTAGTATATTAGGAGTTAATTGTGTTGGGAACATTAGTGTATGAGGAGTATTTTGTGAGTATTTGTATCTGATTAGTATATTAGGAGTAATACTGTTTGGGAACATTAGTGTATGAGGAGTATATTGTGAGTATTTGTATCTGATTAGTATATTAGGAGTAATAGTGTTTGGGAACATTAGTGTATGAGGAGTATATTGTGAGTATTTGTATCTGATTAGTATATTAGGAGTAATAGTGTTTGGGAAACATTACTGTATGAGGAGTATATTGTGAGTATTTGTATCTGATTAGTTATTAGAGTAATAGTGTTTGGGAACATTACTGTATGAGGAGTATATTGTGAGTATTGGTATTGATTAGTATATTAGGAGTAATAGTGTTTGGGAACATTAGTGTATGAGGAGTATATTGTGAGTATTTGTATCGATTAGTATATTAGGAGTAATAGTGTTTGGGAACATTACTGATGAAGAGGAGAAATATATTGTGAGTATTTGTATCTGATTAGTATATTAGGAGTAATAGTGTTTGGGAACATTACTGTATGAGGAGTATATTAGGAGCATTATTATATGAGGAATATATTGTATTTGTATCTGATTAGTATATTAGGAGTAATAGTGTTTGGGAACATTAGTGTATGAGGAGTATATTAGGAGCATTATTATATGAGGAATATATTATATTTGTATCTGATTAGTATATTAGGAGTAATAGTGTTTGGGAACATTAGTGTATGAGGAGTATATTAGGAGTATTATTATATGAGGAATATATTGTATTTGTATCTGATTAGTAAATTAGGAGTAATAGTGTTTGGGAACATTAGTGTATGAGGAGTATATTAGAAGCATTATTATATGAGGAATATATTGTATTTGTATCTGATTAGTATATTAGGAGTAATAGTGTTTGGGAACATTAGTGTATGAGGAGTATATTAGGAGTATTATTATATGAGGAATATATTGTATTTGTATCTGATTAGTATATTAGGAGTAATAGTGTTTGGGAACATTAGTGTATGAGGAGTATATTAGGAGTATTATTATATGAGGAATATATTGTATTTGTATCTGATTAGTATATTAGGAGTAATAGTGTTTGGGAACATTATTGTATGAGGAGTATATTAGGAGTATTATTATATGAGGAATATATTGT
>JAACNH010000069.1:343095-413455 GCA_019447015.1 Hymenochirus boettgeri
GAGTGGGGGCCGGTGGGGGGACTGTAATAAATGAAGGGTATAGAATGAGGGATATTCATCGCTATTACCATAGAGATCCTAGTTCTATAGCGGGGGACTTGTGTAATATATGAAGGGTGATTAAATGGAGGAATATTCACTCGATGGGACCACTATAGAGAATTCTAGTCCTTATAGCAGGGACTGTAATAATATGAAGGGATTAAATGAGGAACTATTCACTCTGTATCACCTATAGAGAATCACTAGTCCTTATAGGGGGGACTGTACATAATATGAAGGGTGTAAAGAGGAATATTCACTCTGTATACCACTAGAGAATCCTAGTCCTAAGCGGGGACTGTAAAATATGAAGGGGTAAATGGGAATATTCACTCTGTATTACCACTATAGAGAATCCTAGTCTTATAGCAGGGGACTGTAATTAATTGAAGGGTTAAATGAGAATATTCACTCGGTATACCAATATAGAGAATCCTAGTCCTTATAGCAGGGGACTGTAATAATAGAAGGGTGTAAATGGGAATATTACTCTGTATACAACTATACAGAATCCTAGTCCTATTAAGCGGGGACTGTAATAATAGATGGTATAAATGAGGAATATTCCACTATGTCTACACTATAGAGTATCCTAGTCTTATAGCGGGGACTGTAATAAATGAAGGGTTGTAAATGAGGAACATTCACTCCGTATACACTATAGAGAATCCTAGTCCTTATAGCAGGGGCTGTAATAATATGGAGGGTGTAAATGAGGATATCACTCTGTATTCACTATAGAGAATCTAGTCCTTATAGCGGGGACTGTAATAATATGAAGGGTATAAATGAGGAATATTCCATCCGTTCACTATAGAGAATCCTAGTCTTATAGCGGGGACTGTAATAATATGAAGGGTAATAATTGAGGAATGTTCACTCCGTATTCACTATAGAGAATCTAGTCCTTATAGCAGGGACTGTATAATATGAGGGTATAAATGAGGAGATATTCACTCCGTATTCACTATAGAGAATCCTAGTCCTTATAGCAGGGACTGTAATAATATGAGGGTTATAAATGAGGAATATTCAATCTCGTATCACTATAGAGAATCCTAGTCCTTATAGCAGGGACTGTAATAATATGAAAGGTATAAATGAGGATATTCACTCCGTATCACATAGAGAATCCTAGTCCTTATAGCAGGGACTGTACTAATATGAAAGGTATAATGAAGGGAATTCACTCTGTATACACTATAGAGAATCCTAGTCCTCTATAGCAGGGTACTGTAATAATATGAAGGGTATAAATGAGGAATATTCACTGTAACACTATGAGAATCCTAGTCCTTATAGCGGGATTGTAATAAATGAAGGTATAATATGGGGATATCACTCTGTATACAATAGAGATCCTAGTCCTATAGCGGGGAGTGTATAATATGAAGGGTATAATGAGGGATATTCACTCTGTATTCACTATAGAGAATCCTAGTCCTTATAGCGGGGACTGTAATAATAGAAAGGTATAAATGAGGGATATTCATCTGTATTCACTATAGAGAATCCTAGCCTTATAGCGGGGACTGTAACAATATGAAGGGTAAAATGAGGAAGATTCACTCCGATACACTCAGAGAATCCTATCCTTATAGCGGGGACTGTTATAATTGAAGGGTATAAATGAGGAATGATTCACTCCGATACAACTATAGAGATCCTAGTCCTTATAGCGGGGACTGTAATAATATGAAGGGTATAACTGAGGGATATTCAATCCGTATACATAGAGAGATCCTGATACCTTATAGCGGGGACGTAATAATATGAAAGGTATAAATGAGGAATATTCACTCCGTATTCACTATAGAGAATCAGTCTTAAAGCGGGGATCGTAATAAGTATGAAGGGTAAAATGAGGGAATTCACTCTGTATACGCTATAGGAATCCTAGTCCTTATCAGGGGACTGTAATAATATGAAGGGTATAAATGAGGAATATTCACTCTGTATTCACTATAGAGAAAATCCTAGTCCTTATAGCGGGGACTGCCAATAATATGAAGGGTATAAATGAGGATATTCACCTCTGTATACACTATAGAGAATCCTAGTCTTTAGCGGGGACTGTAATAATTGAAGGGTATGAATGAGGGATTTCACTGCGTATACACTATAGAGAATCTAGTCCTTATAGCGGGACGTAATAATGAAGGGGATAAATGGAGGATATTCACTCTGTATACACTATAGAGAATCCTAGTCCTTATAGCGGTGACTGTAATAGTATGAAGATTGTTTTAAATGAGGGATATCTACTCGTATTACACTTAGAAAAGAATCTAGTCCTTATAGCAGGGACTGTTAATATATGAAGGGTATAAATGGGGAATATTCACTCTGTATACAATATAGAGAATCCTAGTCCTTATAGCAGGGACTGTAATATATAAAGGGTATAATGAGGATATTCACTCTGGTACAACTATAGAGAATCCTAGTCCTTATAGCGGGGACTGTAATAATAGAATGGTATAAATGTGGAATATCACTCTGTGTACACTATAGAAATCCTAGTCCTTATAGCGGGGACTGTAATAATATGAAGGGTAGAAATGAGGAAATATTCATCGTGTATACACTATGAGAGATCCTAGTCCTTATAGCGGGGACTGTTAATATTGAAGGGTATAAAGAGGGATATTCAATCTGGATCACATAGAGAATCCTAGTCCTTATAGCAGGACTGTATAATATGAAGGGTATAAATGAGGAATATTTACTCTTTATTCAGTATAGAGAATCCTAGTCCTTATAGCAGGGATTGTAATAATATGAAGGGTATAAATGAGGGATATTTACTCTTTATTCAGTATAGAGAAGTCCTAGTCCTTATAGCAGGGATTGTAATAATATGAAGGGTATAAATGAGGGATATTCACTCTGTATACACTATAGAGTATCCTAGTCCTTATAGCGGGGACTGTAATAATATATGAGGTGTAAATGAGGACATTCACTCCGTATACACATAGAGATCCTAGTCTTATAGCGGGGACTGTAATAATAATGGAAGAGTATAAATGAGGGAACATTACTCCGGTATACACTATAGAGAATCCTAGTCCTTATAGCGGGGACTGTAAGAATGTGAAGGGTATAAATGAGGAATATTTACACGTAACCTATAGAGAATCCTAGTCCTTATAGCGGGACGGTAATAAATAGAAGGGTATAAATGAGGAATATCATCTTTCTTCACTATGAGAATCCTAGTCCTTAGTAGGGACTATAATATATGACGGGGTATAAATGAGGGAATATTCACTTCGAACACTATAGATGAACCACATAAGAGACCAGCTTAGCGGGGACTGTAATAATATGAAGGGTTTAAATGAGGAATAATTTCACTCTGATACACTATAGAGAATCCTAGTCCCCTATAGCAGGGACTGGAATAATATGGAAGGGTATAAAGAGGAATATTCACTCGTTACACTATAGAGATCTAGTCCTTATAGCAGGGACTGTAATAAATGAAGGGTATAAATGAGGGAATTCACTCCGTATTCACTATAGAGAATCCTAGTCCTTATAGCGGGGACTGTAAATATTGAAGGGTATAAATGAGGGATATTCACTCTGTATACACTATGAGAGAATCCTAGTCTATTAGCTGGGACTGTAATAATATGAAGGGTATAAATGAGGAATATTCACTCCATATACACTATAGGAATCCTAGTCTATAGCAGGGAAGTAATAATATGAAGGTGTATAAATGAGGATATTACTCTGTATTCACTATAGAGAATTCCTAGTCCTTATAGGGGGGACTGTAATAATATGAAGGGTATATATGAGGAACATTCACTCCAGTATACACTATAGAGAATCCCATTCCTTATAGCGGGGACCTGTAAGAATATGAGGGTATAAATGAGGAACATTTACTCCGTATACACTATAGAGAATCCTAGTCCTTATAAGCGGGGAATGTAATAATGCGGGGACTGTATATATGAAGGGTATAAATGAGGAATATTCACTCCATATACAATATAGAGATCCTAGTCCTTATAGCGGGGATGTTAATAATATGGAAGGGTATAAAGAGGAATATTCACTCCGTTATTCACTATAGAGAATCCTAGTCCTTTAGCGGGGACGTGAATAGTATGAAGGGTATAAATGAGGATATTCACTCCATATAACTATAGAGAATCATAGTCCTTTGCAGGACTGTAATAATTGAAGGGTGTAAATGAGGAATATTTACTCTGTATTCACTACAGAGAATCCTAGTCCTTATAGCAGGGACTGTAATATAGGAAGGGGATAAATGGGAATATTCACTCTGTATACACTATAGAGAATCCTAGTCCTTATAGCGGGGACGTAAAAATATGAAGGGTATTAATGAGGAACATTTCCTCGTATACACTATAGAGAATCCTAGGCCCATTTATAAAAGACGGTATCGTTATCGTAAAATACGATCGTTATGTAAAAATAACGACCGGGTTTTATCCGATAACGGACGTTATTACCAATAACGAAGTATTTACCGAATAGGTAATAACGCGTATCGGTAATAACGACTCGGTATTACGATAACGACGGTATTTACGATATAAGTAAATCGGTCGTTATCGGTAAATAACGGGGTTATCGTAAAAACCGGTCGTTATTTTACATACGGCGTATTTTACGATAAGATACCGATCTTTATAAATAGGGCCCTAGTCCTTATAGCGGGGACTGTAATAAATGAGGGTATAAATGAGGAATATTCACTCCGTATACACTGAGAAATCCTAGTCCTTATAGCGGGGACTGTAATATATGAAGGGTAAAATGAGGAATATTCACTCTGTATACATATGAGAATCCTAGTCCTTATAGCGGGGACTGTAATAATATGAAGGTATAAATGAGGAATATACTCGTATACACTATAGAGAATCCTAGTCCTTTATAGCAGGGACTGTAATAATATGAAGGGTATAAATGAGGGTATTCACTCCGTATTCACTATAGAGAATATCCTAGTCCTATAGCGCGGGACTGTAATAATATGGAAGGGTATAATGAGGAACATTCACTCCGTATACACATAGAGAATCCTAGTCTTTATAGAGGGGGACTGTAAAAATATGAAGGGATTAATGAGGAACATTTACTCCGGATACACTATAGAGAATCCTAGTCTTTAGCGGGGCTGTAATAATAGAAGGGTTAAATGAGGAATATTCACTCCGTATACACTATAGAGAATCTAGTCCTTTAAGCGGGCGACTGTAATAATAGAAGGGTTAAATGAGGAATATTCACTCCGTAGACACTATAAAGAAAATCCAGTCCTTTTGCAGGGGACTGTAATAATATGAAGGGTATAAATAGGAGGAATATTCACTCGTAGACACTATAGAGAATCCTAGTCCTTATAGCGGGGACTGTAATAAATGAAGGGTATAAATGAGGATATTCACTCTGTATACACTATAAAGAATCTAGTCCTTTTGCAGGGAGTGTAATAATATGAAGGGTATAAAGAGAATATTCATCCGTATTCACTATAGAGAATCCTAGCTCTTAGCAGGGACTGTAATAATATGAAGGGTTATAATGAGGAATATTCACTCCGTTTATAAACTATAGAGAATCCTAGTCGCTTATAGCAGGACTGTAATAATAGAAGGGTATAAATGAGGAATATATTCACTCCGTATTCACATAGAGATACTAGTCCTTATAGCAGGGACAATAATAATATGAAGGGTATAAATGAGGGAATACACTCTGATAACACTATAGAGAATCCTAGTCCTTATCGCGGTATAGTAATAATACGAAGGGTAAAATTGAGGAATATTCACTCTGTATACACTATAGAGAATCCTAGTCTTAGCGGGGACTGTAATAATATGAAGGGTATAAATGAGGAATATTCACTCCGTATACACATAAAGAATCCTGGTCCTTATAAGCGGGGGACTGTGAAAAATATGAAGGGTATAAATGAGAGGATATTCACTCGCGATTCACTATAGAGAATTCCTAGTTTCTTATAGGGGGACTGTAATAATATGAAGGGTATAAATGAGGAGTATTCACTCTGTGTACACATAGAGAATCCTAGTCTTATAGCAGGGACTGAATAATATGAAGGGTATAAATGAGGAATATTCACTCTGTAACACTATAGAGAATCTAGTCCTATAGCGGAGACTGTAATAATAGAAGGGTTGTAATGTAAATGAGGAATATTCACTCTGTATACACTATAGAGAATCCTAGTCCTTATAGCGGGGACTGTAAAATATGAAGGGTGTAAATGAGGAATATTCACTCTGTATACACTATAGAGAATCCTAGTCCTTATAGCAGGGACTGTAATAATATGAAGGGGTATAAATGAGGAAGATTCACTCTGTATCACTATAGAGAATCTAGCCCTTATAGCAGGGACTGTAATATATGAAGGGTATAAATGAGGAAATCACCTCGTATACACTATACAGAATCCTAGTCCTATAGCGGGGACTGTAATAATATGACTGGTATAAATGAGGAAAATTCACTCGGATACACTATAGAGTATCCTAGTCATTATAGGGGGACTGTAATAATATGAAGGGTGTAAATGAGGAACATTCACTCCGTATACACTATAGAGAATCCTAGTCCTTGTAGCAGGGACTGTAATATGAAGGGTATAAATGAGGGATATTCATCTGTATTCACTATAGAGAATCCTAGTCCTTATAGCTGGGGACTGTAATAAATGAAGGGGATAAATGAGGAATATTCACTCCGTATTCACTCATAGAGAATCCTAGTCCTTATAGCGGGGACTGTAATAATATGAAGGGTATAATGAGGAAGGTTCACTCGTATTCCTATAGGAGAATCCTAGTCCTTATAGCAGGGACTGAATAATATGAGGGTATATAAATGAGGAATATTCACTCCGTATTACCTATAGTAGAATCACTAGTCCTATAGCAGGACTGTAATAATATGAAGGGTATAAATGAGGATAATCACTCCGTATTCACTATAGAGATCCTAGTCCTTATAGCAGGGACTGTAATAATATGAAAGGTATAAATGAGTAATATTCACTCCGTATTCACTATAGAGAATCCTAGTCCTTATAGCAGGGACTGATAATATGAAAGGTATAATGAGGGATATTCACTCTGTATACACTATAGAGAATCCTAGTCCTTATAGCAGGGTCTGTAATAATATGAAGGGTATAAATGAGGAATATCACTCTGTATACACAATAGAGAAATCCTAGTCCTTATAGCGGGGATTGTAATATAAATGAAAGGGATAAATGAGGGAATATTCACTTGTATACCATAGAGAATCCTAGTCCTTATAGAGGGGAGTGTAATAATATGAAGGGTATAAATGAGGGATATTCACTCATGTATCACATATAGAGAATCCTAGTCCTTATAGCGGGGACTGTATAATAATGGAAAGGTATAAATGAGGGATATTCACTCTGTATACACTATAGAGAATCTAGTCCTATAGCGGGGACGCTAAATATGAAGGGATAAATGAGGAAATACTCAGTAACACTACAGAGAATCCTGTCCTTATAGCGGGGACTGAATAATATGAAGGGTATAAATGAGGAATATTCACTCGTATTACACTATAGAGAAATCCTAGTCCTTATGCGGGGACTGGATAATAGAAGGGTGTAAAAATGAGGGATATTCACTCCGTATACACTATAGAGAATCCTGTCCTTATAGCGGGGACTGTAATAATATGAAAGGTATAAATGAGGAAATTTCCTCCGTATTCAACTATAGAGAATCCTAGTCCTTAAGCGAGGGACTGTAATAATATGAAGGGTATAAATGAGGGATATTCACTCTGTATACATATAGAGAATCCTAGTCCTTATAGCGGGGACTGTAATAATATGAAGGGTATAAATGAGGAATACTCACTCTGTATTCACTATAGAGAATCTAGTCCTTATAGCGGGGACTGCTATAATATGAAGGGTATAAATGGGAATATACATGTATACACTATAGAGAATCTAGTCTTATTAGCGGGGACGTATAATAGAAGGGTATGAATGAGGGATTTCACCTGTATCAACTATAGAGAATCCTAGTCCTTATAGGGGACTGTAATAATATGAAGGGTATAAATGAGGGATATTCACTCTGTAAACACTATAGAGAATCCTAGCCTCTATAGACGGGGACTGTAATAGTATGAAGGGTATACAATGAGGAATATTCACTCGTATAACACTATAGAGAATCCTAGTCCTATAGCAGGACTGTAATATATGAAGGGTTAAATGGGGAATATTCACTCTGACAATATAGAGAATCCTCGTCTTATAGCGGGGACTGTAAAATATAAGGGATAAATGGGAATATTCCTCTGGTACACTAAGAGAATCCTAGTCCTATACGGGGACTGTAATAATATGACTGGTATAAATGTGGAATATTCACTTGTAAACTATAGAGAATCTAGTCCTATAGCGGGGACTGTAATAATATGAAGGGTATAAATGAGGAATATTCACTCTGTATACACTATAGAGAATCCTAGTCCTATAGCGGGGACTGTAATAAGATGTGAAGGGTATAAATGAGGGATTATTCACTCTGTATCACTATAGAGAATCTAGTCCTTATAGCAGGGACTGTAATAATATGAAGGGTATAAATGGGAGAATATTACTCTTTATTCAGTATAGAGAATCCTAGTCCTATAGCAGGGATGTATAATATGAAGGGTATAAATGAGGGATATTTACTCTTATTCAGTATAGGAGATCCTAGTCCTTATAGCAGGGATTGTAATAATATGAAGGTATAAATGAGGGAGATTCACTCGGTTATACACTATAGAGTATCTGAGTCCTTATAGCGGGGACGTAATAATATGAAGGGGTAAATGAGGAACATCACTCCGTATACATATAGAGAATCTAGTCCTTATGCGGGGACTTAATAATATGAAGAGTATAAATGAGGAAATTCACTCCGTATACACTATTAGAGAATCCTAGTCCTCTAGCGGGGACTGTAGATATGTGAAGGTATAAATGAGGAATATGTAACTCGTAACACTATAGAGAATCCTAGTCCTTATAGCGGGGACTGTAATAATATGAGGTATAAAGAGGAAATCACTCGTATTCACATAGAGAATCCTAGTCCTGATAGGGACTATAATAATATGAAGGGTATAAATGAGGAATATTTCACTTGTTTACACTATAGAGAATCCAGTCCTTATAGCAGGGACTGTAATAATATGAAGGGTATAAATTAGGAATATCACTTGTTATACACTAAGAGAATCCTAGTCCTTATAAGCAGGACTGTAATAATATGAAGGTATTAAATGAGAATATTCATCCGTATACCACTATGAGAACCTAGTCCTTATAGCAGGGACTGTAATAATATGAAGGGTAAAATGAGGGATATTCACTCCGTATCACTATAGAGAATCCTAGTCCTTATAGCGGGGAGTGTCAATAAATGAAGGGTTATAAATGAGGGATATTTCACTCTGATATCACTATAGAGAATCCTAGTCCTATAGCTGGGACTGTAAAATGAAGGGTATAAATGAGGAATATTCACTCCATATACACTATAGAGAATCCTAGTCCTATAGCAGGGACTGCTGTAATAATATGAAGGGTATAAATGAGGGATATTCACTCTGTATTCATATAGAGAATCCTAGTCCTTATAGCGTGGGACTGTAATAATATGAAGGGTATATATGAGGAATATTCATCCGTATACACTATAGTAGAATCCTAGTCCTTATAGCGGGGACTGTAGAATATGAAGGGTAAATGAGGAACAATTTACTCGTATACACTATAGAGAATCCTAGTCCTTATAGCGGGGACTGTAATAATAGCGGGGACTGTAATAATATGAAGGGTATATAAATGAGGAATATTCACTCCATAACACTATAGAGAATCCTATACTTATAGCGGGGACTGTAATATATGGAGGGTATAAATGAGATATTCACTCCGTATCACATAGGATCCTAGTCCTATAGCGGGGACTGTAATAGTATGAGGGTATAAATGAGGGATATTCACTCCATATTACACTATAGGAATCCTAGTCCTTTTGACGGACTGTAATAATATGAAGGGTGGTTGTACAATGAGGAAGATACTCTGATTCACTACAGAGAATCCTGAGTCTTTTAGCCGGGAGGTAATATAATATGAGGGTATAAAATGAGGAATATTCACTCTGTATACACTATAGAGAATCCTAGTCCTTTATAGCGGGGACTGTAATATATGAAGGGTATAAATGAGGAATATTCACTCGTATTCACTACAGAGTCCTAGTCCGTATAGCGGGGACTGTAATAATATGCACGGGTATAAATGAGGTATTATTCACTCTGTATCACTATAGAGAATCCTAGTCCTTATAGCAGGGCTGTAATAATATGACGGGTATAAAGAGGAATATTCACTCCGTATCATACAGAGAATCCTGTCCTATAGCAGGGACTGTAATATATGAAGGTATAAATGAGGAATATTCACTCTGTATACACTATAGAGAATCCTAGTCTATAGAAGGGGACTGTAATAATATGAAGGGTATAAATGAGGAAGAGTCTCTCTGTATACATTATAGAGAAATCCTAGTCTTATAGCAGGGACTGAATAATACGAAGGGTATAAATGAGGAAATTACTCGTATACACTATAGAGAATCCTATTCCTTATAGCGGGGACTGTAATAATACGAAGGGTATAAATGAGAATATTCTACTCTGTTTTACCACTATAAGAGAATCCTAGTCCTATAGCAGGGACTGAAATAATACGAAGGGTTAAATGAGATATTTCACTCCATTTATACAGTATAGAGAATTGAATTGAGGAAAGCCAGGTCGGATGACTTGCCGAAACGCTCTTCAGGAACTAAACTTCAAGTAAAGTGATCTAATTGAATACAAAAGATATACTCTCTGGTGCAATTGTCACTATAGGTCATATCAGAGGACACATGGAAGTTTGGAAGAAAAGAAGTTATCTTCAGGTTAGGAAGGTCTCTTACAGTGGAGAACTGTAGGAACTGTATTCACGCAGATATGGTAATGGCAAAAGTTGCATTGAATAGCTAAATAGTGGCCTGGATAGTTTTCTTCGTAAAACGAAAAAAAGCATTAGAATTTACTGGTTATTAACACATATAATGTAGTCTGGTGGTACCAGGGTGCTATAATAATAACGAGAATGTACTGGTATGTAATACAATATGTAGTTCTGGTTGGTCACGGGGAGCTATCATAATAATGAGAATTACTGTATAACACATATACTGTAGTTCTGGATCGGTACAGGGATACATATAATATTAAGGAATTACCGGTATTTAATACATTATTGTAGTTCTGGTGTTACAGGGATACTATAAATATTGAGAAATTACCGGTATTAATACATAACTGTAGTTCTGGTTGGACGGGGATTACTATATAATTGAAATTATTGGGATTAATACATATACTGTAGATGGTTGGTACGGGGATACTATGAATAGATGAGAATTACTGGGTATTAATACAGATACTGTAGTTCTGGTTGGTACGGGGTGGGATACATATATAATATTGAGAATTACTGGTATTAATACATATACTGCTAAATTAGTTTTAAGTAACATTTAGTTAATAGTAACATAGTAATTAAGGTTTGAATAAAGGCAGCTATCAGTCACAATCTTCGTCCATCAAGTCCAAATTCAAAGTCCTCTGATATGAACCTATTAGGACAATGCACCAGAGAGTGTCACTGTATGGGCCATTTAAAATTTGTATAAGGTTATCATGTCACCCACGCAACGCGCTTCTCCAATTGAAACAGCCCTACTGTTCTAATCTGCCTTGCAATTCAAGCCCCTCCATTCCCTTATTAATTTAGTTGCCCTTCTTGGACTGCTTCCATTCCAAGATGTCCCCTTTTGATTATGGGATTCAAAACGCACCGCATATTCCAAATGAGGCCTTACAAGTGCCTTGATAAAGCAGGAGAGAATAATAGTTTTTCTCTCTTGAATCTCTTTCCCCTCTTTATACAAGGACAATATCTTGCTAGTCTAGCTGTTGCTACCGGCATTGTTTGCTACAGTAAGTCGTATTACCAGAACCCCCCAAATCTCTTCCATTTCTAAGATGCACCAACACAGAGTTATTTATGGTGTAGGTGAGCACGAGGATTATAGAATCCCCCAGAAAGCATCACCTTTACATTTATCAACATTGAAATTCATCGCCCATTCTGTGCCACATGTTGATAATCTAGCTGAGGTCTGCTTGCAGCACTTGCAAATCATGGAGTTTTCCAAAGTCTGCATTAATAGTGTCATAGAAACACAGAGACCTTGCTCTCAATGCCCCCTTCAAGTATTATAAACGATTTAAACCAGAAGCGGCCCCAGTACCAGACACCTGAGTACTCCGATTAGAACTTTAGCCCACATAGATGTAAGCTCCATAACCACCACTCTCTGTGTGCGGTCTCCAATAACCAGTTTCTTCTATCCATGAAAAATGTTTTTCTCAAGGCCAACGTCTCGTTTATTACATTAGTCGCACTATGTGGCACAGTATCTAAAGGCTTTTGCAAAATCCAAATATACCACATCACAGCTGTGCCTGAAATCTAATCTGCTTACTAACTTCTTCCTAAAAAACCAATTAAATTTGTCTGGCATGAATCATTTTCATAAATCCATGATCTGACTACATAATAAGATGATCTATGGAGACAAAGTCAAGGATATGATACCTGTACGTTCTGGTTGGGTACAGGGAATACTGTTATACTAGAGATTACTGGTATAATACATATACTGTAATTCTGGTTTGGTACAGGTGATTATGTATAAATTGAGAAATTACTGATTGACATAGACTGAGTTTGGTTGTTACAGGGATTACTATATAATATTGCGAATATCAGGAGATTATGGATTATTAATAATATACTGTAGTCCTGGTTGGAACAGGGATAATGTATAATATTCAGAATTACTGGTATTAATTACTATACTGTAGTTCTGGTTGGGTAAAGGGGATACTATATAATATTGAGAATATGTGAGAATTACTAGTATAATACATAATGTAGTTCTGGTTGGTTACAGGGATACTGTATAATATTGAGAATTACTGGTATTAATACATTTACTGTAGATGGTTGGACGGAGATACTATATAATATAAGAATTACTGGTATTAATCAGTATTACTGTAGTTCTGGTTGGTTACAGGGATCTATATAATATTGAGAATTACTAGTATTAATATGCTTGTGAAGGTTCTCATTATCCAGTCATGGTAATCTGTTGTATCCAATTAGATCAACTGGACTTGAAAGTTTAGTTCCTGAAGACGTTCGCGCTAGTAGTTTTCCGATGGATCTCATCAATGTCAGAATGATCTGTACAAGAAATCTGTGGCAATTATGTACCATGGAAAAAGCCCAATAGATATTCCACAGCCAAGTGTTATGGGCTTGATGGATAGTGGCTAAGAGGTTGTTATAGGAGACGCCAGAGTAAGGGTGTCAAAAACTTGTTACATGGCAGACAGTGCGTACTCCAATTACATATACTGTAGTTCTGGTTGTACGAGGATACTATATAATATTGAGAAACTGGATGATATACTGAGTCGTGGACAGATACTTTAAGGTAAGTATCCAATACTGTAGTTCTGGTCGGGTTACAGGGGTACATATCTAATATTGAGAATTCTGGTATAATACATATACTGTAGTTTGGGTGTACAGGGATACATATATTAATATTGAGAAGTACTGGTATGAACTACATATACTGTAGTTCTGTGGTTGATAACGGTGGATACTATATAATATTGAGAATTACGGGTATGAATACATATACTGTTAGTCTGGTGGGACAGGGATTACTATTATAATATGGACTTACTGGGATTAATACATATACCTAGTAGTTTGGTTGTACAGGATACTATATAATATTGAAGGGATTACGAGTTGGTTGACAGGTACGTGTTTTAAGACAATATATACTGTTAGTTCTGGTTGGTAAGGGGATACTATATATTTGAGGAATGTACTGGATTTAAGCATATAACTGGTAGTGTCTGGTTGATTACAGGGATACTATATAATGTATTGAGTACAGTAATTAATATATATACTGTAGTTCTGGTTGGTTTAAAGGGATACTGATATAATATGTGAGAAATACTGGTAATTAATACATATACTAGTAGTTGGTTGGGTACAGGCGGATACTATATAATATTGAGAAATATGGTTAAAACATTACTGTAGTTCTGTTGGTACAGGGATTACTATAAATTGAGAAATACTGGTATTAATACATATACTGTAGTTCTGGTTGGTACAGGGATACTATATAATATTGAGAAATACTGGTATTAATACATATACTGTAGTTACTGGTTGGTAAGGGATGACATATAAGATTGAGAAAAATGGTATTAATACATATACGGTAGTTCTGGTGATACAGGATTTACTATTTAATATTGAGAAATACGGATAGTAATACAATATACGGTTAGTTCTGGGTGGTACAGGGAGACATATAATGATGTGAGAAATATGGTATTGAATACATCTACTGTAAGTCTGTTGGGTACAGGCGATACTATAATATTGAAATACGGTATTAAACATATACTGTAGTTCTGGTTGGTACGGGAACTATAATATTGAGAAATAATGGTATAATGACCATATACATGAGTTCTGGTGGTACAGGGTAATATAATATTGAGGAAATATACTGGTATTAATACATATACTGTAGTTCTGGTTGGTTACAGGGATTTACTATAAATATGACGACAATACTGGGATTTAATACATATACTGTAGTCTGGGTGGTTCAGGGATACTATATAGATATGACGGGAAATACTGTAGTTCGTGTCAGGGATATTATTGATAGTATATACATATAACTGTAGTTCTGGTTGTAAAGGAACTATATAATATTGAGAAAGTTACTGGTATTAATACATATCACGAGTTTAGGGTGGTACAGGGGATACAATATACAGATTGGACGAAATACTGGTATTAATAACAATAACTGTAGTTTCTAGGTGGTACAGGGATAATGAAAATACTTTATTCCATATATTAGTCGTTGCAGCAATATAAAGAAATACTGGTATTATAATGATATGTAGTTTGGTGGACTGGGGATACTATATAATATTGAGAATTATGGTATTTAATACATATACTGTAGTTCTGGTTGGTAACAGGATACTATATAAACTTGACGAAAATACTGGTATTAATACATATGGACCTTTTATTAATTAAGATGTCTCCATTGGGGTACTGCCGGAACTACTCTTACCTTACATAGGATGGTTGCACTGATATCAGGCAGTGAGATTCTGGCATTATGTAACAGCAGACAAGGCCCGTGTGATGGGGGCCTCTGTGCTATGGGGTACATGAAGAAAGGCTAGCAGACCCCAGACAGGCATGGTAAAGGTCCCAGGCATAGATGGGCTCGGTTAGAGGCAGATTACACATCACACACAATGTCTGCGAGACTATCCGAGATTGCTGAAGATGGTCTGATCTCAAGCACCTGATCCAATTAATGTTTACACTACCAAGGGATTCTGTGGGCTCTACATCTGGTGTCCTGCTGCCGAGGGGCCACGAATGGTCCATGAACTGTGGGAGAATTCTCTGCATTCCCATCATCTGGTGGGCAGATGGAGAGATGTTTGTTTGGGGGGAGGATTTTCTTACTTTGGTCACAACCAGATTTGGTTTATGTACAAGGAGGGATGAACATTCATGGTTGCCAGAGAAGAAGCAGTATGCACCTCCCATTTAACACCCCTATCGATAATATAGATAATAAGATGTGACGGTTTTAAATTAACACCTAATTCTGTAACTGTGACTTTTTCCTGAAAATATGGGGGATTAAAGATACAGCCAATGTGCAAACTATGGATAAATGGGGAATAATGACAGGAATTTAATATTAACTTACTTGGGGTGGAACAGTGTCATTGGGGAATTAATCTATTTACTGACACTATCAGATTTAATTGTGTAACTCACCATCTGCCTTTCCTTAAATGATTAATCTGATTACCCAAATGGCCACGATAGATTATAATCTGTACAACAATGGCCATGGTACTTGCTATGATAGATTTTATATCTGTACCCCAATGGGCCATGGTCATGCTATGATAGCTTATATCTGTACCCCAATGCCATGGGACATTATATGATCGATTCTATCGGCTACCCCAATGGCCAGGTACATTGCATGATAGATATATCGAATCCAATGGCCATGGACTGCTATGATAGATTATATCTGTACCCCAATGGCCATGGTACATTGCTATGATATAGATTATATCTGTACATTCAATGGCCCTGGTACATTGCTATGATGATATATCTGTACCCCAAGGCCCATGGTACATTGCTATGATTTAGATTATATCCGTACCCAAGGCCATGGTACATTAATATGATCCAGATTATATCTGTACACCAATGGCCATGGTACATTCTATGATAGATTTATATTCTGTACCCCAATGGCCATGGTACATTGCTATGAAGGATTATATCGGTACCCAATGGCCATGGTAACATTGCTATGATAGGAGATGATATCTGTACCAATGCCATGGTTACATTGCTTAGTTGATAGATCTATATCTGTACCCCAATGGCCATGGTACATTGCTACGATAAGATTATATCTGTTACCCCAATGGCCATGTAAGTGCTATGATAGATTATATCTGTACCCCCAATGGGCATTGGTACAGTAATAGGATAGATTATATTATGTTTACCCAATGGCCATGGACAGTGCTATGATATATTATATCTGTACACCCAATGCCAGGTACATGCTTATGATATAGATTCTATCTGTACCCCAAGGCCATGGTGCATGTGCCGTATGATAGATTATACTCTGTACCCAATGGCCATGGGCATTGCATATGATAGAAATTATATCTGGAAATAATGGCCATGGGCATGTATAATAGATATATCTGTACCCAATGGCCAGGGTACATGCTATGATAGATTATATCTGTACATCAATGGCCATGGTGCATTGCTATAATAGATTATATCGTACCCCAAGGCCATGGTACATTATAGGATTAGAGTATTCTGTACCCCAATGGCCATGGTACAATGTTGATATGTTATATCTGTATCCAATGCCATGGACAATTTAATATGATAGATTATTATTCTGTAACCCCAATGGCCATGGTACTTTAATATGAAGATTATATCCTGTAGCCCAATGCCATGGTACATTGCTATGATAGATTATTCTGGATCCAATGGCTCATGGTAATTACTATGAAGATTATATCTGTACCCCAATGGCCATGGGACATTGCTATGATAGAGTGATATCGGTTACCCCTAAGGACCATGCGTACCATTCCTCCAATGATAGCACGCCGATAGATATATCTGTACCCCAATGGCCACGGTACATTAATCTGATGATAGATTAATAAAATCTGTACCCCAATGGCCATTACCAATGGCATCATAGTACATTAAACGATGATATTATGATAGATATATCTGTACCCCCAATGACCACGGTACATTGGCTATGGTTTTTTCGATTATATTGTACCCCAAGGCCATCGGCATGGTACATTGCTTATGCTAGTATATGTGCTATGATTGCTATTATGGTCCTATGATAGCTTATATCTGTACCCCAAAATGGTCATGGTTACATTGCTATATAGATTATATCTGTATCCCAATGGCCATGAGTACATTAATATGGATAGTTCTATTGCTACCAATGGCCATGGTACATTATATGATAGATTCTATCTGTACACCAGGGCAATGGTACCTTAATATGATACGCTGATATGTACCCCAGTGGCCATGGAACATTAATATGATTAGATTCATATTGTTAAACCAATGGGTACATGGGGTTGTACATTGCGTATGATAGATTATATCGTACCCCAGTGGCGGCCAGGTACATTAATATGATAGATTATATCTGTACCCCAATGGACCTGGTTACATGGCTCATGATAGATTATTATCTCTGATACCCCAATAACCATGGTACATTGTATGATAGATTATATCTGTACCCCATGGCATGGTACATTGCTATGATAGAATATCTGTTATCCCAAATGGCCATGCTGGTACATTGATATTGATTAGATGATATCTGTACATCAATGGCCATGGGCATTGCTATAATGATTATATCTGTATCCCAATGGGCCATCGGTACATTAATATGATTAGATTATATCTGTTACCCCAATGGAACATCGGTAACATTGCTATGATATGATCTAGTTAGATCTGGACCCCAATGGCCATGGTTAATTCAATGATTAGATTTATGATGTACCCCAATGGCCATGGTACTTTGTTTTGATAGAGTATTTTGTACCCCAAATTGCCATGGTACATTGCTAGGAGAGATTATATCTGTACCCTACCCCAAGGCCATGGGTACATTGATATGATAGATTAGTATTGGGTACCCCAATAGCCATTGCGTACGTTGCTTATGATAGATTATATCTGTACCCAATGGCCATCGGTGAATTAATATGATAGATTATATCTGTACCTAATGGCCATGGTAACTTAAATGATAGATTATATTCGTACCCCAATGGCCATGGTACATGCTAGATAAATTATATCTGTACCACAGTTGGCCATGGTACATAATATTGATAGTTATATCGTACCCCAAGACCATGGTACATGCTATGATAGATACTATCTGTTACCCAATAACCATGGTACATTGCTATTATGATAGATTATATCTGTACCCCAATGGTCATGGTACATTGTATGATAGATTACTATCTGTACCAAAGGCAATGGTACATTGCTTGATTAGATTATATCGTGACATCAATGGCCATGGTTCTTGCTTGCTATAATAGATGATATCTCGTATCCCCAACTGGCCATGGTGGTACATAATATGTAATTATATCAGTACCCCAATGGACATGGTAATGCTTATGATAATATATTGACCCCAAGGCCATGGTACATTAATATGATAGATTAATCTGTACACCAAGGCCATGTTACATTAATATGATAGATTAAATCTGATAACCCAAATGGCCATGGTAACATAATATGATAGATTATATCTTGGTACCCCCCATGGCCCATGGCTACATCTAATAGAAATTATTCTGTACCCCAATGACCATGGTCCATTGCTAGATAGATTATATCTGTGTACCCCACTGGCAAAGTTACAGTAATATGATTAGATTATATCTGTACCCAATGGCCACGGGTACATTAATATGATAGATTATATCTGTATACCCCAATGGCACAAGGTCCCCGCGGGAGGTATCATAATATGATAGATTATATCGTATCCCATGGCCATGGTTGGTACATAATATGATAGAATTATATCGTACCCCAGGCCATGGTACATTATATGATAATTATATCTGTATCCAATGGCCATGGTACATTAATATGAGAGATTATATCTGCTATCCCCCAAATGGCAATGGTACATTGCTAAGATTAGTATATCTGACATCAATGCCATGGATGGCATTGCTAATAACTAGATTATTATCTGTTATCCCAATGGCCATGGTACATAATATGATATAGATTATATCTTGTACCCCAATTGGCCCATGTACATTGCTATGATTAGAATTATATCTGTAACACCAATGGCATGGTAAATTAATATGATAGATATATTGTACACCAATGCCATGGTTACATTGTTTGATAGATTATATCTGTACCCCAATTGCCCATGGTACATTGCTAAGGTAGATATATCTGTACCCCAATGAGCCATGGTACATTGCTATGATGGTTTAGGTACACCAATAGCATGGTGGTTAATGCTATGAAGATTATATGTACCCTAATGGCCATGGTACATTTAATATGATAGATTATAGCTGTACCCTAATGGCCATCTGGTACATAATATGATAGATTATATTCTGTACCCCAATGGCCATGGTACAATGCTGAAGATTATATCTGTACTAATTTGACATGGTACATTAATAGAAGATTATTCTGTACCCCATGGAATGTACAGTGCTATGATCTTGATAGATTACTATCTGGTACACCAATGACCATGGTACATTAATAGGTAGATCTATATCTGTACCCCAAGTGCCATGTACATTAATATGATAGTTATATCTGTACCCCAATGCCATGGTACATAATATGATAAATTATATTCTGTCCGCCATGGCCCAACGGTCCATTTAATATGATAGATTATATATGTACCCCAATGGCCACGGTACATTAATATTTTGATTTAGATTATATCTGTACCCCAATGGCCACGGTGAAGTAAATGATAGATATATCTGTATCCCAATGGCCATCCTCGGTCCATTAATATCCCTATGATAGATTATATCTGTACCCCACATGGCCATGGTACATTGCTATGATTAAATATAATCTGTACCCCAGTGGCCATGGTACATTAATATGATAGATTATATCTGCACCCCCAATGACCATGGTACATTTGATATGATAGATTATATCTTGGACCCCAATGACCATGGTACATTGCTATGATAGATAACTCTTACCCCAATTGGTCATGGTACATGTCTGATAGATTATATCTGTATCCCAATGGCCATGGACATTGCTATGATAGATTATATTGTACATCAATGGCAATGGTGCGATTGCTATCATAGATTATACTGTATAACATATCCCAAATGGCCATGGTACTTAATATGATAGATTATATCAGTTACCCAAGGGCCAAGTACATGCTATGAATAGATTATATCTGTACCCCCAATGGCCATGTACATTAATATGATAGATTATATCTGTACCCCAATGGCCATGGTACATTAATATGATAGATTATATCTGTACCCCAATGGCCATGGTACATTAATATGATAGATTATATCTGTACCCCAATGGCCATGGTACATTAATATGATAGATCTATATCTGCTACCCAGATGGCCATGAGTACATTGCTATGATAGATTATATCTGTACCAATGGCCATGGTACTTATATGATAGATTATATCTGTTACCCCACATGGCCACAGTGTTATTGCTATGGGTACAGATGGATAGACTGTTGGTGTTGGTAAAGGAATCTGATAAGACAGTTGGGTCTGACCCAGCCATGATAAATCCTTACACAGGGCCATATTTGCGCCTTTAACGAGCGTTTAACTGCTGAAACAAAATTACTATAAGATGATAAATCTACGATTAACGTGATGTTAATTTATGATTCTTATACAATACCATCTACAAGTAGTTTACTACCGCATGACAATTCTAGAGACCGAAATTTGTTAAATGTCAACCGCTGAGATACATTTAGTACGATGTCATACATTACGAAAAACGGTGTGGTACCGCATAAATTCTGATATCGTGCTTTAAAAAAGGCACAATGGGTGTGAATGATTGAACCAATTTTCATTCATTTCATTCACTTTTACATTCTGACTCGGGTATTATAATCTGTATTATGAGATAAAATAATCCAATATGGACAGTAAGAGACACACTGAATGAACGCTAAAGCTCCCCCTGTGCGGCAAGGGTTCTTCCCAATGTTTGCCCACATTGGGCGCATGTGATTGCTCACAAAAATGCAGATTGCATGCGTCAATTAATGGATCGCTGTAGCAGGTACTGTCGCCCCACTAGTGTACGCTTAAAGGTGTGATCGTATCACAATCGCGATTGGATCGCACTAAATCGAATCAGGTATGGCCTAGCCCTAACTGGATTGGTAGATAGAAACTTTTCGTGGTGACCTGCTGTACCAAGCTCCCACCAGTACTAAGGACTGGGCATGTGTGACCCAAAAACATAAACAGTCAGTGCCCAAACTACTGAGGTGTGTGGTAAGTCTGGAAGCTGAGGAAGGAAATAGGTCAAGTGACCCACATATTCATAACGTAAATTGCTCACAGCAAAAATGAGAGAAGGTCCTTTTGATTCTGTTTGCGGCAGCATTGTTTTCCATTAAGTGAATTTCTGCTGCTGTGGATAACATTATAAACAGGTTGTTTGGTGAATTTCCCCTATGCTAATTCTGTGTTATAATGTTTATAACTATTTGAATGCAGCCATCACATGACCACATGCGGGACACCTGGCGCTGCTAAAATCCCGTCATTAGCTTGTTGCCATCAATCACCTGGTGCGGTGATTGAATGACAGTTACCCAGAACTCCCCGATGTGGGTTTCCCTATTAAGAAATAAACAAGGAGTCTGTCCGTAAAAAGGGGAGGAGTCTGGTCCTTAAAGGGGACAAGGAGTATCTGTCCTTAAAGGGGAAGGAGTATGTCCTTAAAGGGGAAGGAGTCGTCCTTAAAGGGGAGGAGTGTCCGGGTGGGAGGACGAGTCGCCGGAAGGAGTATGTCTTAAAGAGGGAAGGTTGGCCCACGTGTGAGATGGCCCCACTAGACCTGGTTTAATCTATTTCTGTGCCCCTTTATTCAACCAGCGTTCTTTTGTTTTCCACCCTTCCACCCTCTCACCCGCAAGTCTGAAGCCAAGACTGGTTTACGTAGTCCCTGACAAGGGAAATCTGGGGCTCGGGATTTTCGCATCAGTCTGACAACATTTCGCCCTTTATGGTGAGAGAGGTGGGATTGGGGTGAGGAGGTGGGGAGGGGATGGTGGGACGCAGGGGTGATGGGGGACTGATGATATACATTTGGGGGTCCCATCCCACTATGGATCTACAACCATTCAACACCCCGGTTTATTTACAGTTGGCAATGGCGAAGGGTTAAATGGGCGTTCCTGTGCGAATAAATCCTGTTTATGTTACAGGATACATGAGATACTTATACACTCTCTGTTCAACGGATCCCCCGAACCACTAGGATTCGCACAATTTAACAGACGTTGCGCCAAACATTAGGAACCGGCAGGATTAGCAGCCCAATAGTCCACTCTTTCCAGCTATGTAAAATAAAAGGGAATAAAACTTCACCAAGGCACCATGGACATGTGATGGAGATGATGTAAAGCTGTTACCCAAGAATAGGAAAGATATTAGTGTTTGTTTCTTCCCACTTGGTTTAACAAACTGAACTGACTGACTGGGGACGTGAGAATAAGCGAGATCCCAGTAACTGTCTGGGGCCAGATTCATGTGCCAAAGGATTGATGGGATGCTGAAAGTTAAAGGTCAGGTAGCGGAAATCTGTAGGACACACAGTAAACCTAAGCTATATTAAATTAAGGGGGGGGGCAAAGAAAGCAGAAAGATCCATGTGATGGAAAAAAGAAAATTTAATGAGGGGGAGAGAAGACATAGGATTAAGAAAGGGAACAGAATCATTGTGATGGATAAAAGAAAATGTCAATGGGGGACAGAAATATTATTAGGGATAAAAGAAGATTAATGGGACGATATATGTAAGGTAAAAGAATATATGAGGGGAGAGAAAGCTAATGTGATGGATAAAAGAAAATTTAATGAGGGTGAGAGAGAGAGAAAGACCATAGTGATGGAATAAAAGAAAATGAATGAGGGGAGGGAGAGAAACCATGGTGACTGGCTATAAATAAAATATGGGGGAGAGAAAGACCATTGTGATGCATACAAAGAAAAATTAATGGGGGACAGGAAAATATTATGTGATGGATAAAGAAATTATCGGAAAGGGGAGAGAAAGATCATTATGTGTATTAAAAGAAAATTAATGGGGGGAGGCAGAACAAGATCATGTGAGGAATAAAAGAAAAATATGGGGGGGAGACAGAAAGACAGAAGACTCATGTTGAGGATAAAAGAAAACATAATGGGGGGGACAGAAAGATTATGTGATGTTAATTGAATGGGGGGGAGAGAAAGATAGTGTGATGGATAAAAGAAAATTAAGGGGGGGGCAAAAAATATAATGTTGATGGATATAAAGAAAACTACAGGAGGGGCAGAAAGATTATGGTATGGATAAAAGAAAATTAATGGGGGACAGAAATTATTATGTGAAGGATATAGAAAAAAACTTAAATGGGGGGGCAGAAAGATTATGTGATGGATAAAAGAAAATTAATGGGGGGACAGAAATATTATGTGATGGATAAAATAAAATTAATGAGGGGAGTGAAAGATTGTGTGATGGATAAAAGAAAATGAATGGGGGGACAGAACATATTATGTGATGGATAAAACGAAAATTAATGAGGGGAGTGAAAGATTATGTGATGATAAAAGAAAATTAATGAGGGGAGTGAAAGATCATGTGATGGATAAAAGAAAATTAATGAGGGGAGTGAAAGATCATGTGATGGATAAAAGAAAATTAATGGGGGGAGAGAAAATCATGGGTGGGATAAAGGAAATTATGAGGTGAGAGAAAGTCATGTGATGGCACAAAAGTAAATTAATGGGGGAACGGAAAGATAATGTGCCAGTTTAATTCTATTTCATTGATGAATGGCTCCACCATTTTGTGGTCCTGGCAATTTCAGGCCCTTTTGCAAAATAGTAACATAAGGGCTGTGCCACAACTTTTGTGTAACATTTTCACCGCGATTGCACTCGCCGACTTTTGCCAACATGGAATCGTGGGACTATTCGGTGGGCATGGGCATTGCAGCTGCCTTTTCGTTTTGCGTTCAAGCAGTTTTTTCAAGCAATCCGTGCATATTCTCTTTGAAAAAATATAGCGGAAAAGCAGAAAATTGCTCACGCACGTCGATAACGTAATGATTAATGTGATAACGATCGGATTGCGGGATCAATTTGGTGAGTTGTAGTGTGCCTCAGCCTAAAACATCTGGAAATCCTCCAAAATGCCCAAATGCTATTGGAGTAAGTAACCCACATCTAGTCTACCATTGTATCTTGTAGTCTACCACCTCCTACAAGATTAGCATCTTCCCAATCAAGAGTACGCTCCATAATTAAGGACAGTTGCTGCATAGTATCTCCACATCGTAGTATGACCTCTCGACATTACCAGATAACCTAAATCGTTAAAAGTGCATCCGGTCGCGCGACACACTTGAAAGTGCGAAACCTGATTAGCTTAGGGAAATGAATAGACGTTCGGTCGGGCTTACCGCCATGGATTAACAACAACATTTGGCATAAGTGAACACACGGGATAGTAGTCAAATCGACCCATACAATTGTTACAGTTAAGTGAGCATGAAACCTGGGTCTAATCACGAAAGATCAATTTGCAACAGTCAGACAACATTGCAAATGAATAAGCGATGAAGTTGGCATGTGTGGAATATAAAGTGAGATCCAAGACAGGGATAATGGATGATGACAACGTGATCGCTCCATCTGTGGCGGACAACACATTTGTTTAATGGAAGAAGAGTTAGGGAACGTGATGGCTTGTACGAGTAGTCCGGGACTAGGCAGACAAACTAAAGGACTTGTCCTAAATCGGTGGGAGTACATCAAAACTTTTGGAGATTGTAGATGAATTAGATTCCTTTGGACAGGAATTGGTTCGTTTTAAACAAAGTATGGTCTGACGATATGATCAATTGTCAAGACGGGATAAGGTGGAGGAGCATTTGACGGATTAAACCTTGTATTAGGCAATAAGAGTCAAACGGTTATTGGATTATCAGCAAACTGGGGCGAATACAGGTGTACAGCTAGCATTGGAGTATGTGTTAGAGAAAAAAATTAGCATTACATAAGATGGACACATGGGGGTAGATCTATATGCCAGCCATTGGATATTTGAATAGAACATTAATGCAGTAATTTGATAAGAGCCAATGCCGCAACATGTGTCATGAGATAAGATTTGGGTCATGGTATGTAGAAAGTTAGTAGGCAAATGATGAGCATGGGATAGTTATGGGACATTTTGGATTGTTAATAGTAGAATGAAGGAGTCGTCAACATAGAAGAGATTAGTTATAGGCATTTTGGGATGTAGTATAGACAATATTAGCATATGTGAAGGAGAATAGAGATAGTATGGAGCATGGATATTTAGTAATTGAGATTCAGATAGTAGGATCTGGGGATAGTATGGAGCTGATTTGGACGCATATTGTATAGTGATATGTGTTAGCTATGTTATGGAGAGCATGGGAGTATTTGTTTGTAAAATATTAACGTAATTGTGAAGAGAAAGGAGGATGTGATGAGGGTTTTTTGTGGGTATTTGTAGTAGTGTAGAACCTTTAGTAAGGCAGTAAAAGGTATAAAAGACATATGCCGTCTACCCCAGGAGTAGTTCGTAATCAGGATCATTTTGGGAGTATTTTTATATAGTAGAATATTTAGTAGATAAGTTATTTTGTATAAGGAGGAATATGGGAGATTAGGTATGAGGAGCATTTGAGAGCGTTATTTTGTATTTAGTAGAAATTAGTAGTCAGTATATTGTGTATAAGGAGCATATGGGGAGGATATGTATGAGGAGCATTTTGGGAGTATTTGTGTTATTAGTAGAACATTAGTAGTATCAGTATGTGTGTATAAGGAGCATACAGGGGAGGATTAGTGTATGAGGAGCATTTGGGAGTATTTGTGTATTAGTAGCAATATAGTAGTGTACAGTTATTGTTGTATAAGGAGCATAATGGGGAGGATAGTGTATGAGGAGCATTTTGGGAGTATTTGTGTTTATTAGTAGAAATTAGTAATGCCAGTAATGGTTGGTATAAGAGCATATGGGAGGATTAGTGTTATGAGGAGCATTTTGGAGAGTATTTGTGTTGTATTATAGAATATTAGTAGTGCAGTATATTGTGTATAAGGGCATTATGGGAGGATAGTGTATGAGAGCATTTGGGGAGTATTTGTGTATTAGTAGAAATTAGTAGTGCCGTATAGTTGTTTTGATAGGAGGCAAATGGGGAGGATTAGTGTATGAGGAGCATTTTGGGCAGTATTTGTGTGATTAGTAGCATATTAGTAGTGACAGTATAATGGTAATAAGGAGCATTTGGAGGTATTAGTGTATGAGGAGGCCATTTACGAGAGTATGTGTGTATTAGTTAGAAGTATAGTAGTGCAGGATATTGTGTATAAGGAACACTATGGGGAGGATTAGTGTATGAGGAGCATTTTTTGGGAGTATTTGTGATTAGTAGAATATTAGTATAGAGTGCAGTATATTGTGTATAAGGAGCATATGGGAGGATTAGTGTATGAGGAGCATTTGGGAGTTATTTGTGTATAGTAATATATAGTAGTCAGTTATATTGTGTATAAGAGCAATGGGGAGGATTAGTGTATGAGGAGCATTTGGGAGATTTGTGTATTAGTAGAAGATTTAGTGCGTATATGTGTATAAGGAGCATATGGGGGGATTAGTGTTATGAGGAGCATTTTGGGGTATGTGCTTTATTAGTAAATAGTTTAGAATATTAGTGACAGTTATATTGTGTATAAGTAGCATATTGGGAGGATTAGTGTAGAGGAGCTTTTTGGAGTATTGTTGTATTAGAATATAGTAGTGCAGTATATTGTGTTATAGGGAGCATATGGGGAGGATATTAGTAGTGATGAGGAGCATTTTGGGAGATATTGTGTATTAGTAGAATATTAGTAGTCAGTTATATGTGTGATAAGGAGCATATGGGGAGGATTAGTGTATGAGGGGCATTTTGGGAGTATTTGTGTATTGAGAGAATATTAGTAGTTGCAGTATATTGTGTATAAGGAAGCATATGGGAGGATTAGTGTAGTGAGGAGCATTTTGGAGTATTGTGTACTAGTAGAATATATAGTAGTACAGTTATATGTGTATAAGGAGCATATGGGAGGATTGTGTATGAGGAGCATTTTGGGAGTATTTGTGTATTAGTAGAATATAGTAGTGCATTAAGTATATTGTGTATAAGGGAGCATATGGGGTAGGGAGGATTAGTGTATGAGGAGCATTTGGGAGTATTTGTGTAGTGTAGTAATATTAGTAGTGCAGTAGTATATTGTGTAAAGGAGCTATGGGAGGATTAGTGTATGAGGAGCATTTTGGAGTATTGTGATTTAGTAGAATATTAGTAGTACAGTATATTGTGTATAAGGAGCATATTGGGAGGATAGTGTATGAGGAGCATTTGGGAGTATTTGTGTTTGTAGTAGAATATTAGTAGTGCAGGATATGTGTAAAGGAGCATATGGGGAGGATTAGTGTATGAGGAGCATTTTGGGAGTATTTGTGTATAGTAGAATATTAGTAGTGCAGTATATGTGTATAAGGCAGCATAGGGGAGATTAGTGTATGAGGAGCATTTTGGGAGTATTTGTGTATTAGTGAATATTAGTAGTGCAGTAGTATATTTGGTATAAGGAGCATATGGGAGGATTAGTGTGATGAGGAGATTTTGGGAGTATTTGTGTATTAGTAGAATATTAGTGTGCAGTAATTGTGTATAGGAGCATATGGGGAGGATTAGTTATGAGGAGCATTTTGGGAGTATTTGTGTGATTAGTAGAATATTAGTAGTACAGTATATGTGTGGATAAGGAGCATATTGGGAGGATAGTGTATGAGGAGCATTTTGGGGAGTATTTGTGTATTAGTAGAATATTAGTAGTGCAGTATATGTGTATAAGGAGCATATGGGGAGGATTAGGGTTATAGAGGAGCATTTTGGAGATTTGTGTATTAGTAGAATATTAGTAGTCGTATTGTGTATAAAGGAGAATGGGCGGGGATAGTGTATGAGGGCATTTTGGGATATTGGTTTAGTAGAATATTAGGAGTACGATATGTGTATAAGGAGCATATTGGAGGAGTAGTGTATGAGAGACATTTTGGAGTAGTTATTGTGAATAGTGATATAGTAGTGCAGTATATGTGTATAAGGAGAATGGGGATAGGAGGATTTAGTTATGAGGAGCATTTTGGAGTATTTGTGGTATAGTAGAATATTAGTAGTGCAGTATATTGTGGTATAAGGAGCATATGGTGGAGGGATTAGTGTATGAGGAGCATTTTGGGAGTATTTGGTGTTGAGTAGAATATTAGTAGTATGCAGTATATTGTGTTAAGGAGCATATGGGGAGGATTAGAGGTATGAGGAAGCATTTTGGGAGTATTTGTGTATGTATAGAATATTTAGTAGTACAGTATATGTTGTATATAAGGAGCATGGGAGGCTTAGTGTATGAGGAGCATTTGGGAAGGATGTTGTGTATTAGTAGAATATTAGTATGTACAGTATATGTTGTATAAGGAGCATATGGGGAGGATTAGTGTATGAGGAGCATTTGGGGTGATTTGTGTGATTAGTAGAATATTAGTAGTCAGTATCTGTGTAAAGGAGCAATGGGGAGATTAGTGTGATGTTGAGAGCATTTTGGGAGTATTTGTGTATTAGGCTAGAATATAGTAGGCAGTATATGTTGTATAAGAGCATATGGGGAGGATTAGGTATGATGAGGCATTTTGGGAGTATTTGTGTATTAGTAGAATATTAGTAGTGCAGGATATTGGGTATAAGGGAGATGGGGAGGATGGATTAGGTATGGGAGCATTTGGGAGTATTGTGTATTAGTAGAAAATTAGTAGTGCAGTATATTGTGTATAAGGAGCATATGGGGAGGATTAGTGTATGAGGAGATTTTGGGAGTATGTGTGTATTAGTAGAATTTAGTAGTGCAGTATATTGTGTATAAGGAGCATATGGGGATTAGTGTATGAGGAGCATTTGGGAGTATTGTGTATTAGTAGTAGAATATTAGTAGTGCAGTTATATGGTGTATAAGGAGCAATATTGGGAGGATTAGTGTATGAGGAGCATTTTGGGAGTATTTGGTATTAGTAGAATTTAGTAGGACAGTATATTGTGTATAGGAGCAATGGGGAGGATTAGTGTATGAGGAGCATTTGGAGTATTTGTGTTGTATGTAGAAATATTATGTAGTACAGTATATTGTGTATAAGGAGCATAATGGGGAGGATTAGTTATGAGGAGCATTTTGGGAGTATTTGTATTTGTTTAGTAGAATATTAGTAGTACAGTATATTGTGTATAAGGAGCATATTGGGAGGATTAGTGTATGAGGAGCATTTTGGGGAGTATTTGTGTATAGTAGAATATTAGTAGTACAGTATATTGTGTATAAGGGAGCATATGGGGAGGATTAGTGATGAGGAGCATTTGGGAGTATTTGTGTATAGTAGTAGAATATAGTAGTGCAGTATATTGTGTATAAGGAGAATATGGGGGAGGATTAGTGTATGAGGAGCATTTTGGGAGTTATTTGTGTATTAGTAGAATATAGTAGTGCAGTATATTGTGTATAAGGAGCATATGGGGAGGATTATGTATGAGGAGCATTTTGGAGTATTTTGTGTATTAGTAGAATATTAGTAGTGCAGTATATGTGTGTATAAGGAGCAAATGGGGAGGATTAGTGTATGAGGAGCATTTTGGAGATATTGTGTTATATTAGAGAATATTAGTAGTGCAGTATATTGGTATAAGGAGCATATTGGGAGGATTAGTGTATGAGGAGCATTTGGGAGTATTGTGTATTAGTAGAATATTAGTAGTGCAGTATATTGTGTGTATAAGGAGCAAATATGGGGAGGAGTGTGTATGAGGAGCATTTTGGGAAGTATTTGTGTATTAGTAGAATATTAGTAGTGCAGTATATTGTGTATAAGGAGCAATATGGGGAGGGTAGTGTATGAGGAGCATTTTGGGAGTATTGTTATGATTAGAGAATATTTAGTAGTGCAGTATATTTGTGTATAAGGAGCATATTAGGGAGGATTAGTGTATGAGGAGCATTTTGGGAGTATTAGTATTCGTGTATTAGTGAATATGTAGTGCAGTATCAGTATATTGTGTATAAGGAGCATATTGGGAGGATTAGTGTTATGAGGAGCATTTTGGGAGTATTTGTGTATTAGAGAATATTAGTAGTACAGTTATTGTGTATAAGGAGCATATGGGAGGATTAGTGTATGAGGAGCATTTTGGGAGTATTTGTGTATTAGTAGAATATTAGTAGTTACAGTATATTGTGTATAAGGAGCATATGGGAGGGATTAGTGTATGAGGAGCATTTTGGGAGTATTTTGTTAGAGGTATTAGTAGAATATTAGTAGTACAGTATATTGTGTATAAGGAGCATATTGGGAGGATTGTGTATGAGGAGCATTTGGGAGTATTTGTGTATTGTAGAATATTGTAGTACAGTATATTGTGTATAAGGGAGCATATTGGGAGGATTAGTGTTATGGGAGAAGATTAGAGATAAGAAAGAGAGCAGAAGTGATAAGGAGCATATGGAGGATTAGAGAGTTTGGAGGAGTATTTGAGTATGAGTAGTGTGGTATTAGTAGAATATTAGTAGTGCAGTATATTGTGTATAAGGAGCATATGGGGAGGAGTAGTGTATGAGGAGCATTTTGGGAGTATTTGTGTATGAGTAGAATATTAGTAGTGCAGTATATTGTGTGTATAAGGAGCATATGGGGAGGATTAGTGTATGAGGAGCATTTTGGGAGTATTTGTGTATTAGTAGAATATTAGTAGTACAGTATATTGTGTATAAGGAGCATATGGGGAGGATTAGTGTATGAGGAGCATTTTGGGAGTATGTGTGTATTAGTAGAATATTAGTAGTACAGTATATTGTGTATAGGAGCAAAGGGGAGGATTAGTGTATGAGGAGCATTTTGGGGAGTATTTGTGTATTAGTAGATATTAGTAGTACAGTATATTGTGTATAGGAGCATATGGGGAGGATTAGTGTATGAGGAGCATTTTGGAATATTTGTGTATTAGTAGAATATTAGTAGTACAGTATATTGTGTATAGGAGCATATGGGGAGGATTAGTGTATGAGGAGCATTTTGGGAGTGTATTTGGTGTATTAGTAGAATATTAGTAGTGCAGTATATTGTGTATAAGGAGCATATGGGGAGGATTAGTGTATGAGGAGCATTTTGGGAGGATTTGTGTATTAGTAGAATATTAGTAGTGCAGTATATTGTGTATAAGGAGCATATGGGGAGGATTAGTGTATGAGGAGCATTTTGGGAGTATTTGTGTATTAGTAGAATATTAGTAGTGCAGTATATTGTGTATAAGGGCAAGCATATGGGGAGGATGGATTAGGTTATGAGGAGCATTTTGGGAGTAATTGGTGTATGAGTTAGAATATTATTAGTACAGTATATTGTGTATAAGGAGCATATGGGGAGGATTAGTGATGAGGAGCATTTGGGAGTATTTGGTATTAGTAGAATATTAGTAGTGGCAAGTTATTGTGTATAAGGAGCTATTGGGAGGATAGGGTATGAGGAGCATTTTGGGAGTATTGTGGTATGAGTAGAATATTAGTAGTACAGTATATTGTGTATAAGGAGCAGATTGGGAGGATTAGTGTATGAGGAGCATTGGGGAGTATTGTGTATTAGTAGAATATTAGTAGTACAGTATATTGTGTATAAGGAGCATATGGGAGGATTAGTGTATGAGGAGCATTTTGGGAGTATTGTGTATAGTAGAATATTAGTAGTGCAGTATATTGTGTATAAGGAGCATATTGGGGGATAGTGTATGAGGAGCATTTTGGGAGTATTGGTGTATGAGTAGAATACGAGTAGTACAGTATATTTGTATAAGGAGCATATGGGGAGGATTAGTGTGATGAGGAGCATTTTCGGAGTATTTGTTTTAGTAGAATATTAGTAGTGCCGTATATTGTGTATAAGGAGCATATGGGGGAGATTAGTGTATGAGGAGCATTTTGGGAGTATTTGTTATTAGTAGATATTAGTAGTGACAGTATATTGTGTATAAGGAGCATAGGGGAGGATTAGTGTATGAGGGCATTTGGGGAGTATTTGTGTATTAGTAGAATATTAGTAACAGTAATTGTGTATTTAAGGAGAAGATGGGGAGGATTAGTGTATGGAGACATTTGGGAGTATTTTGTATTAGTAGAATATTAGTAGTACAGTATATTGTGTATAAGGAGCATATGGGGAGGATTAGTGTATGAGGAGCATTTTGGTAATATTTGTGTATTAGTAGAATATAGTAGTACAGTATATTGTGTATAGGAGCATATGGGGAGGATTAGTGTATGAGGAGCATTTTGGGAGTATTTGTGATTAGTAGAATATTAGTAGTACAGTATATTGTGTATAAGGAGCATATGGGTGAGGATTAGTGTATGAGGAGCATTTGGGAGTATTTGGTGTATTAGTAGAATATAGTAGTGCAGTATATTGTGTATAAGGAGCATGATGGGAGGATTAGTGTATGAGGAGCATTTTGGGAGTTTTGTGTGTATTATGTAGAATATTAGTAGTACAGTATATTGTGTTTGAGCAGCATATTGAGAGTATTAGTTGTAGAGGAGTATTTGGGGGATAAGTATATGAGTAATATATTGGGGAGTATTAGGTGTGAGTAGTATATTGGGAGTATCAGGAAAATATGTAGGAGTATAAATGCTCAAGGATCATATTGGGAGTAAGTGTATGAGTGAGATATTAGTATATTGAGTTATGGGAGGCTTTGGGATGAGTAGTATATTGGAAAATATAAGTATGCGGAGCATATTGTAAATATTAATGCACAAGGAGCATATTTTGATATGATTGTGTATATATATATTCATTATTGCTACTATACTCTATGATATCTGTACTTGGATCTTCTATAGTGTAACAGAGGGTGGGGAAATTAGACATTTGCTTATCAGCACCTCCGTAACTAACTTGATCCCATTAATTAATGGGGCCACATTCTCAGTCCGCATCTTCTTATATTAATATACTTAAAAAAAGGGTTTAGGATTAGTGATGCTTTGGTTCAGCTATCCTAACTTCATTATTAATTTAGCGTTGATGCTTTTTTACACTCCTTGTTACAGTTTTATAATCCCTAAAGGCCCTTTCCGTCCTCGGCCTTAAAGGTTTTTTAAAGCCTTTTTCTTCCCTTCCATTTGGCCTCTTTACATCAGAATCAGCCACATGGGGCGGATTTATTTTTTTACATTTATTTCCCAAGGGTATAAATTTAATGGAAATGGCTTAAATGGTTAATTGGAGTAGTATAGTGTATGAGAAGATATAACAGAGCTATTCAATAAAAGTTCTTCTATTGTTTAAAATGGAGTACTTTTGCCCCAACCATCAGCTGTTATAAACATTAAAAAGCTTAACATCTGATTGGTTGGGGACAAAATTAGCACCATTTTAAATGATAAGAACTTTTATGAATAACCCTGTAAGGTATTAGTGTATGAGGAATATATTGTGAGTAATGTATAAGAGCATTATAGAGTATTAGTGTTTGAGAGTTTATTGGGAACATTAGGAGTATGAGGAGTATATTAGCAATAGTAGTGTATGTAGATTATATGGGAGTATTATATGATCTGAGGACATATATTGGAAGTATTTGTATCTGATTAGTATATTAGGAGTAATAGTGTTTGAGGAATATAGGTATATTAGGAGTTAATTACTCCTAATATACTAATCAGATACAAATACAATATATTCCTCATACAATAATACTCCTAATATACTCTACATACACTAATATTGCTAATATACTCCTCATACACTAATGTTCCAATATACTCCTCAAATACTATTACTCCTAATATACCTAATATAGTGTTTGAGGAGTATATTGGAACATTAGTGTATGAGGAGTATATTAGCCAATATGGTGGTATGTAGAGTATATTAGGAGTATTATTGTATGAGGAATATATTGTGAGTATTTGTATCTGATTAGTATATTAGGAGTAATAGTATTTGAGGAGTATATTGGGAACATTACAGTATGAGGAGTATATTAGCAATATTAGGGTATGTAGAGTATATTAGGAGCATTATTATAGAGGAATATATTGTAAAGATTTGTATCTTGATTAGTTATATTAGGAGTAATACTGTTTGGAAACATTAGGTGTATGAGGAGTATATAAAAAATTAGTTTATGTAGAGTATATTAGGAGTATTATTGTATGAGGAAATATATTGTGAGTATTTGTATCTGGTTAGTATATTGGAGTAATAGTGTTTGAGGAGCATATTGGGAACATTAGTGACTAGGATATAAAGCAATATTAGTGTATGGTAGAGTATTTAGGAGTATTATTGTATGAGAAATATATTGTGAGTATTTGTATCTGATTGTATATTAGGAGTAATAGTGTTGGAACATTAGTGTATGAGAGTATATTAGGAGCATATTATAGGGAATATAGTGTATTTTATCTGGTTAGTATATTAGGAGTAATAGTGTTTGAGGAGTATATTGGGAAATTAGTGTACGAGGATTATATAAGCAATATTAGTGTATGTAGAGTATATTAGGGAGTATTATTGTATGAGAAATATTATTATGAGTATTGTATCTGGTAGTATATTAGGAGTAATAGTGTTTGGGAACATTAGTGTATGAGGGAGTATATTAGGAGTATTATGTATGAGAAATAATTGTGAGTATTTGTACTGATTAGTATATTAGGAGTGAATAGTGTTTGAGGAGTATATTGGGAACATTAGTGTACAGGATTATATAAGCCATATTAGTGTATGAGGAGTATTTAGGAGTATTATGGTATGAGAAATATATTGTGGAGTATTGTATCTGATTAGTATTAGGAGTAATAGTGTTTGCGAAACATTACGTATGAGGAGTATATTAGGAGCATATTATATGAGGGAATATATTGTATTGTATCTGATTTAGTATATTAGGGAGTAATAGTGTTTGGGAACATTACTGTATGAGGAGTATATTAGGAGCATTATTATAGAGGAATATATTGTATTTGTATCTATAGTATATTAGGAGCAATAGTGTTTGGGAACATTAGGTGATGAGGAGTATATTAGGAGTATTATTAATAAGGGATTTTTGTATTTGTATCTGATAGTATATTCGGAGTAATAGTGTTTGGGAACATTAGTGTATGAGGAGTATATTGAGGAGTATTTACTTATATGAGGAATATATGTATTTGTTCTGATTAGTTAATTGAGTATAGTGTTTGGGAACATTATTGTATGAGGAGTATTATGAGGAGTTATTATATGAGGATATATTGTATTTGTATCTGATTAGTATTAGGAGTAATAGTGTTTGGAACATAGTGTATGAGGAGTATATTAGGAGTATTATTATATGAGGAATATATGTATTGTGGATGAGTAGTATTTAGAGTAAATGTTTGGGAACATTAGTGTATGAGGAGTACTATAGGGTATTATTGTATGAGAAATATATTGTGAGTATTTGTATCTGATTAGTATATTAGGAGTAATAGGTTTTGAGGAGTATATTGGGAAAGTGTACTAGGATTTATATAAGCAATATTAGTGTATGAGGAGTATATTAGGAGTATTATTGTATGAGAAATATATTGTGAGTATTTGATCTGATTAGTATATAGGAGTAATAGTGTTTGGGAACAATTATGTATGAGGAGTATATTAGGAGCATTATTATATGAGGAATATATTGTATTTGATCTGATTAGTATATTAGGGTAATAGTGTTTGGGAAAATTACTGTATGAGGAGGATATTAGGAGCAGTATTATATGAGGATATATTGATTGTATCTGTTAGATATCGATAATTTTTAGGAGTAATTGTGTTTGGGAACATCTAGTGTATGAGGAGTATATAGGAGCATTATATATGGGAATATATTATATGTTGTCTCTGATTGTATATTAGGAGTAATAGTGTTTGGGAAACATAGTGTATGAGGAGGTATTAGGAGTATTATTATATGAGGAATATATTGTATTTGTATCTGATTAGTAAATTAGGAGTAATAGTGTTTGGAACATTAGTGTATGAGGAGTATATTAGAAGCATTATTATAGAGGGAATATATGTATTGTATCTGATTAGTATATTAGGAGTAATAGTGTTTGGGAAACATTAGTGTATGAGGAGTATATTAGGAGTATTTTATATGAGGAATATATTGTATTGTATCTGATTAGTATATAGAGGAGTAATAGTGTTGGGAACATTAGTGTATGAGGAGTATATTAGGAGTATTATTATTGAGGAATATATTGTATTTGTATCTGATTAGATATAGGAGTAATAGGTTTGGGAACATTATGTATTGAGGAGTATATTAGGAGTATTATTATATGAGGAATATATTGTATTTGTATCTGATTAGTATATTAGGAGTAATAGTGTTTGGGACATAGTGTATTGGGAGTATATTAGGAGTATATTATATGATGAATATATGTATTTGTATCTGATTAGTATATTAGGTGTAATAGTGTTGGGAACATTAGTGTATGAGGAGTATATTAGGAGCATTTTTATATGAGGAATATTTGGATTTGTATCGATTAGTATATTAGGCGTAATAGTGTTTGGGAACATTAGGTATGAGGAGTATTAGGAGTATTATTATATGAGGAATATATTGTATTTGTATCTGATTAGTATATTAGGAGTCATATAGTGTTTGGGAACATTAGTGTAGAGGAGTATATTAGAGTATTATATATGAGGAAATATATTGTATTGTATCTGATTAGTATATTAGGAGTAATTAGTGTTTGGGAACATAGTGTATGAGGAGTATATTAGGGAGCATTTTTAATGAGGAATATATTGTATTGTATCTGATTAGTATATTAGGAGTAATAGTGTTTGGGAACATTAGTGTATGAGGAGCATTATTATATGAGGAATATATTGTATTTGTATTGATTAGTATATTAGGAGGAATAGGGTTGGGAACATTAGTGTATGAGGAGTATATTAGGAGTATTATTATATGAGGAATATATTGTATTTGTATTGATGATATATTGAGGAGTAATAGTGTTTGGGAACATTAGTGTATGAGGAGTATATAAGGAGCATTATTATATGAGGAATATATTGTATTTGTATCTGATTAGTATAGTAGGAGTAATAGTGTTTGGGAACATTAGTGTATGAGGAGTATATAGGAGCATTATTATATGAGGAATAAATGTATTTGTATTGATTAGTATATTAGGAGTAAATAGTGTTGGGAACTTAGTGTATGAGGAGAGTATATAGGAGCATTATTATATGAGGAATATATTGTAGTTGTATCTGATTAGTATATTAGGAGTAATTAGTGTTTGGGAACATTACTGTATGAGGAGTGTATAGGAGCATTATATATGAGGAATATATTGTATTTGTATCTGGTTAGTATATTAGGAGTATAGTGTTTGGGAACATTACTGTATGAGGAGTGTTATTAGGACATTATATATGAGGAATATATTGTTTGTATCTGATTAGTATATTAGGAGTAACAGTGTTTGGGAACAATTACTGTATGAGGAGTATATTGTGAGTATTTGTATCTGATGAGTATATTAGGAGTAATAGTGTTGGAACATTAGTGTATGAGGAGTATATTAGGAGCATTATATGAGGAATATATTGTATTTGTATCTGATTCGTATATTAGGAGTAATAGAGTTTGGGAACATTAGTGTATGAGGAGATAATTAGGAGTATATTATATGAGGAATTATATTGTATTTGTATATGAGTTAGTATATTAGGAGTAATAGTGTTTGGGAACATTAGTGTATGAGGGAGTATATTAGGAGTATTCTTATATGAGAATATATTGTATTGTATCTGATTAGTATTCGTAGGAGTAATAGTGTTGTAAAATTAGGGTATGAGGAGTATATTAGGAGCATTATTATATGAGGAAATATATGTATTTGTATCTGATTAGTAATTAGGAGTAATAGTGTTTGGGAACAGTAGTTGTATGAGGAGTAATTAGGGAGCATTATTATATAGGAATATATTGTATTTGTATCTGATTAGTATATTAGGAGTATAGGTTGGGAACATTAGTGTATGAGGGAGTATATTAGGAGCTTATTATATGAGGAAATATGTATTTGACTGATTAGTATATTAGGAGTAATAGTGTTTGGGAAATTAGTGTTATGAGGAGTATATTAGGAGCATTATTATATGAGGAATATATTGTATTTGTATCTGATTAGTATATTAGGGTAATAGTGTTTGGGAACATTAGTGTATGAGGAGTATATTAGGAGCATATGATATGAGGAATATATTGTATTTGATCTGATATGTATATTAGGAGTAATAGTGTTTGGTAACATTAGTGTATGAGGAGTATTAGGAGCATTATTATATGAGGAATATTATATTTGTATCTGATTAGTATATTAGGAGCTATAGTGTTTGGGAACATTAGTGTATGAGGAGTAATTAGGAGCATTATTATGAGGAATATATTGTATTTGTATCTGATTAGTATATTAGGAGTAACAGTGTTTGGGAACATTACTGTATGAGGAGTAATTGTGAGTATTGTGTATGATTAGTATATTAGGAGTAAATAGTGTGTTGGGAACATTAGTGTATGAGGAGTATATTGTGAGTATTTGTATCTGATTAGTATATAGGAGTAATAGTGTTTGGGAACATTAGTGTATGAGGAGTATATTGTGAGTATTGTATCTGATTAGGATATTAGAAGTAATAGTGTTTGGGAACATTAGTGTATAGGAGTATAGTGAGTATTTGTATCTGATTAGTATAAGGAGTAATAGGTTGGGAACATTACTGTATGAGGAGTATATAGTGATATTTGTATCTGATTAGTATATTAGGAGTAATACTGTTTGGGGAACATTAGTGTATGAGGAGTATATTGTGAGTATTTGTATCTGATTAGTATATTAGGAGTAATAGTGTTTGGGAACATTAGTGTATGAGGAGTTTTGGAGTATTTGTATCTGATTAGTATATTAGGAGTAATAGTGTTTGGGAACATTAGTGATGAGGAGTATTTTGTGAGTATTTGTACTGATTAGTATATAGGAGTAATACTGTTTGGGAACATAGTGTAGAGGAGTATATGTGAGTTTGTATCTGATTAGTATATAGGAGTAATACTGTTTGGGAACATTAGTGTATGAGGAGTATATTGTGAGTATTTGTATCTGATTGAGTATATTAGGAGTAATAGTGTTGGGGAACATTACTGTATGGAGGAGTATATATGTGAGTATTTGTATCTGATTAGTATATTAGGAGTAATAGTGTTTGGGAACATTACTGTATGAGAGTATATTGTGATTATTTGTATTGATTAGTAATTTAGGAGTAATAGTGTTTGGGAACATTAGTGTATGAGGAGTATTTGTGGTATTGTATCTGATAGTATATTAGGAGTAATAGTGTTTGGGAAATAGTATGAGGAGTATATTGTGAGTATTGATCTGATTGATATATAGGGTAAATGGTTTGAACATTAGTGTATGAGGGTATATTAGAGCTATTATATGAGGAATATATTGTATTGTATCTGATTAGTATATAGGAGTAATAGTGTTTGGGAACATTAGTGTATGAGGAGTATATTAGGAGCATTATATATGAGGAATATATTGTATTGTATCTGATTAGTATATTAGGAGTAATAGTGTTTGGGAAAATTAGTGTATGAGGAGTATATTAGGAGATTATTATATGAGGAATATTATGTATTTGTATCTGATTAGTATTAGGAGTAATAGTGTTGGGAACATTAGTGTATGAGGAGTTATATTAGGTAGCATTTATTATATGAGGAATATATTGTATTTGTATCTGATTAGTATATTAGGAGGTAACAGTGTTTGGGAACATTACTGTATGAGGAGTATATTGTGAGTATTTGTATCTGATTAGTATATTAGGAGTAATAGGTTTGGGAACATTAGTGATGAGGAGTATATTGTGAGATTTGTATCTGATTAGTATATTAGGAGTAATAGTGTTTGGGAAATTGTATGAGGAGTATATGTGAGTATTTGTATCTGATTATAGTATTAGAAGTAATAGTGTTTGGGAAACATTAGTATGAGGAGTATATTGTGAGTATTTTATCTGATTGTATATTAGGAGTAATAGGTTTGGGAACATTACTGTATGAGGAGTATATAGTGATTATTTGTATCTGATTAGTATATTAGGAGTAATACTGTTTGGAACATTAGTGTATGAGGAGTATATTGTGAGTGATTTGTATTGATTAGTATATTAGGAGTAATAGGTTTGGGAAACATTAGTGTATGAGGAGTATTTTGTGAGTATTTGTATCTGATTAGTATATTAGGAGTAATAGTGTTTGGGAACATTAGTGTATGAGGAGTATTTTGTGAGTATTTGTATCTGATTAGTATATTAGGAGTAATACTGTTTGGGAACATTAGTGTATGAGGAGTATATTGTGAGTATTTGTATCTGATTAGTATATAGGGTATATGTTGGGAAATTGTGTATGAGAGTAATTGAGTATTGTATTTGATTAGTATATTAGGAGTAATACTGTTTGGGAACATTAGTGTATGAGGAGTATATTGTGAGTATTTGTATCTGATTAGTATATTAGGAGTAATACTGTTTGGGAACATTACTGTATGAGGAGTATATTGTGAGTATTTGTATCTGATTAGTATATTAGGAGTAATAGTGTTTGGGAACATTACTGTATGAGGAGTATATTGTGATTATTTGTATCTGATTAGTATATTAGGAGTAATAGTGTTTGGGAACATTAGTGTATGAGGAGTATTTTGTGAGTATTTGTATCTGATTAGTATATTAGGAGTAATAGTGTTTGGGAACATTACTGTATGAGGAGTATATTGTGAGTATTTGTATCTGATTAGTATATTAGGAGTAATAGTGTTTGGGAACATTGCTGTATGAGGAGTATATTGTGAGTATTTGTATCTGATTAGTATATTAGGAGTAATAGTGTTTGGGAACATTAGTGTATGAGGAGTATATTGTGAGTATTTGTATCTGATTAGTATATTAGGAGTAATATGTTTGGGAACATTAGTGTATGAGGAGTATTTTGTGAGTATTGTATCTGATTAGTATATTAGGAGTAATAGTGTTGGGAACATTAGTGTATGAGGAGTATTTTGAGTATTTGTATTGATTAGTATATAGGAGTAATACTGTTGGGCGTTGGGAACATTAGTGTATGAGGAGTATTTGTGAGTATTGTATCTGATTAGTATATTAGGAGTAATAATGTTTGGGAACATTAGTGAGGAGAGTTATTGTGAGTATTTGTATCTGATTAGTATATTAGGAGTATACTGTTTGGGAACATTAGTGTATGAGGAGTATATTGTGAGTATTGTATCTGATTAGTATATTAGGAGTAATAGTGTTGGGAACATTACTGTATGAGGAGTATATTGTGATTATTTGTATCTGATTAGTATATTAGCAGTAATACTGTTTGGGAACATTACTGTATGAGGAGTATATTGTGAGTATTTGTATCTGATTAGTATATTAGGAGTAATAGTGGTTTGGGAACATTACTGTATGAGGAGTATATTGTGAGTATTGTATCTGATTAGTATATTAGGAGTAATAGTGTTTGGGAACATTACTGTATGAGGAGTATATTGTGAGTATTGTATCTGATTAGTATATTAGGAGTAATAGTGTTGGGAACATTAGTGTATGAGGAGTTATTGTGAGTATTTGTATCTGATTAGTATATTAGGAGTAATACTGTTTGGGAACATTAGTGTATGAGGGAGATGTGTGAGTATTTGTATCTGATTAGTATATTAGGAGTAATAGTGTTTGGGAACATTAGTGTATGAGGAGTATTTTGTGAGTATTTGTATCTGATTACTATATTAGGAGTAATAGTGTTTGGGAACATTAGTGTAGGAGGAGTATTTTGTGAGTATTTGTATTTGATTAGTATATTAGGAGTAATAGTGTTTGGAGAACATAGTGTATGAGGAGTATTTGTGAGTATTTGTATTGATTAGTATATAGGAGTAATAGTTGGGAACATTAGTGATGAGGAGTATTTGTGAGTATTTGTATCTGATTAGTATATTAGGAGTAATACTGTTGGGAACATTAGTGTATGAGGAGTATATGTGGAGATTGTATCTGATTAGTATATTAGGAGTAATAGGTTTGGGAACATTACTGTATGAGGAGTATATTGTGAGTATTTGGATCTGATTAGTATATTAGGAGTAATAGTGTTTGGGAACATTAGTGTATGAGGAGTATTTTGTGAGTATTTGTATCTGATTAGTATATTAGGAGTAATACTGTTTGGGAACATTAGTGTATGAGGAGTATATTGTGAGTATTTTGTATCTGATTAGTATATAAGAAGTAATAGTGTTTGGGAACATTACTGTATGAGGAGTATATTGTGAGTATTTGGATCTGATTAGTATATTAGGAGTAATAGTGTTTGGGAACATTAGTGTATGAGGAGTATATTGTGAGTATTTGTATCCGATTAGTATATTAGGAGTAATAGTGTTTGGGAACATTAGTGTATGAGGAGTATATTGTGATTATTCTGGGTCTAGGTATGGGGAGGACACGGGGTAATATTTATTTTTGTTTCCAGTGGAAACGGCAGTGGAAATGACTGTCTGCCTGTCCTACAGCTCCTTATCGCTATAATTCTGTATAAACCTGCAGTGGCCCCACCCTGGGCCCCATTGGTCAGTGGAGAAATAACCTCTTTAGTAACATAACTCCAGTCCTGGTATCCCCCTATTCTGGGTTTTTGGGGGCCTCCCACCTCCACTGTATTCCAGCTGGACTGTGACACATAATGATGGATCCGCACTGGGCCCCAGGAACAGACGTTTCCTGTTTGTATTAACCATGAGGATAGAGAATGGGATGAAATCTGCCACAGCTTCTCATTGGTAGGCAGCTAAGTGACGGACACAGAAGGATGAGAAGTAAATAAACACGTAAACATACAGAGGTGTCATTAGAAATCCCTGTGGGGGAGTAGCTATGTCTCTGTACACATGTATTAGTACACATCAACATACATATACACACATGTGCATGCAAATTCTAAAATTGCTACCTGCACAAAATATATCAACATACATGGTACATACATGTATACATACATGCAAATGCAATATGTCCATACACACACACATGCACCTCACTCATTGGCATCCGAACATGTGCAAGCTTTTGTATACAGACATATACACAACTAGCCTTATGGACTCTATGGAGACTATGGAGATGTTTATCCCAGGCTCTATTAATACCAGTGATTTCATCCACTAAATATGCCAAGTTCCCCAGGCCACGGCTTCACTGGACGGAGAGCGAAGGAGCAGTGCATTATGGGATAACACTATACAATGATACAGTAGGATGATGAATGTGGTTAAAGGGCATGTCCAGCCTTAAAATAACATTTTATAACTTTTGTGCTCAGCTACTTCTGAGGAGGGAAAGGGTGAGAGTCTCAATGCTATGGTTCCACTGATCCATCAGGACAAATCACTTAACAATGCCATCAGGTGCCCCACGTTAGATTGTCAGTAATTTCGTCTGACAATTATCTAACATGGGTATAAAGCTTAAAAGTTCGTACACACGTGCGATCACACGTCTTGACCCACAACGCACTATGTGTCTGAACGTTCATTTCGGCTGATAATCGGCCCGTGTATGGGCCCTTTATCTTCAGAAACGGCCGTTCGGACATATCGGGTTGCGACGTGTGTACGAGGCTTAACTCTGTGCTACTGTTAAACATAAAACTGTATTATTGTGTGAATAGACGTGTGTTATCAGCTGGGCAGCACGGTGGCTCAGTGGTTAGCACTGATACCTTGCAGTGCTGAAGTCCTGAGTTCGATTCCACCCTAGGACACATCTTCAAGGAGTTTGTATGTTCTCCCCGTGCTTATGTGGGTTTTCTCTGGGCACTCCGGTTTCCCCCACAATCATAAAGACATACTGATAGGTTGTATGTGTCAAATGTGCTTAGATTGTAAGCTCTTTGGGGAAGGGACTGATGTAAAATGTATACATGTAATTGTGAAGTGCTACGGAAGATGTTGGCGCTGTGTAAATCCATAATAATAATGATATGTAAACAGAGCACCACCTAGTGGCCAAACAGGGGATTATACAATAAAATGAGAAAGTATTGTATGTGATACTATTTTTATTTGCACTAACAATAGTTTTCTTAATAGATTAGCTTTCGGGAGCTACAATTGCCGCAGCCTACAGCCATTCCCGGACGAGTGATCGCACGTACTGAGCACTCAGTCAGGACAAATAGTCCCTTCGTGTGTACCCAGCCTTAGGGATGGATAATTGGAATATGAATGCAGGTAGAGAATAATTGGTAAGGGGAGAGAGAGGGGTTATAAAAGTGTCTGATAGGGATTTAAATGGTTCAAGTCAATGTTGAGTCCTGTTTGTCTTGTGCTGAACAGCATTATCATTCTGATTTCACAGGTTTTTATTTCTTGGGTAGTTTTAAAATTTCCCTTCAAAAGCAAGACATTTAAATCTCCAGCTGTGTGCCCTGCCTGGGGTAAATGGTGGCCAACCATTCTCATACCTCACAATTACTTCACGTTTAAAAATGAAATCTACCTCCAGACCATGGGGACTGCTATGGGCAGCAACATGGCACCACAATAGGCCAACCTATTCATGTCTGACTTGGAGAAGAGATTTCTATACACTGTACAACAAAAACCACTTATTTATCACCGGTACATAGATGATATTTTTCTAATATGGACAGAAGGAGACGGCAATCTTAAACTTGAGTATTTAAGGAACTACGTGCATTTCTAGGATACCACAGTGTCCCAGTGGAATTATGTGTTCTTGTATATTGTAAAGTTTGTTTGGTGCCAGATGATGTAAAGATCTGAAAAAGGAAGGAAGCTCCCGAAAGCTAATCTATTAAGAAAACTATTAGTGCAAATAAAAAGAGTATCACATACAATACTTCTCATTTAATTGTATAATGTAAGTGCACAAAACGACTACAATTAACTAAACAGGGTATTAAACATAATCAGGGAGATTCAATAAAAGTTCTTATCGTTTTAAAATGGTGCTTATTTTGCCCCAACCAATCAGATCTTATTTAACATTTGAAAGCTAACATCTGATTGGTTGGGGCAAAATTAGCACAATTTTTAACGATAAGAACTTTTATTGAATAACCCTGTAACTTCTTTCTGGTGGAAACATTAGATATGATTGAATTTGAGGATTTGATATTTTTTATGTGTGATGATATTATGGTTAGTGAATGTTAATTAATTCCCATCCTGAAATTCTACAAAAACACATGTCCTTGGAGCCGGAATTGAACCAGCTACTTAAGGATTGCTAACATTTCTCTACAGTCCTCCGCTCTACCAGCTGAGCTATCGAAGGCAAACAGGCAGCTCGGTGTGAGGCTGGTTGAAACCAATTGGTACCACAAATTGAATTTGACCATTGTAGCATTTGTAAATCTTGCTTTTATTGGACTGCCACTTTTAAATCAGAGCTTTCTGCATTTTTTTACTTTGTGAATCATGAGTGGATGAAGCTAAAATGATGGTTCTCTTGAGCTAAAACCAGTAAAGGCCTTTTTGGTATAAGGCATGACTGAACATGGGAAAAATACAAAGCAAAAAAGTATGTTGGAGGATGCGGGCATCGATCCCGCTACCTCTCGCATGCTAAGCGAGCGCTCTACCATTTGAGCTAATCCCCCTGGGTTGGTCACCTGGTAAGCATAGAAGGGGGTGTTGCTGCATCGCTATTTTCTTTGGAGAAAATGTGCCAAAGAAGATGTTTTTACTTTTGTTAGAAATAAATAGTTACCAATTTTGGTGAATAACCAAACACCCCTTCATCTATGGAATTCCCCCAACAAGCTACTTGTTTATAGAAAAATGGCTCCACCAACATAGAGTTGCTATTTTTTCACTTTTAATGCCAAGATCCAGAAACTGATGTTAAAATAATTTATCCAACCAAGAAAAACTACTACGTAGCAATCTCTGACTCGTTCAAAAATGGGACTCTACATGTATCGTTACAAATAGAGATGTGACAAGGAAATAGCCAACATTGTTCCTTTTTCTAAATCTGGAATCCGTAGAAAATTTAGCCACAGGGTAGCTGTTGCGGTAGAGCATTTGTAATTTTACAACTTGAATGCTGTAGAGCAAGGTAGGACCATAAATGGCCCTACCAATAGAAAAATTAGCCATTTGCCAGCTAAACTGGCATCAGCTAAGCCTCGAGGTGGAAAATGAGGCGGAAGGAGCAGTACCGGTGGCCAGGGGCAAGAGGCCTTCAGTCACGGGCATCAGCAATAGGGGTGCTGTATTGAGATGTGATCCACGCCTCATTCATCTTGATGAATGTAAGGTGATCCACATTCTCACTGGAGAGACGGGTCCTGCTCTCTGTTACAACCCCCCCTGCCACACTGAAGGTGCTCTCCGAATGGACACTGGATGGCGGGCATGAAAGGACCTCGATGGCATACTGTGCCAACTCGGGCCATATATCAAGCCTCGCCACCCAGTAGTCCAGTGGATCCTCAGTCTCTGAGGTGACTACATCGGCCCTGGATCCAATGTAGTCGGTGACCTGGCGACTGAGGTATTGCCAGTAGATGTGCAACTGTGGTTGTAAGAACAGCCTGAAGTTAGCCACAAGGCCGCCTCCAGAGCTGCTGCTCATCCTCTCAGCACAGGGGGACGTGATCCCTGCTCATTCCCACCATCAGGTGCTGTAGGCCTGCTGCATTCTGCTTTCCCTCTGAGATGCAGGAATGAACTCAGACACTTTACCCTTATAGCGGGGATCTATAAGGGTGGCCACCCAGTACTGCTCCTTCTCTTTGATGGCCTTAATGCTGGGGTCCTTGTGAAGGCATTGCAGCATATGCACCCTATGTCCTTATTGTCACTGAGGACAATAGTGTCAGCTCAACCTCTCCCCAACCACGGATGACATGTGGTACTTGGGAGGGTTGAGATGTCCCCCTAGAGGAATGCCCCATTTCCTCTCGGTCCAGATCACCTAAATCCCCCTCCTCATCATCGGACGGCTGCTCTGCACCGTGATGTTCGGGCTCAGAAAGCACCACGGTGTCTTCGTCCTCCTCTTCCAGTAGCTGCTGCTCGGCAGCTAGTTCCCTGTCGAGTATGCCGCGCAGAGTGTGCTCAAGGAGTAACACCAGTGGGATGGTATCCGCTATGGTGGCATCATAGCAGCTTACCATCCTGGTGGCCTCCTCAAATGGTGCGAGCACATGGCAGGCATCTCTAATAAGCAGCCACTGCCTGGGTAACAGCAAACCCAGGTCCCCAGAGCCTGATCTTGCCTCATACTCATACATATAGTCCATGATGGCTTGCCTCTGCTGGAGCAGCCTCAGCAGCATCATAAGACTAGAGTTCCAGCGGGTGGGGGTGTCACAAATCAAGCGGTTCTGCGGCAGACTGTTCTGCTGCTGGAACTCGGCCAGGCGAGCTGTGGCCGTGTATGACCACCTGAAGTGACTGGACACCCTCCTAGCCATCCTCAGTACCTCCTGCAGACCAGGGTAATTGGTGAGGAACCACTGGACAACCAGGTTGAAAACGTGTGCCAGGCAAGGAACATGTGTGACTCTGCCCATGCGAAGGGCAGACAGGATGTTGGTGGCATTGTCACACACGACCTTGCCTATTGAGAGGTGGTGTGGGGTCAGCCACCTCTCAGCCTGCCCTTGCAGTGCTGCCAGCAACTCTGTCCCGGTGTGGCTCCTATCACCGAGACACAGAAGCTGCAACACTGCATGGCACCTGGCATGAAGCATAGGCTCTGGGGGGGCACGGGGCTGTCCGAGAAGAGGGCTCACCGGATAAGGAGGGGGGGTGGAGACTGGTGTATCACCAATATGTGGTGGTACCACCATCTCACCACTTGTGCCCCGTGCCGCGTCTCTGCCGGCTAGCAGAATGGCCCACTGGGCAGTAAATGAGACATACCACACCTTGCCGTACTTGCTGGACCACGCGTCCATAGTAATGTGGACAATCTTGCCCACACTATGGTCCAGCGAAGCAGATATATTGCTCTGCAGATGGTCGTGCAGGGCTGGTACTGCCTTCTGGGCAAAGTAACTAAGGCCAGGGACCTGCCACTCTGTGGTGTGCCAATGGCCACAAACTCCCTAAACGCTGCACAGTCTACCAGGCTGAATGGTAGCAGCTGCACCGCCAGGAGTTTGGCTAAGCCGACTGTGAGATGCTGAGCTTGGGGGTGACTGGGGGACAATTTCTGCCTCCGCTCCAACAACTGGGGAAGAGAGACCTGCCTTATACCTGATGACCCAGCAGCAGTGTCAAGAGGCCTCTTAACACCACATGCTGGGGCCAAAGGCTGTCTCTCCTCCCTAACTTCCACCAAGGAAGCAGCTGATGGGGCCAGAGGGGGAGGAACGGTGGCTACCTGGGCATGAGGAAGGGAACGTGTGGGTGCCTGCACGTTCCCTGTCCGCTGCTCCCACCGGGCAAAGTGGTGGAGCATCATATGTCTCCTCATAGAAGAGGTGCCCAGAGTTGCTGCATTCTTCCCACGGCTAACACGCTGCAGGCACAGACTGCACACTGCAACCGTGTTATCACCGGGAGCCAATGAGAAGAACTCCAATACAGCAAAGCCACCGGCATGCACAGGAGCAGAGGTCACCTGCTGTTGTGGGGCACTGGCACCAGGTGGCATTGGTGCCGTACCTCCACGAGCAGCACTAGGTGCACTAGACACAAAGCCTCTGCCCCTACCCCTGACCCTAGTCCTGCCTCTGGGTTCAGGCTCGTGCTTGCACTCTGAGGGCTCCCCCTCAGAGACACTATCCTCCTCTCTCACTTGTGGCACCCATGAACGATCGGTGACCTCATCGTCCACCTCCACCTCCTCAATACTGGAGGCTGCATCACTAACAGCAGCAGCATCTGGAACCTCACCCCCTGCATTAGTTCCATGGCTGCTCACAGACTGCTGTGTGACATCGTCAGCCTCCTGTCCCCCTGTGCACTGAGCACTTTCCTCCGCCTCGGGCGACAGGAAAGATTGTGCATCAGTGCACGGCTCCTCCTCAAGCACACTAGCCCCACACATAGTGTGCGAAAACAGATCCTGAGACTCCTCCTCCGGATCCCCGAAGGTACGGGTCATGTGGGCAACGAACTCCTGATAGAGCGGATCAGGGTCCATGCCCACAGTAGGAGCCTCAGGTGAGGAAGGAGCAGGCACAATATCTACAGTAGCAGCTCGGCTGCTCTGTGCCTGTGAGGAGGTGGATGAGGAATGCTGGGTAATCTACTCTACTACCTGCCTTCCTTGATCAGAAGGGATAGCCCTAGCCCGGCTACCCCTAAACATATCGGGTATAGACACCCTTCTACCCTGCGAAGGGCCAGGTAGCTCCTGGCCAGAGCCCTCAGTAGGCTCTCCTCTGCCTCTCCCTCCACGTTCAGAAGCACCCCTGCTCCTGGCTCTCCCTCTTGCCCTGCAAGGCATTTCCCTCTCCCAAATTTTTACAAAAAGAAATATATATATATATATATATATATATCCAAACGATGGGGTATAGTATGCACTCAGCTCCCTCTTGGTATTGAAATTGCCTTGGTGCCACCAACGTAATCCTGGATCATACAAACAGCAATGGATGTTCGTGTACACAAGGACTTCTTACAATTCTTTTATTAATTCATTAAAGTGCAAATACTGTGCAAAAAAGTAGCAACGTTTCGGCCTTTGTGTGTGGCCTTTCTCAAGCTCACTACAGTGAAGGAGAACAGGATGAAGGAAACTATTGGGAAAATGTGGCTCAAGGGTAGTAAGAAAGGGATGATGCCCTGTTATAATTGTGTACAATGTCGATCAGTTGTAAGTGGTTCCACTTTCACGCATCCGAAAACTGGAGTGCAATTTACGCTAAGGGGCTCTTTCACTTGTAATTCGAGATATGCAATTTATGTCTTGTGGTGTCCGTGCCATCTCCTATATATAGGAGAAACTACACAGAAAGTAAAGGCTAGGATTTCTCAGCACAAATCCTCAATTAACCATAAACAAGTATCTCTTCCAGTTCCCCGCCACTTTGTAGATTCGGGTCATTCGGCTGAAGACCTGAAATTTATGGTTTTGGAAGTTATACCTCTCATGGGACAAGGTGACAGGGAACTGAGACTGAAAAAGAAAGAAGTATGGTGGGTTAACAAATTACAGACGTTAGCCCCTGGGGGTCTAAATAGGGATTATGACTTATTTTTGTTTCTGTGAAAAAATCTTGCCCCATTTTGTGAAGTATTGAATGCATTGTGAGATATTTGAACTATGAAAGCCACCGTTGTTCTAACTTTACCTCTGTTGCAATTATGTGTTATAACAATACGTGTCTCTCTCTGGTGTGATGTCATTTCCTGGGGGATAGGATATAAAATGTTGATGTATTACTGTTTAATTAGTACTGCCCATATCTTGAGAAAGAGAGCTGTGTCTCTCGAAAGTCGAATGGTGGTGGGGCAGACGTTGCAATTTTGATGATATAAAGCCTTATCAACTGCAATATGTTTGGTGTGCGATCTTTCTTCATCGCTTACTATACAAGGGGTATAAGCTGGAATACCCCAGAGATCCGCACCCAGAGCTGTTTAGTGTGTGTGGTGCTGCTGTATTTTCTATATCGTGTCTATATATATATATATATATATATATATATATATAAATATATATATATATTATATATACTATATATATATATACACACAACCACACACACACAAACGACAAAGCGACAAAAGACACAAGACGTAACACACACAAAAGCAAACAAATAAAACACAAGCTTTTTTTTACACTAACAAAAAACAAACAGATAATTTTTTTTTTTACACTAAAAGCACAAAAGGACACAGACACAACTGACAGCAAACAGCAAATCAGACAGCAAAAGCTGCTGATTGCCTAAATTCAGCATGTCAGTTACACAAACACACAGACACTGACACACAGATACAGAAATGAACAGGACACCTAGACCTCTAAGTCTAACACAAAATTACTTATAGGTGAGTTTAGTCCTAAAAAGGAGTTGGGTCTCAAGATGTGTGAATACAGGGTGGGTAACTACAAGAGCTAAACCACCACATGAAATCCACACACAGAAAGCTCAAAAAGCGCAAAAATCTCTCTCCAACTCCAATGGTTTAGCAGATTAGCTTTTCGGCATCCTCTACAACCAACTCAGCTCCATTATTTAATGGTCCCACATTTTCAGTCCTCATTTTTTACCATTTATATACTTAAAAACACTTGGGGTTGGACTTCTTGTTCGGCAATCCGTGTTTCATTTTATTTTAGCTAGTTAATTGCTTTCTTGCTCTTTATACAGCTTTTATAATCCCTGTAAGCCTGTTCTGTTCACTCTGATTTCAAAATGTTAAAAGCCCTTTTCTTTTTTCCATTTCCCTTTTTACCTGAGCATTAAGCCATGCAGGAGTGGACCTAATTTTTTTACATTGTACCTAAGGTACCGATTTAGAAATGTAATAGTCACGTCAAAATCTGCTGGGGACTTTATGAACGCCTGCATGAACTTCCTCCTTTACACAGCAGATGTCATTGTTTCTCAGAGATAGCACTTCTGGAAATCACCAGCAGAGGGCTCTCTACCTAAGAACTGTGTTGGTACAGTATTGCTGGAGGAGATCTGTCACCTGACCTTCCTATGTCTGCATTTAAGGCCAGCACATGAACAGTGCTTCAGTGCTAGTTCATTGAACTTCCGTTTCGTGTCCTAGCCCTTAGCCTAAGTGGCCTTGTATTCGAGTCCTGTATCCTGTTTCTTGTTGCCTCCTGTGTTTTGACCTGTGCTTGCCTTGTGTCTATTTCTACCTAGCAATTATCTTGTATATTTGATCTCCCGGTTTAAGTTTAAGAACTTATACCTTTAGAGGTGCTGGCAGTTCCATTACTCCAATCTATTTCAGGTAGTTCAAATCCCCATAACCAGAACATGCCCCATACCAAGCACTATCGTCCAACTGCATATGGAGATTCATTTCCACCTCTTCCCCGGCATTTGGCGGCTTATAACACACTCCAACAATTAATTTACCTACCTTCTTGCTTCCTGTACACAGCTCTATACATATTGTTTCTGCCGTATCGTTTACGTCCCCATCCAGGGCCGCCATCAGAATTTTCAGGGCCCCATACTAGGTAAATTACTGGGCCCCAGCTGCACCCCCCCATAGTAATTACCTCCTCACACATAATACCTGCCAACCACAGGAGATCATTGGAACACCAGTCCCCACAACAAGAGACCCCCCCTCCCCTTTACAGCCCTTGCCCCAAGCAAAGTAGTTGGCAAAAGCAAAAATCAATATCTTTATATCTACATACAATGTGGATGCCAGGCAGGGCTGTTCTGTGCAGGTGCGGTCTCACCGGTCTGATTCTGATGACATGTTGTGGTCAGTGGTCTTGTGGAGTCTGTGGTCTGGTGGTCTCTGGACTGTGCTGTGCTCATGTGCTGTCACTTAATTTGTTGCAGCTCCCAGGGGCCTATCTATGGTCTATGAAGATCAATGGCACTTTTGGGCACGCCCTTTCTCAGCCCCAATTAGGCCACACCCACTATGTACTTAATAGAGATGGCCAAAAAGACACAGACAGACAACCACAAACAGACACACAGCCTGATAGTGATAAACAGACAGAAAGACAGTGAAATAGACAGACAGAGATAGAGATCAGAGAGTTGGACAAGAGAGACACAAATTATGACACAAAGACACAGTAAACTGGCAATTTCATTATATACTGGTAGCAATTTGGTCATTTTAAACTTACTGTTGTGTTCAGTTGTAGTCAGATGCTTGCCCACACCTTGGGCTTGGGCCAGGGAGACCTTCTTGTACCTTCTACATGGACCTCAGCCCCTATCTATCTGAGATCTCTATCTGTCCCTCTCTCTCTATCTGTATATCTATCACTATCATATATAGCCTCTTGTTTATCTATTAAACTATATCTGTCTGCTTCTTGCTATCTCTCTGTCTCTTCATCTATCTATCTATCTATCTATCTAACTCTGCTATCTATCTATCTAACTCTGCTATCTATCTATCTAACTCTGCTATCTATCTATCTATCTATCTAACTCTGCTATCTATCTACAGATTGACAGCATATGCACCCTATGTCCTTATTGTCACTGAGGACAAATAGTGTCAGCTCAACCTCTCCCCAACCACGGAGACATGTGGTACTTGGGAGGGTTGAGATGTCCCCAGAGGAATGCCCCTTTCCTCTCGGTCCAGGTCAACCTAAATCCCCCTCCTCATCATCGGGACGGCTGCTCTGCATGTTCGGGCTCAGAAAGCACACGGTGTCTTCGTCCTCCTCTTCCAGTAGCTGCTGCTCGCAGCTAGTTCCTGCGAGTATGCCGCGCAGGGTGTGCTCAAGGAGGAACACCAGTGGGATGGTATCCGCTATGGTGGATCATTGCAGCTTACTCATGGTGGCCTCTCAAATGGTGCGAGCACATGGCAGGCATCTCTAATAAGCAGCCACTGCCTGGGTAACAGAAACCCAGGTCCCCAGAGCCTGTCTCTTGCCTATACTCATACATATAGTCCATGATGGCTTGCCTCTGCTGGAGGCAGCCTCAGCAGCATCATAAGACAGAGTTTCCAGCGGGTGGGGTGTCACAAATCAAGCGGTTCTGCGGCCGATATGTTTGCTGCGACTCGGCCAGGCGAGCTGTGGCCGGGTATGACCACCTGAAGTGACTGGACACCCTCCCTAGCCATCCTCAGTACCTCCTGCAGACAGGTAATTGGTGAGGAACCACTGGACAACCAGGTTGAAACGTGTGCCAGGCAAGGAACATGGTGACTTGCCCATGACGAAGGCAGACAGGATGTTGGTGGCATTGTCACACACGACCTTGCCTATTGAGAGGTGTGGTGGGGTCAGCCACCTCTCAGCCTGCCCTTGCAGTGCGGCCAGCAACTCTGTCCCGGTGTGGCTCCTATCACCGAGACACAGAAGCTGCAACCACTGCAGGGCAACTGGCATTAAGCATAGGCTCTGGGGGGCACGGGGCTGTCCGGAGAAGAGGGCTCACCGGATAAGGAGGGGGGGTGGAGACTGGTGTATCACCAATATGTGGTGGTACCACCATCTCACCACTTGTGCCCCGTGCGCGTCTCTGCGGCTAAGCAGAATGGCACATGGCAGTAAATGAGACATACCACACCTTGCCGTACTTGTGGACCACGCGTCCATAGTAATGTGGACAATCTTGCCCACACTATGGTCCAGCGAAGCAGATATATGCTCTGCAGATGGTCGTGCAGGGTGGTACTGCCTTCTGGGCAAAGTAACTAAGGCCAGGGACCTGCCACTTGTGTGTGCCAATGGCCACAAACTCCTAAACGCTGCACAGTCTACCAGGCTGAATGGTAGCAGCTGCACCGCCAGGAGTTTGGCTAAGCCGACTGTGAGCATGGCTGAGCTGGGGGTGACTGGGGACAATTTCTGCCTCCCGTCCAACAACTGGGGAAGAGAGACCTGCCTTATCCCTGATGACCCAGCAGCAGTGTCAAGAGGCCTCTTAACACCACATGCTGGGGCCAAAGGATGTCTCCTCCCTAACTTCACCAAGGAAGCAGCTGATGGGGCCAGAGGGGGAGGAACGGTGGCTACCTGGGCATGAGGAAGGGAAACGTGTGGGTGCCTGCGTTCCCTGTCCGCTGCTCCACCGGGCAAGTGGTGGGAGCATCATATGTCCCATAGAAGAGGTGCCCAGAGTTGCTGCATTCTTCCCACGGCTAACACGCTGCAGGACAGACTGCACACTCAACCGTTTATCACCGGGGAGCCAATGAGAAGACTCCAATACAGCAAAGCCACCGGCATGCACAGGGGCAGAGGTCACCTGCTGTTGTGGGGCACTGGCACCAGGTGGCATTGGTGCCACTCCACGAGCAGCACTAGGGACTAGACACAAAGCCTCTGCCCCTACCCCTGACCCTAGTCCTGCCTCTGGGTTCAGGCTCGTGCTTGCACTCTGAGGGCTCCCCTCAGAGACACTATCCTCCTCTCTCACTTGTGGCACCCAGAACGATCGGTGACCTCATCGTCCACCTCCACCTCCTCAATACTGGAGGCTGCATCACATAACAGCAGCAGCATCTGGAACCTCACCCCCTGCATTAGTCCATGGCTGCTCACAGACTGCTTTGGTGACATCGTCAGCCTCCTGTCCCCTGTGCAATGAGCACTTTCCTCCGCCTCGGGCGACAGGAAAGATTGTGCATCAGTGCACGGCTCCTCCTCAAGCACACTAGCCCCACACATAGTGTGCGAAACAGATCCTGAGACTCCTCCTCCGGATCCCCGAAGGTACGGGTCATGTGGGCAACGAACTCCTGATAGAGCGGATCAGGGTCATGCCCACAGTAGGAGCCTCAGGTGAGGAAGGAGCAGGCACAATATCTACAGTAGCAGCTCAGCTGCTCTGTGCCTGTGAGGGGTGGGAGATGGGAATGCTGGGTAACTACTCTAATACTGCCTTCTTGATCAGAAGGGATAGCCCTAGCCCGGCTACCCCTAAACATATCGGGTATAGACACCCTTCTACCCTGCGAAGGGCCAGGTAGCTTCCTGGCCAGAGCCCTCAGTAGGCTCTCCTCTGCCTCTCCCTCACGTTCAGAACACCCCTGCTCCTGGCTCTCCCTATTGCCAAGGATTCCCTCTCCCAATTTTTACAAAAAGAAATATATATATATATATATATATATATCCAAACGATGGGGTATAGTATGCACTCAGCTCCCTCTTGGTATTGAAATTGCCTTGGTGCCACAACGTATCATGGATCATACAAACAGCAATGGATGTTCGTGTACACAGGACTTCTTACAATTCTTTTATTAATTCATTAAAGTGCAAATACTGTGCAAAAAGTAGCAACGTTTCGGCTTTGTGTGTGGCCTTTCTTAAGCTCACTACGTGAAGGAGAACAGGATGAGGAAAACTATTGGGAAAATGTGGTCAAGGGTAGTAAGAAGGGATGATGCCCTGTTATAATTGTGTACAATGTCGATCAGTTGTAAGTGGGTCCATTCACGCATCCGAAAAACGGAGTGCAATTTACGCTAAAGGGGCTCTTTCACTTGTAATCGAGATATGCAATTTATGTCTTGTGTGTCCGTGCCACATATATAGGAGAAACTACACAGAAAGTAAAGGCTAGGATTTCTCAGCACAAATCCTCCAATTAACCATAAAACAAGTTCTCTTCCAGTTCCCCGCCACTTGTAGATTCGGGTCATTCGCTGAAGACCTGAAATTTATGGTTTGGAAGTTATACCTCTCATGGGACAAGGTGACAGGGAACTGAGACTGAAAAAAGAAAGAAGTTGGTGGGGTTAACAAATTACAGACGTTAGCCCCGGGGTCTAAATAGGGATTATGACTTATTTTTGTTTTGTGAAAAAATCTTGCCCCATTTTGTAGTAAGTTGAATGCATGTGAGATATTTGAACTATGAAAGCCACCGTTGTTCTAACTTTACCTCTGTTGCAATATGTGTTATAACAATACGTGTCTCTCTATGGTGTGATGTCATTTCCTGGGGGTAGGATATAAAAGTTGATGTATTACTGTTTAATTAGTACTGCCCATATTGAGAAAGAGAGCTGTGTCTCTCGAAACGTCGTGGTGGTGTGGGCAGACGTTGCAATTTTGATGATATAAAGCTTATCAACTGCAATAGGTTTGGTTGCGACTCTTTCTTCATCGCTATACTATACAAGGGTATAAGCTGGAATACCCCAGAGATCCGCACCAGAGCTGTTTAGTGTGTGTGGTGCGCTGTATTTTTCTATATCGTGTCTATATATATATATATATATATAATATTATATATATAAATATATATATATATTATATAGATATATATATATATATACACACACCACACACACACAAACGACAAAGCGCCAAAAGACACAAGACGTAACACACACAAAAGCAAACAAATAAAACACAAGCTTTTTTTTACACTAACAAAAAACAAACAGATAATTTTTTTTTTTACACTAAAAGCACAAAAGGACACAGACAACAACTGACAGCAAACAGCAAATCAGACAGCAAAAAGCTGTGATTGCCTAAATTCAGCATGTCAGTTACACAAACACACAGAACTGACACACAGATACAGAAGAACAGGACACCTAGACCTCTAAAGTCTAACACAAAATTACTTATAGGTGAGTAGTCCTAAAAAGGAGTTGGGTCTCAAGATGTGTGAATACAGGGTGGGTAACTACAAGAGCTAAACCACCACACGTGAAATCCACACCAGAAAGCTCAACAAAGCGCCAAAATCTCTCTCCAACTCCAATGGTTTAGCAGATTAGCTTTTCGGCATCCTCTAAACACACTCAGCTCCATTATTTAATGGTCCCACATTCTTCAGTCCTCATTTTTACCATTTATATACTTAAAAACACTTGGGGTTGGACTTGCTTGTTCGGCAATCCGTGTTTCATTTTATTTTAGCTAGTTAATTGCTTTCTTGCACATCTTTTATTACAGCTTTTATAATCCCTGTAAGCTGTTCTGTTCAATCTGATTCAAAATGTTAAAAGCCCTTTTCTTTTTTTCCATTTCCCTTTTTACCTGAGCATTAAGCCTGCAGGAGTGGACTAATTTTTTTACATTGTACCTAAGGTACCGATTTAGAAATGTAATAGTCACGTCAAAATCTGCTGGGGACTTTATGAACGCCTGCATGAACTTCCTCCTTTCCACACAGCAGATGTCATTGTTTCTCAGAGATAGCACTTCTGGAAACTTCACCAGCAGAGGGCTCTCTACTCAAGAACTGTGTTGGTACAGATATTGCTGGAGGAGATCTGTCACCTGACCTTCCTATGTCTGCATTTAAGGCCAGCACATGAACAGTGCTTCAGTGCTAGTTCATTGAACTTCCGTTTCGTGTCCTAGCCCTTAGCCTAAGTGGCCTTGTATTCGAGTCTGTATCCTGTTTCTGTTGCCTCCTGTGTTTTGACCTGTGCTTGCCTTGTGTCTATTTTACCTAGCAATTATCTTTGTATATTTGATCTCCCGGTTTAAGTTTAGGAACTTTAACCTTTAGAGGGGCTGGCAGTTCCATTACTCCAATCTATTTCAGGTAGTTCAAATCCCCATAACCAGAAACATGCCCCATACCAGCAGCTCTCGTCCAACTGCATATGGAGATTCATTTCCACCTTTCCCCGGCATTTGCGGCTTATAACACACTCCAACAATAATTTACCTACCTTCTTGTCTTCCTGTACACAGCTCTAACATATTGTTTTCTGCCGTATCGTTTACGTCCCCATCCAGGGCCGCCATCAGAATTTTCAGGGCCCCATACTAGGTAAATTACTGGCCCCAGCTGCACCCCCCCATAGTAATTACCTCCTCACACATATACACTGCCAACCACAGGAGATCATTGGAACACCAGTCCCCACAACAAGAGACCCCCCCTCCCCTTACAGCCCTTGCCCCAAGCAAAGTAGTTGGCAAAAGCAAAATCAATATCTTTATATCTACATACAATGTGGATGCCAGGCAGGGCTGTTCTGTGCAGGTGCGGGTTCACCGGTCTGATTCTGATGACATGTTGTGGTCAGTGGTCTTGTGGAGTCGTGGTCTGGTGGTCTCTGGACTGTGCGTGCTCATGTGCTGTCACTTAATTTTGTTGCAGCTCCCAGGGGCCTATCTATGGTCTATGAAGATCAATGGCACTTTGGGCACAGCCTTCTCCAGCCCCCAATTAGGCCACACCCACTATGTACTTAATAGAGATGGCCAAAAAACACAGACAGACAACCACAAACGACACACAGCTGATAGTGATAAACAGACAGAAGACAGTGAAATAGACAGACAGAGATAGAGATCAAGAGAGTTGGACAAGAAGAGACACAAATTATGACACAAAGACACAGTAAACTGGCAATTTCATTATATACTGGTAGCAATTTGGTCATTTTAAACTTACTGTTGTGTTCAGTTGTAGTAGATGCTGCCCACACCTTGGGCTGGGCCAGGGAGACCTTCTGTACCTTCTACATGGGACCTCAGGCCCATCTATCTGAGATCTCTATCTGTCCCTCTCTCTCTATCTGTATATCTATCATATCTATATGCTCTGTTTATCTATTAACTATATCTGTCTGCTTCTTGGCTATCTCTCTGTCTCTTCATCTATCTATCTATCTATCTATCTATGTAACTGACTATCTATCTATACTATCTATCTATCTAACTCTGCTATCTATCATATGTCTATGCTATCTATCTATCTAAACTCTGCTATCATCTATTCTATCTAACTCTGCTATCATAATCTATCTAGCTATCTATCTAACTCTGTTCTATCTATCTATCTGAACTCTGCTATCTATCTAACCTCTGCTATCTATCTATCTATACTCTGCTATCTACTCTATCTAACTCTGATCTATCTATCTATCTACTCGCTATCTATCTATCTACCTCTGCTATTATCTATCTACCTCTGCCTATCTATTTTTCCCTCTGCTATCTATCTACCTCTGCTATCTATCTACCTCTGCTATCTATCTAACTCTGCTATCTATCTAACTCTGCTATCTATCTAACTCTGCTATCTATCTAACTCTGCTATCTATCTAACTCTGCTATCTATCTATCTATCTATCTATCTAATCTATCTATCTGCACTGAGCCAGCCAGCCAGGAATGTATCGAATCCTTCTCCTCCTAACTAGTGACTCCCGTCTCCCCATAGGTCGGAGACTCAGAGTGCGCCTAGGCAGCCAGTCCCTGTACTTGCGCGGCGTTGTGACGTCACGGATATGCGCCGGGCGGTGCCGGCGGTGGGCGTACATTTCAAAGGGAAACGAAGTTGCGCACCACCCAGGACGATGCTCGCGGAGTCGCGGCAGCTGCAAAAAAAGTTTAACATAGTGGGCCCGCAGGGCCCCACATGTGGTCTCCCTCTCCGGGCCCCAGAAGCCCTGATGGCGGCCCTATCCCCATCTATTCCATCTTTTAAATTTGGCTTCAATTTCTGTTTAACATACATACATACTCCTCCTTTCTTATTAACTCTGTCATGTCTAAATAAGGAGTATCCTTCAATATTTACTGTCCAGTCGTGTGAATCATTTTAGCCATGATTCTGCTATACCAATTACATCATAGCTTTCCTTTAATGCTATTATTTCAAGTTTCCCGGGTTTTTCCAGCCAGACTTCTTGCATTTGTAAACATACATTTTAGATTATCAATTGATTTACTTCCATACATGGTCGTACATGCCTCCTTATCATCTATGCTCCCCCTTCTCCGTCCTCCGTTGTGTTAATAGCGCACTGATGCCTAACTTCTCTATCTACCCCTGTGTAGTTCAACTTACCCTCCCCCCCATACCTAGTTTAAAATCTCCTCCAACCCCCTAGCCATCTTCTCTCTCCATCATCTTGAGGTGCAATCCGTCTCTACTAAAGAGCCTGTAGCCAACAGAAAAGTCAGCCCAGTTCTCTAAAAACCCAAACCCCATCTCCTTACACCACCCTCTTAGTCATGCATTTATACTCCTGAGCTCCCGTTGGCTCCCTAGTGTAGCACGTGGCTGCGGTAGTATTTCTGAAATCACTACCCTTGAGATCCTTGTTTTAACTTGGCCCCTAATTCTCGGAAATATTTTTTAAGGACCTCGCCTCCACCTCTAACTTTGTCATTGGCACCAATGTGAACAAAGACCGCCGGGTCACTCCCAGGCCTACCCAATAATCTGTCTACACAATCCACCACATGTCGAACCCTAGCACCAGGCAGACAACACACTGTTCGGCATGTAGGGTCTTGGCGACAGATTACCCTATCTACCCTTCTAATAATGGCGTCCCCTGCAACTACCACCTGCCTATCCTTCCTAGCCCCCAGTTCTCCCTCCCTTGTATTGGAGATGGCCGTCCCCTTGGTGCTCAAGGGAAAGGCCCGCTCCATACATGCTGCTTCCGAGCCATCGTCCTCCAAATCTTCGCCTAAAATGGGAAATCTGTTGGGATCTACCAGCTGGAAAGAAGCAACCCTACCATTCTGTCCCCTACTTACCCTGGTGACGCTTACAAATCTATCTTCCTTTACCACCTTATCTGCCCCATTTCCACCCTCCAGTTTACTGGCCCCTGCCAGTACCTGCATTCCCCCCAGGTTTACCAAGCCCTGCAATGCTGCAAGTTTCCCCTTTAGATTCTGGACCTCAGATTCCAAATGGGAAACCCACTCACATCTGACACATACATAGGACCCCTGGCGCGGCTGCTCCAAGATCCCATACATGTGGCAGGATGCACATTACGTGGCCCCAACAAAACTGTCCATACTAAACAGCAATACACACAAGAGAATCAGCTATACACAGCAGAGAAACAGCAGTCTTGTCCTTAAACACTTTTGTTTCTTAACACACACCCCTTAAATACAGACAATCCCCTATAAAACAGAAAATCTAAAATGTAGACCATTGAGGTGGTGCCAGCAATTCATGGTTTGCCCCCTGCGCTGGCCCAAAGCAGGCTTAGCGTTCCTTTCCCCAATACCCAGTATATTTTGTTGTTTATTTTTCAACGTACAATGTTACTGCGTTAAGGCATAAAGAGCCGGGAAGTTTGTTATATGTTTAAGGTTTTGTTATTAACCAATTTTGATGAAAATATTTCTTACCATATAGTTGGATCCGTTGAAACGGGTGTCTAACTACCTAAGGGAGAGGCCTAAAGATCAAGTCAAGGTAATAGAGAATGGTTACAAGATGGTATAGTGTTTAGCTAATAGGAGGCTACAAAGTGTAAGCTTGTGAGGCCTTTGGGGGGCTCTCTTATATACCCATATTCTTATTGGTTAACAGAGAGAGGGCATGTCCACCCCCAAAGCTAAAATGTAATCCACTACGGGCCCCACTGTGTACTGCTAAAAATATCTATATAATCCTTACCTTAATCTTCCTAATAGTTCTCCTGCAGTGCCTGTTCACGGTTATAGATAGAGAATAGTAGGAGATGTGAGCCATCTAAATGCCTACTTCTTCCTTGTCCTTATTGAGGTTTCTGGCATGTACAGGCAGTGGTGGCGCTACAATGGGGCACGTGCCCCAGTTGACAGATACAGTGCCTCCCCAAGTGCCCCCCTTCCAGGGTTTCCAAACTTCACGGACATTCATGTTATAAAGAGCCTTGACTTACATTATGCCGGTACACAGCAGCTGTAACCCCCTCCCCCTTCCTTTCTAACTTGCTGCTAACTGATAACTCCTCCCCTCCCTTCTTACTTGCTGTTCACTGGTAACTCCGCCCCCTCCCTTCTTACTTGCTGTTCACTGGTAACTCCTCCCCCTCCCTACTTACTGCTGCTGAAATGCTAAACTCTCCTCTTCCCCCTTCTTACTTGCTGTTCACTGGTAATCTCCCGTCCTCACTCCCTCCCTTCTTACTTGCCGTTCACTGGTAACTCCTCCCCCTCCCCTCTTACTTGCTGTTCATTGGTAACTCCGCCCCTCCCTTCTTACTTGCTGTTCACTTGGTAACTCCTCCCCTCCCTACTTACTTGCTGCTAAATGCTAACTCTCCTTTCCCTTCTTACTTGCTGTTCACTGGTACACTCCTCCCCTCCCTTCTTACTTGCCGTTCACTGGTAACTCCTCCCCCTCCTTTACTTGCTGCTACTGGTACTCCTCCCCTCTGCTCACATTTTCTCCTAATCAAATGTGTTCCCGTGTATTTGGAGGGGGCGGAGCAATGGAGAGTCTTCCTTATTGTAAGTCTATTTTTTTTATACAATCCACTGTTCCTGTTGTGCTGAGAGGTCAGTACTGGGTCTGGTTGGGAGACACTGACCTGCTCAGTTTCTTGTGCTGCCTGAGAGAAGGGAGGGTTAGCTGCGATTTCTGTATATGAACCCCCACACATTGATTTTCAGCTTTCTTCAAATCTACTCAGGATGTAACTTCCTATTACTGTCTGATAGTCTGGGTAACACTTTGAAGGAAGCTGAAATCAATGTTGTCAGGATAATAATAAATCTAATCAGTGTTACCAGCATTAAGACTGTCTCATCACTCATCCCATCTACTGACAGTGTTAAAACAGCCCTCAGTTCATTAACACCGCCCAGTATTAGTCCTCTAGTTCATATAGCCAGCCCTCGTCATTAGCACCCAGTATTATCCTCTAGTTCATTAGCCACCCCTCAGTTCATTAGCCAGCCCAGTATTAGTCCTCTAGTTCATTACCAGCCCTCAGTTCATTAGCCAGCCCAGTGTAGTCCTCTATTCATTACCACCCTCATCTTAGCGCCCAGTTTCCCTCTAGTTCATTAGCCACTCAGTTCATTAGCCAGCCCAGTGTTAGTCCTCTAGTTCATTAGCCACCCTCAGTTCATTAGCCAGCCCAGTGTTAGTCCTCTAGTTCATTACCACCCTCAGTTCATTAGCACAGCCCCGTGTTAGTCCTCTAGTTCATTAACCAGCCTCAGTTCATTACCAGCCCAGGTTAGTCCTCTAGTTCATTAGCCACCCTCAGTTCATTAGCCAGCCAGTGTTAGTCCCTAGTTCGTTAGCCAGCCCTCAGTTCATTAGCAGCCCAGTGTTATCAGTCCTCCAGCTCATTAGCAATGTTAGTCAGCCCTCCGTTCATTAGCTAGTGTCAGTCAGTCCTCCAGTTCATAGCCGTGTCGGTCAGCCTCCGTTCCACAAACCACATTATCTCGCCCTCCAGTTCACAACAAGCTTACAGCCAGTCCTCCATTTTACAGTTTATCTGATAGTTATAATAAGATGACAGATAATCTTATTATGAGATAGATATAGATTATAAGATGATCATAACTAGATAGATTATCTATCTATCTTATCAATCTGCCTATCTATCTGACACATAATAAGATACTCTAAGTAGATAATATGACAGAGAAAGATAACTCTTATCTGCCTATTTATCTATCATCTATCTTATTATCTGTCCTATCTATCTATTACCTGCCTATCTTCTCTATACATATCTTTAGTATCAAGATTTATATCTGCTATTCTATCTTATTAGCTATCTTCCTACCTAGCATTCCTATCTTATCCTCTCTCTCCCTCTCTCTACCTCTCTCTCTCATCTCTCTTCTCTCTCTCTCAGGCAATGCCTTCATCTATTCTTGTAGTTTTAATTCTATAAACTTAACATTTTTAGTTAACATTTTAGTTTTTAGGTCCCCATGAAAGATCTATTCGGGGGGGAATTAATTACACACTATTTTTTGTCCCCAGGGAGTGGAGATTCTTATCACAAACAGGTATCCTTTGTAGAGAACCCCAAGGCACACTTCCTATAATGAACAGATACGTGCACTCAGCAAGAATACACTATTAATGTGTAATCTCCAATAAACAACTGAGACTATTTCTGCAAATATTACAAATAAACTGCTAAAGTTTCCTTGTGTACCCTAGAATAATTTTGGACAATGGCATGCTGTTTTATGCAGGCAAACGAAAAAGTCCAGCCCCAATAGAAGAATCCCTAACATAATGTGACTGGTGGATTATGATAATGAGTTTTTTAGCCTATAGCATGAAAAATAATCCAAAGAATGGATCCGCAAACTGGGATATTTGTGTTTTACGATATCTACCACCCCCTTGAACTACTCTAAAGTATCTGGTTTGTTGCTGTCTAAATCCTGTTGGATACAAATAGACACTCATAGAAAATTTTTCAATTCTCATTTTTTTATTCAGAATTATACTACATTATATAACAAATAAATTATAATTATTTAAAAAAACAAGCATTGTTGTTACATTAAACATTTGTGCAATATTTCAATGTACTGTTATAAAGAAAGAAGAACTTGTAGTCAGTACATGGTACATCATTTATTATTTTAGGAGGGCCATATCTCCAGCCAGTGTCCATCTGCATCTATGTAGCCTGTATAAAGTCCATTTGGATCTGGGAAGCTTTTCAAATTTTGTAACCACACAGGATGCTATAGTTTCCTGTTCTTATAGCCACGAAATGTGTAAATAAAACAATGAATGATATGTAAGCCATCTCTCTTTCCCTGAGGATAATATAAATGTAGAGGATTGCTCATTTTTCTGGAATGCACTCATTTCAGTGCAGTTTCATTAGCCAGTGTTAGTCAGCATGCTGCATAATGGATTATACACTGACTACCATGCAACATGGCACATGGTAATTGAAACCAGCAGACTGCAGTGCTAGGTGGTCTCTATGGTTACTCGTTTGTAAGTAAGTAACTGTAAAAGAAAGCAATAACACAGTATTTTACTACTGTATTTTACATTAAACTCACGCAGACAATGCAAGTACCAAGAGCGAGACATAGCAGCACTGCAGAATGCTAGGGACTGGGGTTAACACATAACACAATATTATATAGGGTAATGCCCCCTTACAGTATAATATAAGATATTACGCCACCGAGGAGTTCCCTGACCATATAGAAGCAAAGGCATAGGCCGAGTGCTTTTATACAGGACGGGAACTCCAGGTGTGGCGTAATATCCTTATATTATAAGTTGAAGGGGCGTCATTATTTCTTATAATACATAAGTATTGGATTCCTTCACCCCATTCACATTTTAAATTCTAGCCTTGTCCCTATTTCCAACCTTAAATTCCCCAAGCTACCTTCTGTAACTTAAACCCAGTAGAAAGGAACATCCCAGCCCAATCTATATGGTAAACAATTTTTGTGGAGGAGGAGAGAGACATTGGGTTTAGAAGTGACAGGAAGCAGCTCCAGCAGGTTCTGTTTAGTGAAGTAACACTAACACTACGCAAAAAAATGCTGATTCATTGTCCAGGCATGAACACTGAAATGGGCGGAGTAGTGGAATATAAGAAATGAGTCACTTAGTGACATAAGCTGAGTGATTTTATAAGGATATATATATATATATATATATATATATAGATATATATGCACACCACTTTCAGTACAGTAACCCTGCTCTGCCGACTGACACACTCTAAGTCAAAGAATACTGGGAATAAAAACAAATTAAAACCATTGATATAAACATTAGTATACCTCATAAGAACCACTTCACAGGATATCTTCTTAACTTTGTGCTATAAAAGCAGTAATTTATATCAACCCCTTCTGCATCACCACACTTGTGCATGATTTCATTATTTTATGTTATGCACTGGCAATCTTCAGGTATATCTCCACAACCTCCTTACAGCATAGCAGTGTTCTCCTTAGGGTCTTTTAGGCCGGCGGCCCACCCGGCTACTTTTTCATGCCACCCGGCTGGAAAAAATTTCACTTGTGATTTAAAGAATTTAGATGTAGGTTTAATGGTGCCAATCGATCAGAAAAAACTCCCCGCAACACTGCCCAGTCCATACACTTCTTTACCACTTGCAAGATTATTATTGCAATACCCTAATGCCACAAATGGTGGCAAATTGCTTGTGCTGCCATATTACATCTGGGTTACCTTCAGATGTTGCCAAACTACTACAACTCCCTACAGATGTTGCTAAATACAACTCCCTGCAGATATTTGTCGGACCTACAACTCTCTGGGAGTCATAGTTTTTCAAACCTAGTGGGACGAAATTTAAACACCCTGTCCTATATAATGAGCATAAGCAGTGCACATTTTTCCCCACCACCAATTTCCCCGTCCCACCCGCACCCCGGCTACTTTTTCATGCCACCGGCTGGAAAAACATTCTGGGAGAACACTGAGCATAAGCTTTCAATTTCGGATGGCATTGGTAAACAATTTCCATAAATTCACCCAGGTTGTTGTATTTCCACTTCATTTTGTTTACAGGCTCTTCCACAGACTCACTACTGATTATGATCCCTGTAATTTTTCGTACACTTTACATACACATGCCTCCCTATTCCCTATGCTAGCCCCACCCCCCTTTCCGCCCACCAGTGGCCTATGTACACCCTGCTTTCCCCTGGCTATCTATCCCAGTGAGACTGCTAATACCCTCCCCCCCAAACCTATTTAACATCTCCTCCAACCCTCTAGCCATCTTCCTCCCCTAAAACAGCTGCAACCACCATCAGTGAGGTGCACCCATCCCTACAAAGACCTGTAGCCGACAGCAAAGTCTGCCCAGTTTCTCAATAAACCCAAACCCTTCTTCCTTACCCACTCTCTTAGCCACGCATTAATGCTCCTAAGCTCCCGCTGTCTCCCTGGCTGGCTTAGCATGTGCTGCGTAGTATTTCTGAAAACACTACCCTGGAGGTCCTTTGCTTTAACTTGGCCCATAGCTCTCAAAATCATTTTTAAGGACTCACCTCCTCCTCTAACTTTGTCATTGGTACCAATGTGAACCAAGACCCGCCGGGTCCACACCCGGCCCCACCCAATAATCTGTCTACACCAGCCATCCACCTACCGACCCTAGCACCAGGCAGGCAACACACAGTTTCGGGTCTTGGCGGCAGATTACCCCTACCTACCTTTCCTTATAATGGAGTCCCCTACCACTACCAACTGCCTTGCATCCTGATCCTTCTTTCCCCCCTTGTATCAGAGATGGCAGTCCCCTGGGTGCTAAGGGACTAGCCCCCTCCATAACACGCTAATTCCGAGGTGTCCACTTCATTAACAAGGCGGCAAAATCTTGTTAGGATGGACAATCTGGGAAGAAGCCACCCTATACCCTTCCTTCGTCCCCCACTTCCCCTGTAACCCCTAAAAACTCACCTCCCTCCCCCCTCAACCTTCCCTGTCCCACTTCCACCCACCTCTATACTTCCCAGCCCAACTGCCGCTGACCCCCCAGTTCGCCAATCCCTGCAATGCTGCAAGCTGCCCCCTTAGACTCTCCACCTCAGCTTCCAAACGGGCAACCCACTCACACCAGACACAGACATAGGTTTCCCCAAACGTCTGCTCCAGGTTTCCTATACATGTGGCAGGATGCACATTGCATGGTACCGACAAAACTGTCCCTTCTAATCAATACACCACAACAGCACAGTGGCACACAAACCTTTTTTAGTTGCCCTTCTTTTTCTATGTCCTTGAGATCAGGTCCTTAAGAGAAAGGGACACGTTTCACTCACAGGAAACTTTCTTTTGTTAGGACAAACCACAGGTACAACTAATGAGAATCCTATTTAACTAATAGGCCCCCAGCCCCCCCACACAAAATTAGTGCAAGAGCCAGAAAAAGAGGGAAAAAAACACTTACCGTATATACTCGAGTATAAAACCGTCCCGAGCAATAACTGAGGTACTAGTTTTTTATAGCTAAAAAAAGAAGAAACCACATTGATTCGAGTATAAACCGAGGGGGTATATTCACCACTAAAGATGTTTGGAAACTACAACTCCCAGAATGCTTTATTGCTGGGATTGTATTTTCAAATATCTTAAGTAGAGGTGCCGGGTAGTGACATCATCCGGATGCGCAGGCTGTGGAGAGAGGATGTGGATCGGCGGCCGGCGACCAAGGTAGAGAAAGTTTTTACTTCCACTGGGCAAATACACACAATTGGCAAATACTTACAAATAAGAGTAAAACCTTCTTTATTTTGCATACTGTATGTCACAAATAATAGAGAGGATTTACCCTATTTGCAAGTTATTTGCCACTTAGATTGTTTGAAAACCTACAACTCCCACAATACAGCATTGCTCAGTTTATACTCGCGTAATTACGGTTTACCCTTTCACAACCTGTTTTGGGATTACAACAGTGTGCAAACTAAATAGTAGAGCCAGCGCACCCTTTAACTGAGAAGCAAAGATAAGTCCTGCTTACTGGCACACACAGTCCTTCACCACATGTGCAAACAATCTTTATTTTCAAACTGTATTTTCCAACTTTCACACACCACCATACAACCATCAAATGATTAAATGTCCTTCTGTTTCTATGTCCCTTGAGATTCAGGTTCCTTAAGGAGAAAGGATAGATAGAAATAAGATAGATCATAGATAGAAAGATGATAGATTAGATAATGATAGATAGCTATTATGTTCGTATTACCGTCGATGCGTAAGCCCCCAGAGATTGCCCCTCCCTTCTTACTTGCTGTTCACTGGTAACTCCGCCCCCTCCCTTCTTACTTGCTGTTCACTGGTAACTCCTCCCCCTCCCTACTTACTTGCTGCTAAATGCTAACTCCTCCTTTCCCTTCTTACTTGCTGTTCACTGGTAACTCCTCCCCTCCCTTCTTACTTGCCGTTCACTGGTAACTCCTCCCCCTCCCTTCTTACTTGCTG